>CM033627.1:6916773-7269273 GCA_019453435.1 Rhinogobius similis | reverse complement strand
CAGTCATTATGTCCTCCAAAACATCAACTTGTATTTTAGACCCAATCCCAAGTAGACTCCTCAAAGAAATTCTCCCCTAATTATAAATCCCATTCTTAATATAATAAATACTTCACTAGAAAGCGGTTATGTCCCTCAGTCCTTCAAATATGCAGTGGATTAAACCACTTTTGAAAAAACTAATCTAGACCCCGACATACTGGCAAACTATAGACCTATTTCTAATCTGCCCTTTGTCTCTAAAATCCTTGAAAAATTGTGATTAAACAGCTTTGTCGCCACCTGCAGGACAATAATTTATTTGAAGTTTTCAGTCAGGAGTTCGTCGTACCACAGCACTGAAACTGCACTAGTTAAAGTCACAAATGATCTGTTATTAGCTGCTGATGATGGACAGGTCTCAATTCTGATTCTGTTGGACCTCAGCGCCCTTGGCGTTTGACACCATCGACCACAACATTCTACTGCAGAGGTTAGAATGTGGCGTGAGTGTCAGTGGAACCGCCATTAGCTGGTTTTAAATCCTATCTATCTGATAGGTACCAGTTTGTTAATGTAAACCAGAGATCTTCCCCATGTTCTAAAGTAACCTCACGATTGTGCGCGGGGTTCAGTACTCAGTCCAGTTCTGTTCACTCTTTATATGCTGCCCTTAGGTATGATCATCCAGAAAGCATGGCATTAACTTCCACTGCTATGCAGATGACACTCCAGCTGTATTTATCAATGAAACCTGATCAGGCATCAAGTAGACAGACTTAGTGCCTGCGTGAAAGACATAAAAACTTGGATGACTCTTAATTATCTGCTCCTTAACCTGAAAAAACCGAGGTCATTCTGCTGGGCCCTAAGCACCTGCGAGACTCCTTATCCTGACCAGATAGTTTCTCTGGACAATATCACTGCAGCCCCCAGCTCTACTGTAAGAAACCTTGGGGTCCTATTTGACCAAGATCTCTCGTTCAAAGCTCATATAAATCAAGCCTGTAAAACAGCCTACTTTCATTTGCGTAACATAGCCAAAATTAGAAAAATCCTGCCCAGAGACGATGCCGAAAAAAACTCATCCATGCATTTGTCACATCAGATTAGACTATTGTAACGGTCTGCTTACAGCGTGTCCTAAAAGCTCTATAAGAAGCTTTCAACTGGTTCAAATGCAGCAGCAAGATTATTAACAGGTACTAGAAAAAGAGATCATATTTCACCAGTGTTGGAGTCTCTTCACTGGCTTCCTGTTGAGTTTAGAATCAAATTTAAAATCCTCCTCCTGACTTATAAAGCTTTAAACAATATGGCCCCATCCTACCTCAAAGATGCAATAGTAGCGTACCATCCAAACAGAGCTCTTCGTTCTCAAAATGCTGGACTATTGTTAGTCCCCAGAGTCTCTAAAAGCACAGTAGGAGGTCGAGCATTTAGCTACCAAGCTCCTATGTTATGGAACCAGCTCCCTGTTCATGTAAAGAGGCGACACAGTCTCTACATTTAAGACCAGGCTCAAAACGTTCCTCTTTGAAATAGCTTATGGTCAGGCCAGTTAGGAACAGAAATAAAAACCTACAGTTTTAGCTACGCTGCCCTTGGAGCAATTCTGCTGGGGGAAGTATGGCAGCTTGAACACTATCCTCTGGTTCTTCCTACTTCTCTTTCTCTCCACTTCCCCCGGGGAGTGGAGAATGTTTCAGACACTGCGGCGGCTGCTCCAGTGACGACCCCCCCACCCCCACCTGTCTGGACGATCTATGCGCCACCCGCCTGGACAGCTGGATTAGCCACACCTCGTCTGCCTGGACGAACTCCTTCTACTTTAGATGAACTGTTCCTCATCTCCTGCTGGAGGGATCTCTCTACACTGGTGGACTGCTCCTCGTCCGCCTGGAGGAACTCTTTAAAGCCACCTCCCTCTTGAGTGGTTCTGGCTCCACAGTCCAAGTGGATGCGTCATTCCTAGTTAATTTGCAGCCTGTCCGTCCGTGGGAGTAGGATCTCTCCTTCACTGTGGTTCTCCCCGAGGTTTCTACTTTTTCCCATGGGGTTTTTTGTAGTTTTTCCTGCTTGAAGGAGGGTCAAGGACAGGGGCATTCTGGGACAGTTATCTGAACTGCTTTTACCTGTGGCCCATCGAGGCAACTGTTGTTGTGATTTTGGGCATTATAAAAATAAATTGATTTGATTTGATTTGAGAGGGAGGGAAGGAGAGGGAGAAAAGGAGAGAGAGAGATGGGGGGGCAGAGAGGGAGACAGAGAGGGGGGGCAGAGAGGGGGGAGAGAGAGAGGAAAGGAGAGGGAGACAGAGGGAAGAAGAGGGAGAGAAAGGGAAGGAGAGGGAGGGAGAGAGAGAGGGAAGGAGAGGGAGAAAGAGAAAGGGAAGGAGAAGGAGAGAGAGGGAGAGAGGGGGGCAGAGAGAGAGGGAAAGGGGGAGAAAGACAGAGGGGGAGAGGGACAGAGAGGAAAGGAGAGGTGGAGGGGGAGAGAGGGAAAATAGAGACAGAGGGGGGAAGGGATAGAGGGGGGGAGGGAAGGTGAGGGAGTGGGAAACAGAGAGAGAGGGGGAGAGGGGTAAACAGAGGGAGAGGGAGAAAGAGACAGACAGAGAGAGAGAGAGAAAGAGAGACGAAGAGAAAGAGAGAGACAGTATATAGAGATATATAGAGATGAGAGGGGGAGCAGAGAGAGAGGAAGAGAGAGAAGGCGGAGACAAATAGAGAGAGAAAGAAAGAGAGACAGAGAAAGAGAAAGACAGAGAGAGAGAGGAAGGAAGAGCAAGAGAGTGAGAGAGACAGAGAAAGAGGGAGGGAAGGAAAGAGAGGGGGAGAGAGAGAGGGGCAGAGAGAGTGAGAAAGAGAGAGATAGAGAGAGAGTGAGAAAGAGAGAGTGAGGCGACAACAACACAAGCACCAGTTTTTCAGACCAAGGAGAACGTGGTG
The DNA here is from genome assembly GCA_019453435.1 of Rhinogobius similis. Taxonomy (NCBI): domain Eukaryota; kingdom Metazoa; phylum Chordata; class Actinopteri; order Gobiiformes; family Gobiidae; genus Rhinogobius; species Rhinogobius similis. Next base: position 7,266,343 of record CM033627.1, on the reverse strand, counting down.
GAATGACTGTGGGATTTCTGTCCAAAGAGGCATTTAGGAGTCAGTCACCACTTCAAGCCTGGACAAAATGAGAAAGTGGGTTCAGGAAGGGCACCAGGTGTAAAACCTATGCACAATTCTTATTCCTTTATTTTAAGGCACTATTAAACTATTTCAGAATTAGAAAAAAAAGTTTATTGCCTTTGTCAGTGAATAAAAAACACAAACTAGAAATGAGCTTTGGCGATATGGTGTAACATGAAACAATGAATGAAAATAGTAAATAATGATTTTTTAAAAGGCGTGCATAATAAGGTGTTAGATTGTTAGAATAAAAATAGACTTTGACTGAATATAAATTCTGATATTTACCACAAACAGTGCAGGTTCTTTGTTAATTTTATGCCAGTCTGGTAAATATTTAGAGATTTTTGTCGAAACAAACAAAAGACAAAAAGAGAAAATCAAGTAACAGTAATTCTGAATATGCAAATAATCACAGCTTCTACAAAGTGGGTGGTTTGATGTGGCATGTTAATGGATCATAATTAATTCTGCAAAATCACATGAAACAACATTTCATTTCAACTGCTCCAACTTTTCAGTGTTCTGCTTTTAACGACTCGTAGTAATAACACACGACACGCTCGTTATAACTTCTACACATCTATAATGTTTATGTGTATGTGTGTTTCACTGCAGTCATTATTCATTCACTTTCACACACACAGCTGCCCTCACACACCACATTCATGCTCAGGCAACGTGAGGGAACGACAGGATCAAACCTCTGAACTCCTGGTTAGGGGGCGCTCCAACCACTGAGCCACGGCTGGAGAAACAAATATCCAAACAGCAAAGTCATTTTCTATCCTGCCACAATTCAAACTGTATCGGCGTTTGACATTGTGTCGCTCCTCAGTGTTTCATTATGGATTGGATATTGGATATGGATGGATATTATTTAATTTGTAAATGCGGCCAATCAAAGACTGAAGAATGTGTTTTGTTTGATTATTTTTCTTCTATATTGTCACTTTCTGTGTGTGAAATTATTGAGATATGCAATATGGCTATTAAGGTCTGCGATATCGTTATAATAGCAATATTTAAATAGACTTTTTGACTGAAACTAACGATTTTAGAAGTCAACTAGACTGAGACTAACATTTTTAACCAAATAAATGTTGAAATATTGTGTATGAAGCTTCAAGATAGAGAATATTTATGAATAAAGTGTATAATTGAGGAAACTCAGAAAGGTCTATTCTTTTTTTTGGGCATTTTTCTTTAATAATGTCACTGTCTTTGTTATAAAAGTCTTTAAGTTGCGTTTAAGAGTCTGTTTAGTCCAGAGAACGACGACCATCATCAAAATACAACACAATTATTGTTCATAGTCGACTAGTCACGATTATTCTACCAATTGTTGCACTTATTTTTGATGCGATAATTTAATTGTTACATTAAAATAAAAACCAACAAATACAAAACAGAGGCTGATTTAGTTAGAAAAAGCTAGACTGAATTCATGATTTCTCCTTTTCAATGTCTTCACTTTAAAAACAGAACATTTCTATCAGACAAAGACTTTGGTGTTACTGTGATATATTTAGTTTGCTGCGATATCGTTACTGCATCAGCCGATATCGATACTTTTGCGATATATATATATGTGCGGCCCCAGGTGTCCCAAATGTAGACCACTTTCTACGTCACTGATCAGCTCTGGTATCTGCACGTTTGAGACTCGCCTTGTGGTTTTCGTCCGTTTTACAAACAAACCGGGGCCTTCTCACGTCGCATTCACGCCTTCTTTTATTGAAACAGACAGTGCTCCCGTATTTGAGGCTGGACGTGAACTCTGGCCCTGTGTCAGACGGAAAGAGCCGCCTCATTATCACCCCGATTAACCACGCTAATTAGCCAATAATAACGAGCGCGAGGGAGGGCTGCGCTGGCCAAACAACACCTTCGAGTCGTCCAGTTTGGTGATGCCCCTGCAGCAGCCCAGAGGTCCAGCCGAGTGATAAAACCGAAATAACCAGGCATATTTTATAGAGTTAGCCATTCAACCTTTTGGCATTCATTATTGACGACGTAAGAGGCTAAAAACCAGCCAGATAATTATCGGCAGGACTGTTGAGGCACGAGACAGTGGGAAGTCACGGCTGGCAACTGAGCTTCTTATTTATTCATGGGTCTTAAGCGCTGAGGAGGAATTTTAAGTATCTCTGCAAACATGGGTAAAATGATTTATTAAACACACTTATATGTCATAGCTTAATATCACAGGTGAGGAATGTGCGACTTCCCCTCCTCTAGTTTACATCGAAAATGGTTTTAAAGAATGTAAAGTTGAAACTAAACATGTCTAAAAGTGTGCAGGAAAGGTCCAACTTTGTCCTTTTTTTTGTATTTTTGAATGTTGATACTTTTTCAAATGAGTCTTGATAATCTTTTAGTATCAGTAAGCATTCGGATACTGTTTTTGTCAACCCTTGTCTAAAATATGCTTTAATCGGGAGAACAATAATCCCGGGTCATCCTTAAAAAAGAGGCTTTTATCTCAATTAGTTTTTTAAATCTTTTTAAATAAAGGTTAATGAATAATTGACTTGAGCTGCATTGCACTGATTGATTGTGAACAGTTTAAAGTGGCTATAAATGTAAATGAATGGACTGGTGGTGCAGCACAGCAAACAGCACGAGCAAATAGTCACGCTAACATCCATTTGCAGTTCTTCAGACGTTTCCTCTCGTTATTGTTATATGTTCTAGGGAGGTGGCATTGACCAAACCTGGCTGAAGATCTGGAGATGGGCCCCTCTGCTCTGGACATGTTGCCCCAGCGGCAACGAAGGATGGGTCAAATGCAGAGGACACATTTCCATAATGACAAAAGCCCTGCCACAAAAAAGACAAAAAGGGATGATATTTAAAACAGATGAAGAAAAATAGACGGGATAAATACAGTTTATAAACCAACTGATATTCAAGCACTCGTGGATGTATCATAGACCACAGATGTCCTTGCTTTGAGCTAACGTGTTCTTTTTTACTCTGTTGTTTACTCTGTTTCCTTGTCAAACTTTCCCAAGAGTTTCCTTCATGGATTACGTCTGTTACACAGAAGCTCACAGAGGACTTGATCCTCAGCTTTGGACGACTATGAGGCTAATTATTATTAAGTAAGGGCCCTCCAATTGGATTATGGGAGATTGTTTTGCGTGCAGCGGCCCATGTTTGTTTGCACACAGCCCTTTAACAAACACTGGACTGTGTCAGTGATTAGTGGATCTGACAAACAGCCTTGAAAGCTTTTTAATTAAGCTATTGTGGATACACTAAACGTTATGTGTTTGATGGAGAAAGCCCCTTAACTTCACTAAAAGCCTGAACCAGAAACATGTGCTTGAAACGCTCATGTGGCTGGAGGCTGCTCACTTTTAAGGAATTGGTTGTTTTGATTAACTACATAAATGCTCTTGTAAAGATAAAATAATGCATGAAATTGTTCCGTACATGTTTTACTGTGGGCTGTGACTTAAGACGAAGAAAAGGCAATATGGATAAATCGTAGACGAATCATAGACTCCTAGATGAATGAGACCAACATGGATAAATGTTTCAATTAGAGAGCGAGAACACACTGTGAATCATTGTGAATATCACATCCAACAATAACAAAAATTACATGAAGGGTGTCCAAACTCTGGCTTTCTGCTGAATTGGTCCCAGCGTTCATTATTTTTTACTGCAAATTATAAGCAATACCCTCTAAAACCTCAATAATACGGCATTGTACTGTGATACAGACTTAAAATGAGTGTTCCAAGATTCCAAAGGCTCTGTGAAAACTAAAATGCACTCATCTGAAGGACTCACTGCACTGACCACCGACCTGTGGCTCTCTGCTTCAGATGTGTTTCAATAGTACTCAGTGAAAAAGGTTTGGACACCCTAGAATTACATACCTGAGGAAAAAAAACATACATTCCAATAACTTTGATATGTTCTATGCACATGCACGTGTACAGGTAGTTAATAAGTCCATATTTCCTAGATATGTCTCCTACATTCCCATTTATTAAGTTCTCATTATAGTAATTTCACACGGTTATTGGTTAATCATTCAAACAGCCATAAGTAGAAAAACGAAATGTTTCCTTACCTAAATAATACTCAGCGTTACAGCGTTATGCAAGAAAGATATTCAGTCATGGTAAAACAGAAGATGGGGACATAACAAATAAATAATTTTACTCGCAAATGCAACTTTATCTGCAGGTAGACATTCCTTTTTGCCGTATTTTTGTCAACTGCCTTTTATATTTGACGTTATAGTTCATTAGTTAGTTCTTCTGTTTCTTCCTACTGATTTATTTCAGATTTTGTGAAATAAAACCGTATGCAGAAGCAGTTCCTGTACGCACGTTCACACAGGACTGGAACCACTGGAACCACACATTAAGAACTTTTTTAGCTCCTGCCCAGGTGTTTCCAGTCAAACCAGGAACCTTTATGTTAAAGCAGGTACATTTCCAACGTTGACATCGAATACTATATGTTTCAGCAACTTTCTGACTTTTTTTCTGATACAAAAAATTGGACACAGGGGCTCTAAAGTTACAGTTCTTAATTAGTGAGTAGAAAACTGTGACTGATTAAATTCATTGTTTGAGCTCTTTGTGCATTGCAGTTCAAAACAAGTAAGAAAAAAGAAAGAAAAAAGAAAAGAAAAGAAAGGGAAAAAAGTACAGCTGTAATCCTAACTTTTTAATGAATAAGATTATTTTGTTAGTTAGACCCACTTCCAGCCACTGTCGCTGTGTGAACACGAGCACTGGGGACTGGCCGCTTCCTCAAACTAAACAAGAACTGGGGGGAAAAGGGACTAAGTTCTTGGTACTGCTCTATGTGTGAAAACGCCTATTGATTGGACCAGACCTTTGCTGCACGGTCGCATTAGTTCCTCCGCACACGCTGCTGACAGTCCACAAAATTTACCATCTTCCTCAATCGTAGACCAAGCACTTTAACTGTAGGCTCCATGTTGATTTAGCACATGTGTTTTATAGTGTCCAGGCTGCAGGGCACATGTGGCCATTAAGCAGAGCAGATCCAGTTCTATCTAAATAAGCAGCTCAGCAGTGGCCCAGCTCCGGCCCACGTCTCCAGCCAATAAATCATTGTCTATTACTTGACAATTTGCAGGTGGACAGCACTGAGGCTCTATAGCCCAGACTTGATTGTTAGATTTACTGCGTTTTAACTCCTCACTCTTACTCAAGCAAAACAAAGCATGGCCCGGCATAAATGCAGTAGGGGATAAATTCTCGGCAAAAAAGGTCATTTAAGAGGAAAGTGTAATCTACTTATGCAGAGGCTGCTCCACTGAAAAGTATTAGGTCCCTATAGTGCTTAATGTGTGTGACGCTTTTCTCATTAACTCAAATGCAGCATGTTGTTATGGGGGACATTAAACTGAATAGAGGTTTATCTGTAACCTATAAACTGGCCACAGAAAACAAAATTAAATTACAACAAATAAGCAAAGTAAAATAAGCTTTTTAAACCCCACTCCTTTACTTTGGTGACTGTTATCAATAACGTCCCAGAAAGAGGAACAAAAGCTGTTTGGTGGTGCCCATAAATTATTTTGTTGTTTCAAACTTGAAAAAGCACCATTTTAGATACAGGGCAAGTGCAGCGACTAAAAATGAAACATTGAGGACACTGTGACACTGACTGTGGAGTGGAGTCACCGCATAAATGGATAACTGTCTGAATGTTTTGTTTTTGACTCTGAAGAAAACACGCTGTATTTAATGTGATACAGCGCACAAAGGTAGACCATTTTTTTTCGTTAAATTTTGGACAAACTCTAAACTTTTATATTGCTTTTTGAAACTGCTGCTTCAAGTGAAATGCTGTTTGCCCAGTGTTTATCTCAACCTTAATTAAAGTAAGACTGAAGTGGCTTCGTTTGGTCCCAGAGCTGAGGAGAGTCTCAGCTTTCACTTTATGCAAATGAACAGTTGAGCAGGTAAATACAAGCTAAAAGATGTCGTTGTTGCTGTGACGGTTGTCTTTGGACGTAATAGCTGTAGCATGTGCTCGTACGGTGGTTTAGAAACAGAAATCCAATCTGAACATGAGATGCTTTAGCTGTTTTATACTGAGAACACACGATTATAGTTTCCTTCTGGGTTTAGCTCGTACTGGCTTTAGTTGTAGGATCTGGAAGCCAAAGAGAGGAGCATATTCTGCTTTTTTAAAACATGAAACAAAACAGAACAGTGAACATGGCACAGAGAGCAACAGAAATATAACAACAGACATCCTTATAATAAAGTCACGGTCCCACTCAGTCCAGAATCTTTGTCAAATTGGTCTTTTTTCATTAATTCAGTCTGAACGTCATTTGTTCCATTTTCTGTACCTCTTTGTAATAACTACAGCAATGAAGCATGAACAAAGACTTAATTCACAATAAACATATGGTTTATTAGGCACGATTCAGGCTTAGTAACAACTTAATTAAGGTTAGGGTTAGGAATTAGGGTTACAATATTAATAAAGTCGTTATAAATGATCTGTTCACTATGAATTGTTCATGCTTTATTAAGTGTAGTTATTAGAAACCTTTTTAATGTCTGTTATCATGTCAGTCCAGCTCTTGACCGTTGGCTCAGTTGGTGTCATCCATTTTTTTGTGATGGCCTTTCCCTGCAGCCAGAAATGTGCTCTAAAGGTATCCATGTATTGTGTCCATGGCAGGAGCTTTGAGGCACAAGTAATTCTGAAATTCAGTGAGATGACCATTGCCAAAAACGGTCTGCATTGCTTTGTTAAACTCCAATATTTCTGAGCAAAAGAACAAAAAACAAACACAAAATGTAAACATAATCTTAATTCAAAAGGTGCTTCACTTTTTCTTCATAGAACCTGCTTGTTTTGAGAGAATGAAATGAATGGCCCAATTCCATGGAGATACTTCTTTTAAACTATTTATAATACAACAAAAGACTCTTACTCTAAAATATTTCTAAATATGATATATATTTCTAAATGGCACAAATGATCCTTGCTGTTCTGTGAGGAAGACTTTTGCTACATTTGTTTTATTTGTGTCCTTATGTGGCTTTTTTGGGGTTTGTGCACAATCTGGTTACAGTCGATGGGTATTTCTTTCAACATCACTCCCAGAAATATTACACTATTGTATTTTACTCCTTTTCTAAATAAGATTATTCTGCTGGAGAAACTGTTTATTTTAAAGCTAAAGCAAATATCCAATTTGTGTTTACAACATTTCACTCTAATTAATTGCGACAAAGAAAAACAAGTTGTCACAGCGCGACAAGAAGTGGAATATTTGCACTCTTACTCTCACACTTTTCAGATACAATTTGTTTCCTGTTTGGTATTTTATGTTGTTACAGCCCTATATTGTTTCTTTCTTTTACTTTCTTTTCCCGTATTTGTTTCTGGAGTTGTACAATTTAGTATTATGTTTTAGTCTGGTTAATTTCTGTAACGTATGAGAGGGTTTGGATAGAACAGATGTGATGTGTGTAAGTTTGTGAAGGTTTACCTGCTTTCGTTTGTAGATACATGAATAATATTAATAAAAAATAAATAAATAAACACAAACAACTTTTAAATCATGTCATAAGTTCACATCTGTAGGCAAAGTTTGGTTATAGTTATGAGAAATCTTCCTTAATACTTCCTGGCAGCACCACAAAGTAAACATCAAACTCACATTTTTGTCTCCTCTGTGTTGCTGCTTCCACTTTCAGGGCCTCTCTCATCTTTTTGACCGGTGAAAGTCTCTGGGTCTTCGGGTCTCTTGGTGCACCTGTCACCTGGCTGTGAGGGTGAGGACAGCCAAGGCAGCTCTAATCCTTCTTATCTTAATAGCATCCAGCGCTATCACCAAAGCTTCAGGGACAATCGACCCATTCCTTTCTTTATCAACACGGGACCTTCTCCAGCGCCGGCTCCCTCCACCTGACCTCGTCATATCAACCCACTCTTTTCTACTGTTACATCATCCACGGCTCCTCTGACTGACATTCTTGAAACTTAAAAGTGCATTTGACATGTTGGAGTACTCATTTGAATAAAACGCAGGTAAAACTTTACACATTTTATCCAAGTTTAGCTTTTTTTTGTTAGGTTTGTAATTTTACTTCCTGGTTGTTACACTAGGAAACTATGCTAAAATGTCAGATTATTTTTTTATTTTTTGACAAATAAAGAACGCATTTAAATCAACGTTTAAAGGGTCAAAAAAGTAGTTTATTTTGTGTAAAACCAAAGTCTGAGTCTCCTTAATCAAGTGTAATGTCATTACTTTTTTTGTTTGTTTTTACCTCCTGTAATTGTCCACAGATTTCTCCACTTTTCTCCACAAACGGCAGCTTGATTGCTGTAATTTACATTTAGAACAGGTATAATTTCACCAAATGAAGTGAATGTTACAAAATCATAAGAAACTGTCATGCGCACTTTAAGGAAAACGATACAGGATTTTCTTACAAAGTCCATAAACATTAAGTAATAATTAAGTTTGTGCAATAATTGCATTGCGCTTTACAAGCTCAACAAATAAGACCTATTTGTGTTGTTTGTACGAAAATAATTGAATGCTGAATGTTTACAGTTTGGGTTTGCAGATGCAGACTTTCACAATGTGGATTTGTTTCCAATAAAGGCAACAAATTAAATAAGCGTGTGTGGTCCAAGAAGTTGATGAAAAAGACTTTCATTTTTTCATTTCAGATTATTTTTCTTTACAAGACATTTTCTTTGCATCTGTGACCTACCTCTCGACAGCGAGGTTGGAGCTTGATTCCCAACTTGACCAATACTGACCAATACTTATTTACTGGACGAGTCTTGAGTTTGTTTGTTTTTTTTTTGCTTAGTAGTTCAGTTTGTTGTCACTGGAAAAGATTTAAGTCTATATGACAGGTTCTCAAAATGTTCTAATTATTAAGTTTGATAGGACCACCTGTGGCAATTATTTATTACAGATTAGCATCCATGAAAATGCACTTTGTGAAGAAATTTAGAAAAATAAAAGTTCCCGGACTCTGTCATCAAAAAGCGACGTACCGTTGAAAAACCAGGGGAAATTTACACACAACGGACACATTTTCTGACAGTTTAAATGGTCATTCAACAAAATAAAGTTGTTATCAGGTATTATTATTTGTCAAATAATAACTATTGTGTAATTCATGTGGATTTTGGCCCTTGTTTTTAAAATGGTTGCTAGGTATCAGTTGAATTACATCTGCTTATGTCATATTGGCTCCAGTGACATGCAGTGAATATAATCATGTTCTCTGCGTTTTAGAGAAATGTGTCATCTAACCTGTCATAAAGCCACCTGCAAAGAATAAGATTATGTCTGAGTGCCTGGTCAATGTGTTTTTAATCAATAAATTGCTAAGCCTACAATTTTTATTACAAGATACAGTTGAATAAAATACAGCTGGTATAGAAATTCACGCTATGTCAATATTTTGATGTGCAAAGTAATGTCTAGCTTTAAAACTGAGACCACAATGATTTGGTTGACGATTAGTAAAGTACACAGATGGAGGAATGGCAGTTGGTTTTGGGACCACTTGGCGACCGCTCAGACTTCTTTGGGGTAAAGTAAAGACACCTGTGCAGACCCGACCTGCGCTAACCCACTGTACCACTTAACCGTTTTCCCTGTTGCTAAAAAAATATCAAAATCTGGTCTGAGAGGTCGGACAAAACGTACAAATGGCTTCTATGTTTTGACAGATAACTACCTCGCACTTGGGTCAATGTGTGCCTTGGCTTCGGGTTATTTTTCTTATGGTCCCACAGCGACAAGCCAACCTGCAACAAAAAAGTGAGGGAGTCAGGAGGAGGGCAGATAGCTGTGAGCAGTGAGCCCTGTCGGAGTTTATCTTTCAAAGCCCCACACGCCGCAGCTTGGACAGGACCTTGCTCAACTCCAGATGATCTGTTTGTCCAGGCTAATGTTCAGATTTATGTCAAATACATTCCATCAGAGGCAGAACTGGATCAAGGTTTTGAGCGTCAGTGTGTTTTTCTTAGTGCGGACGGAGATGTGAGTGCAAGGGGCGTCGTACCTCACGTGATTGTGGTAATTCATGAAGAGTCTGTTTATTTTTATGTCAAACTAAATCAGTGTTTCAGAATAATGGAGACGTTTTGTCAAAAGAATTTAGTTTACAAACACAAATGTTACTAATGCTTTACTGACATGAAGTATACATAAAAACGTTGAAATAAAAGTGGTCCCAAGACTGACCCCTGTGGAACACCAAGGTCTAAGACTAATATTTCAGTACACAAACAGCATTATGATTTTTCCATGCACTTAATAGATATGAATAGTTCTTTACGGGCAGATAATGATGCTATTTGGTGCGATGGATGCATAAAATTACACGGCGGAGCTGCATCTAATGAGAGTAAAATTGCATAAAGTGTTGCATAAAGTATCACGACAGTAATCAATCAAAACTAAGAATATGAATGATTTTTAAAGCTATTTTTAAACAGTTTTCACAGTGTGTTCCATAGGTGTATTCATGGGTTTCAGAATTACGATGATTGTTGCCATAGCGATTCTAACAATTCAAAAGAAAATATTATATCTTTTGAATGGGAAGTCCATATGACAGAAAGCTAAAACCCATGAATAAAATATAACTTAAATATAAACTATAATATCACTTTTTTTCTTCATGACATGTCAAATGTACACAGTAGTGCCCTTTCTTTTTTAATAATGAGCGTCAATTGGATATTAAAATATGCATATTGCTGAAAATAAAACATGGATGTAATGACCTTAAGCTGACTATGATGGAGTGAGGTTGTTATTACCAGCACGTTATTAGAAAGGCTTCTCTCACAGTGACAAGAGCAAACCTTGTGGATATCTAATATCCGGACAGTGTATAATTTCAGCAGAAGATTGGACTGCAGTTTGTAATTAAGACATTATCTAAAGTTTAAAGAGCTGTAACAATGACATAACTTTAACCAAACACTGTTGTTCATTGTGTCATGCATCAGGTCTACAGCCTCTGTAATAATTATCTGACCATAAGCAGCAAAGCATGTTATCAAAGGCCAGAAGACAAACCATGAAAGGCAACGTAAACGTAAACTAACAATAACATCTACACTTTTGAGGAATGCCACTGACAATAATCAAAAAATATGTCATGAAAGAACAGTGCAACTTACATACGTTTATTGACTTTCAAGACATTTTTGTTAGAAAGCATTGCCCTTTAACTCATAGACTATTAAAGGATGACATTTACAAACCCAATACTACTCTATCGTGTTTCATCTGGATGTCGTTGTTTTCTGTAATGTCATTAGCAGCAGGAGTCGCCGTGCTTAATGGACATTTCTTCCTGTAATTTTCTACTGTAACTGATTCAAAGTTAACAAGCAGTTTGAACCATCTGCCAACAGAAGCAGCACTAGATGAGTAACAATAAACATAATGACATCTACATTTTAACCATCTATATGAAAATAAAGTTTTAAAACCACTTTGAAAAGATATGGCATTCATGTCTACATTGATTTTTATTCATTTTAAGTGACTGATCAATATAACAGTTAGATATTATTTTTAAAGGTGCACAGTTTAAGTTGTCTGATGCGCGGAATGCATTTTGGAAATGTCATTGCTTTCCCTGGTTGCCTGGCCAGCAAAGACAAAGCCCTTTTACTTACAATATTTTACGTTATGGTCTGGAACTATATCCTGTCTCCCTGATTTCTGTGGGGCGTGACTGACAGGTGGACTAAACAATATGAGCAATACATGGTCAGTTTGTATCAAAACAAACATGGCTTCTTACAGGTAGAAAGAACTGCACAGACAACGGACTGAGAAACAGCGCTGATTTCTGCAGAATCCCCAAACGAAGCATTAAAAAATATGAAGTAAATAAAGTTATGGATTTCGTTCTGTATGTTATGAACAAATCTCTGTAATCCTGCATCGTTCCAGGAGTAATCCATGGTAGACAACGTTTGAGAGGTAGTTTCCATTTCCATCTAAAAATCAGCTGCAGAGTAACGATGACTTTCAGATGGTAGTCGTAATGTCTTGATCTTTACGATGTAAACCCTCATTCGTCCAGGTGTGGTCCATCGTAGAAAGGGGTTCAGAGGTTGTCATCCGGACGCCGTTTAAAGATCGAGACGTTTCGACTTTTATCCAAAAGTCATTGTCAATTGATTGATTGATTGACAATGACTTTTGGATAAAAGTCGAAACGTCTCGAACCCCTTTCTACGATGTCTTGATCTTTAAACAATATTAAGAAGACTACCTGTCAACCCTGTATGTTATTAGATTATGTGAGAGATGTCTTCTGCACTTTCTTTATTATACTATTCTTTAAAACACATAAAAAAGTTCTCTTTTGTCCAAAACACATTATATTTTCTGGACATGTGTCAAATAAAAACACCTTCACTTATATATCAGGCTCTTATCACATGCACCTGTATTATTCCCCGTATTGTCTTATGTCATAGTGTTGTGCTTGCAGAAATTATAAATCAACCTTTCCCTTTTGTTTTTGTTGTGATGTGTCCATTATACGTGCCTAATGAACAATGAAGCATTTTGTTGGCAGGCAGTAATTGCTTAGAGCGCAACAGTGGGGGTATAATTAGGGGTACAGGGCGGACTATATGACTTGACGAGTGGTGCTGTTTAATGATAATGGGCTGTGCGGTGGTCAGCTAATCACAGCGGACCGACCCGGGCAGCTCTGGGTGGGATCGGGCCATGACTTGAATACTGACGAGGTGCCTGCCCACGCCGCTCCACGCGCTAACCTCCGCGGGGGATCAAGTATATCATTATGGCTGTGACCCTGCGCCACCTGCAACACTGTCATTATCACCAGTTGTGCGGAGTGAGAGAGAGAGGTGAGAGAGAGGGGAGGGAGACAGAGAGACAGGGTGAGAGAGAGGGAGGAAGAGAGAGGGGGAAAGAGAGAATGAGAAGGACAGAGAGAAAGAGAGAGGGGGGAGAAAGAGAGAGGGAGGAAGAGAGAGGAAGAAAGAGAGAATGAGAAGGACAGAGAGAAAGAGAGAGGGGGGAGAAAGAGAGAGGGGGGAAGAAAACGAGAAGGACAGAGAGAAAGAGAGAGGGGGGAGAAAGAGAGAGGGGGGAAGAGAGAGGAAGAAGGAGAGAACGAGAAGGATAGAGAGAGGGGGGAGAAAGAGAGAGAGAGACGGGGCGGTGAGGGGGAAAAGGGGAAGAGAAAGAAAGAGAGATCGAGAAGGATAGAGAAAGAGAGAGAGATGAGAGGATGAGAGAGAGGGGAAAGAGAGGTGAGAGAGAAAGAGAGAAAGAGTGTGAAAGAGAAAGAAAGAGAGATCAAATAGGATAGAGAAAGAGAGAGAGATTAGAGCAAGAGAGAGGGGGGAAAGAGAGGTGAGAGAGAAAGAGAGAAAGAGTGTGAAAGAGAAAGAAAAAGATCAAGAAGGATAGAGAAAGACAGAGAGATTAAAGCAGGAGAGAGAGGGGAAAGAGAGGCGAGAAAGAGTGTGAAAGAGAAAGAAAAAGAGAATGAGAGGGGCGAATGCGAGAGACAGAGAAAGAGCAATAGAGAGATAAAGCGAGGGAGTGAAACAGAAAGAGAACAAGAGAGAGAGAGAGAAAGAGAGAGAGGGGCGGAGAGGGGTTAGAGCAAGAGACAGAGGAATAGGAAAGAGAGAAGAGAGAAAGAGATGAGAGAACGAGAGAGAGCAAAAGAGAGAGGGGGGAAAGGGAGAGAGATAGAGACTGAGGGGAAAGAGAGGAGTGAGAGAAAGATGTAGCAAGAGAGAAAGAGAGAAAGAAAGAGAGAAAGAAAGAAAGAAAGGAAGAGAAAGAGAGAGAAAAAGGGCGAGAGAAAAAGAGAAAGGGAGAGAGGAAAAGAAAGAAAAAAGGCAGAAAGAAAGAAAGAAAGAAAGAAAGAAAGAAAGAAAGAAAGAAAGAAAGAAAGAAAGAAAGAAAGAAAGAAAGAAAGAAAGAAAGAAAGAAAGAAAGAAAGAGGGGAGAGAAAGATAGAGGTTGGAGAGGGGGAGTGATAGAGATAGAAAGTGAGAGACGGGAAAGAGAAGAGAGAGAAAGATGTAGAGAGAGAGGGGGGAGAGAGAGATAGTGAGGGAGAGAGAGACGGGGGAGAGAGAGAGAGAGAGACTGGTTTAACTTACATAAACTGTTGTCGTATAGCGCTAAGTGTGAGGGTTTATTATGCAGCACTTTGGATGGTTATATTGTATGTTTAAATTCAGCCTGGAAAATATGCACGTACTGACTCGAGTGGTGTCGAACAACAAATAAAAAGACGACATTCTTTCATCTTAAAAACATCACGTGTCTGTTCATCCCTCTCCTCCTCTGCTGATTCTCTCTTTCATCACTTCCAGATTAGACAATGGCCATAGCATTCTTCCTGGCTCCTCATCCCTCAGCACATCCAGTACAAAGTCCTCCTCGTTACCTTCAAAGGCCTTCACAACCTGGCCCCGTCCCACCTTCCAGACCCGCCCCCTCCTCTCCCTCCCATGTAGGACCAACCTCCGAACCCGGGGAGACTGGAACTCACACCACAATAAATACTTTTATTTTTATTTTTATTTTTTTATTGTTCTGTAAAGCATCTTTGAGTGTCCTGAAACGTGCTACACAAATAAAAAATAAAATGTAATATACTGCTACTACTTCTACTACTACTACTACTAACACTACTACTACTACTACTAACACTACTACTGCTACTACTAACACTACTACTGCTACTACTACTACTACTACTACTACTAATAATAATAATAATAATGTAATATATATAGTTATTAAAAAAACAAACAAAAAAAAACTACTATTTGTAATAAAACACACTTGTTTGTATTATAAGTAGCGGAGTAGATTATAGCTGTAACTTAATAAATATTCATCAAGACGTGACGTAACATAATGCGCTTGAATAAAAAATGAAAATATAAATAAATTAAGAAAATATAATTACTTGATAGCCCAATGTTCTCTACTCAGACACTAAAAAATTAACAACCCGCTTGTGTATCTCTCTCCAGGTTTAACGCAAACATTTATAGATCTAGATTTATTTGTGATCACTAATACCATATAAAGACAATAATATGATATAATAGTTGGTTTTATCCACTCGTACTCCCATGCGCTGGTAATAAGAAGCACAAGCTAAGAGTCCCAGTCACTCTGTACCTTCAGTAAATCAGATTATGTAACAGGTCTGCTGTACAGCGTATGACCAACTCAATATGTACACAGTATAAAGAAACGTAAACCACACTATTTATTATTCCTTTGAAGAATACTAGTCTAAACTTTAAACAGTAAAAAACAGGATGTTTTTGCAGTTTAAAGTTTCTCAATGTTGTATGATTTATGTCTGGTGCTTTTCTGTACCTCTTAAATCCTCCTTATTTACAGTGTCTCCCTATTATGGTGTCCTGAGAGTGCTTTATCGTTGTTCACTTTGTGTCTGCTGGTACTGTTTATGCTCAGCTTAAGGGCTTGTTATGTCTTCAATAGAAGATGCTGTTATTTGAAGGAAGTACCTCTGTCTTCTTTGGGATTTTACACAGCATTGTCCTAAACAAATACATGCATTAACTTTGATCTTAATGTGCCGATATTCACTTTTGCATATCTCGGTCATCTTTATAATGTCTATGTTAATTTCACAGGTTCAATAGGAGTCATAGGGATAGGTGTAGTTGTAGAAGTTGTAGTAAAATTAGAATTAGAGTAGCTTATTGATGGGGCAATAGCAAAGACAATCAATGTTTCAAGAGCCTTCAAAATGGGCTTGACACATGATCCAAATGTCGACTAAATCGACCAAAGTTCACAACACAAATAGACTTGATTATTCTCGTTTTACCACAATCATTTATTTATTTCTAGAGGGTCCATAAAAATAATTAACTAATTAACAAAAATGAAAAAGAACAGAAAACCACCCGTCACTCACGTCAACACTTTGTCTATTGGTACCGCACGTTTTTTTTTTCACTGTTCATACATTTTGTACTAATTTATGTACTTACACTTATATTTATATTCAGTTAAGTCTAATTTTACACCTCATTTTATGCCATACCTTTATTTAGTAATAGATTATATTTTAATATTTTACTAGCCAATTGTTATTCATTGTTTTATATTGCATCATATTGCAGAGTGAATTTGGTTGTGCACTTCATCATCATCTATTTTTATTTGAGCACTTGCTTTCACAAATGTTGGGCATTATTTACTGAAAATACCATTTAACACAGAGGGGGGCAAACTAAGGCCCGGGGGCCACATGCGGCCTTTTTGGCATTTTGATCCGGCCCGCAAAGCATTCAATAAAAAATTGTATGAGTTAGGTGTGGCGCATTCGTCATTTTATAGTTTCCTGAGCAGCTGCTTGTTCATTAAAAATCAGTTTTGAGAACAGCCACCACTAGAATAACACCAGACTTTGATGCATTGGATAAAAGGAGTGATCAACTGCACTGTTCCCACTAAATAAAGGTAATGATTTTTGCTATTCTGTAGTAAGTTTTTGTGTATTTTAGGCATTAAGTCTATGGGTAGTAGTATGTGTGTAAAATGGTCCGGCCCCCAGGCAAGTGTAAAAATCCAATGTGGCCCTTGCGTCAAAATAATTGCCCACCCCTGATTTAACAGTTGGAATTTACTGCTAGGTTGAAGGTAAACAAGGCCCTCTGCTGTTTGTCCTTTGTATTGCAGGTCTGAAATAATGCGCCTGTCTCTTTAAGAAACGCCCCTGTAGAAACAAAGCATGATGGGTGAAGTTCCGTAGCCAATCATAGCATTGTTGTCAACGCGTTGTTATGGAGCGTCCCCAGCGAGTCGGATTTAAAAAATAAAAGGCTTTAAACTTTCAAATTTTTAGTAAAACTTGACAAGAATTAAGTCTTCAACATACTGAAATGTCGTCCGTTGATCAGCTGGATGTTTTGCGAGAACGAAACAAGGCGTTATTGGCGCAACTTATGGAGCAAAGGAGAAAGTTGGAGGCGGTGAGCGGTGGACTGCAGCAGCAAAGCCGCAAAAGAGACAGGGAAGACGGGCCAGAGGAGAGCTGTGAGGCCGAGGAGGTGGTGACTCTCACGGGAGGAAACCGAGGTCCAGCCCGGGCAGCGCTGGCTAGACCCAAAGTTACTTTTGCGGGTAAAAGTTGAATGAATGCTGGATAGACTAAGCAATTTCCTTAGTTAGCTCATTAGCTACTAGCCGAGTTGCTTAGTTAAATGAAGCGTAGTACCCAGCCGCTAACGCCAGATGGTGCTGTTTAACTCTAAATCTCAATAGTAACCTTAAATGTCTTGGAGAAAAATAGTGGTACCAGTAACAAGAGTGTCTAAAACAGTGGAAAAAGTATCAACAATGAGTGGAATAAACTTCCAGATAATGGGACATTTTCTTGTATGTTAGTGCAGTTTTTTCTCAAACTGTGGCACGAGTATCAGTGGTTGTATGCAAGCTCTTTCTGGTAGTTTTTGTTTCATTTTGAGTCAATTTTAGTCACACTTTCATCCTCTTTTCAGGTTTAGCACTAACTACATCAGACCTGGAGAAGTCCTGTACTAGTCCTAATTTAATTCTGGTGGTACAAATATTTTCTAATCTGAAACTTGAAATAGTTGAGAACCACTCTCTTAGCATCTAGAAGGATATATATATATATAAAAAGAAGCTTTATAAAGTGTTACTCTCACCCTGCTTAACATTAAAGTGTTATTTTGTGACCTTTTGTGACCAGATACAATTGAAAATACTTCCTCTACCATGACATCTGAACTCAGAACAGAAGATCTGAGGCATACTTCAATGTCCCCCTGCTCTAAATCCTCAAATGTAAGTTTCTCATCCTCAGTACTGTATAACTAGGGTGACCACCTTAAATTGTGTGATGTGGTGGGACAGATTTGAGTAATGTTATTAAAGCTTATGGGATCGAATGTCAAAAATTGTATGTCACTGTGCCAAATGACCAAAGAGCTCCATGAACTAAATGCAGTTAGTCATGGAACAACTCAATAAGCTGCTGGACCATGACTGGTAAATAAATTTATCAGAAACCTTTGAATAAACACTAAGTTAAGTATTTAACATCCTAAAATCTCTATTAGTTCAACGTCACTTTATTTGTATCAACCAATAGAGCAATTTATTTAGCAGCAAAAAAACTGAGAATACAATACACAGAATACATTTACAAGTACCTGAGAAAAAACACAAAACATATTCACCAACAGCAGGGCAGGCAACGCCAATTTAAGACAAAAGTGGATTTCTACCCTGATCTGCATTTAAAATAGAAATGGCTACAGGAATAAAGGAATTCTTCTGTTACTGTTGGGAATCTGTCACTCCTCGCTTTGGGAAACCTGAGTCTAGAGCCAGAAGGAAGGAAACAGAAGATGCTCAATGCCTTCCTTTTCACTTGTCTCGAAAAAAAGCTCAGAGAGAGACATTTGCTGAGTTCCCAAGATCCTTCCACTCACATTCACGATTTTGTGAAGTGATTTTCTTGCTCTAGGCTGACTGAACATTCTCTGAGATGTGACAACACGATCATAATCTATCTTTTTAACCCCCGTGACAGGACACAGGGGGAGAGTGGAATAGCAAAAGGTCACATATTACTTCATGCAGTGCACCCTAACAATTTTGATTATATGCAAGAAAAAATGTATATTATCAGGCAAGGCAAGGCAAGGCAAGTTTATTTGTAGAGCACAATTCGTACACAAGGAAATTCAAAGTGCTTTACATAAACAGGAAAAGTTGCATTAAAATCACAAAACACAAAAAGACACACAGAATCATTTTAAAATCATTTTAAAATCATTTTAAAATAAAGTGCTTTAAAAGAGAAGAGTGCAGATAGATCTTTCAGTCGTATGCACGTCTAAAGAGAACTGTTTTTAGCCTGGATTTAAACATTGCCAGAGTGGAGGCCTGCCTCACATCTTCGGGGAGACTGTTCCAGATTTTAGCTGCAAAAAACTGAAATGCTGATTCCCCATGTTTAGTCCTGACTCTAGGCACCTGCAGGAGGCCGGTCCCTGAGGTCCTCAGATTGCGAGATGGTTCATATGGCACTAACATGTCAGAGATGTACTTTGGTGCTTGGCCGTGGAGAGACTTGAACACAAGCAGAGCTGCTTTAAAGTCAATTCTCTGAGCCACAGGAAGCCAGTGCAGAGACCTGAGCACAGGACTAATGTGATCGTACTTCCTGGTTCTTGTCAGGACCCGAGCAGCAGCGTTTTGGATGTACTGCAGCTGTTTTACAGCTCGTTTGGAGAGGCCAGTGAACAGGCCGTTGCAGTAGTCTAACCTACTAGAGACAAACGCATGGATAAGTCTCTCCAAGTCTGGTTTAGACACTATACCTTTAATTTTGGCAATGTTTTTTAGGTGGTAAAAGGCTGTTGATGTTATTGATTTGATGTGGCTGTTAAAGTTCAGGTCTGAGTCCATTATTACCCCCAGATTTCTAACTTGATTTGTCGGTTTTAGAGCAAGAGACTGGAGGTGACTGCTGACACTTTCTCTCTGTTTCTGCAGCCCAAAGACGATGATTTCAGTCTTGTCTGAGTTTAGCTGAAGAAAATTGTTTTGCATCCACAAGCTGATCTGTTGGATGCAGTGACAGAGTGAATCCACTGGTCCATATTCACCTGCCGTCAGTGAGACATAGATCTGAGTGTCATCTGCGTAGTTGTGATAAGACACATTTGTGCTGAGTATTAACTGACCTAAGGGCAGCATATAGAGGTTGAACAGAAGGGGTCCTAGGATTGACCCTTGGGGCACCCCACAGGTCAAGCTCACGTGGTCTGAGACACAGTTACCAATCTCAACAAAGTACTCTCTGTCCTCAAGGTAGGACTTCAACCAATTTAGGGCTGTGCCAGTGATGCCCACCCAGTCCTCTAGTCTCTGTAGGAGGATCCCATGATCGACAGTGTCAAAAGCAGCGCTCAGATCTAACAGAATTAAGACTGAGGCTTTGCCCGCGTCAGTGTTCAGGCGGATGTCATTTGTCACCATGATAAGAGCAGTCTCAGTGCTGTGATGAGGTCTAAAACCTGACTGAAAAACATCAAATGAGTTGTTTATTAAGAGGAAGTCAGTGAGCTGTTGGTAAACAACCTTTTCGGGGACTTTGCCTAAAAATGGCAGATTTGAGAGTGTTACTTGTTCAAATCTCACTATTACAACAATTCATGTGGCACCAAAGAAAGAGTGGGACATTATCTAAGTAAGGGGGGCAGGGGAAAGAGGAATAACCCTTGCTCACAAAATGTTCTTGACTGTTATACTGCATATCTAACATAATTGAGTTTGATTGAAGTAAAAAGTTACATGTTAAGTAGAGAAATGTTATTAATCACTGTGGGTTTTTGTTTTTAGAAAGGGCAACACGAGCAGCAGAGTGAAGGAACACTTGGAAGCACAGACAGTCACCGTTCACGACCATTACTGGGTTATGACTGGATCGCAGGTACTTTTTGACTTGAGCTACAGTAATCTAGCTTTCCTGAGAACGGCCACAAGCCACAGAAACTTGTGAATCAACGTAAATACATAATAGTATTCGTTTTCAGGAGTCATAGACGCCGAGGACTCGATAATAGAGCGCTCAGATGACTTTTTCGACGACCTGTGCACATTCAGAGCCTTGAACAGAGAGCAGTGTGTGAACAGTCAACACTCAGGGTGAGTGTTGTGTTTTGACAAGATGACACATTTTGTTATTGAAATACACGTTTTACAATCACTCAGTCATTCATTCATTCATTTTCTACCGCTTATTCCCGTTAGGGGTCGCGGGTGACTGGAGCCTATCCCAGTGACTTTAGAGTTTATATATAGAGTGCAGTCACAAGATGCAAATAAAAGCAGTATAAAATTGTTTTTAAAAGGGGAGTGTCAAAAGTGTCATCTGTTTTTGAAGTGTAAAAAGAGAGAAATGTCTTTTATCTTGGTAGTTTTCAATGTTTTTATTCCTAGTCATTTAAATATTTAAGTTCAAGCAGGTTTTGTGGCGGTTCAAGCATGAACTGTATGTCATATTTCTTAAAAAAACGGAAATTTATCATTATTTATTTATTATTATAGATGCTGACATGTAATCGTTTGTTTTTTATTTATGTTTAAATTTTTCTGTGAAGTACTATAAATGTATCTCAGTAAACTTTGACTGACAGATAGATTGATGGACTGCTTGGCTCTATTCGACTGCTGTTCTAACACGACTGCTGCCTTCCACAGGTTTTCTGAGGAATCGGATGAAAACCTGCCATCTGTGTCAGACCGCTGCCCCGAGGTTAAAAAAGACACCCATCAATGTAAGAAACACTAGTATTTTCTATTGTGCACTTGAACTTATCTCGTATCTAATCCATCACGTTGTTACAGGCACATTCTGCTACAGGATTAACAGCAGGCTTTTCCCGGTCCCTCTAAATTCTGAGGAGAGCTGTCCCGTGTGCAAAAAACACAAATCGGAACATCCCCATACGGCGAAAGAGCCTGCTCTCATAAGGTAACACTGTCTAACCTGGTCTGCAGGCCTGAGGAGCGGCACAATGACCTACTTAAAACTGCATTTATGAGCCACGCACCATCTCAAAAAGTGTTTCAGAATTACCTCTAACTCTAGCTCAACGCGTTTCATTAACCATTGCTCCAACTCAACTCTAGCTGCATGCTTTCCTTTGAATACTTTCACTGGAATAGCCTCACTTGACCTGTAATTAGTATTTTCTTTATCACTGTTCAAATGCGCACGCTTATATCAAGAGCCAGTGAGAACATCCTGTTATTCTTATGAGTAAGTCCATGTATAAACAAGCTTGTGACAGACGAGCACGTGCCAAGTATTCTTTTCTATGTATTCAGATCACCAGTACCACATTTGAAATATGAAAGGGGACATATTAAGCAAAATAAATGTTGATGAACTTTAACCTTAGCATTCCTCAAAACTGTATTAAGGCATGTTTGAGTTCATTCATTCATTCAGTCATTCATTCATTTTCTACCGCTTATTCCCGTTAGGGGTCGCGGGTGACTGGAGCCTATCCCAGTGACTTTGGGCCTTAGGCGGGGTACACCCTGGACAGTGGCCAACTCGTCGCAGCAAACACAGAGACATGGACAAGGACAGACAACCATTCACTCTCACATTCATTCACTAGGGACAATTTAGAGTTTTTCAATTAACCTACACAGTCATGTCTTTGGACACCACTTTCTGGTGAAGAAAACTTTGTTCTAATTAGTAGAACAAGTTGTGTACTCAAGCTTTGACAAAACATAAAATGATGATCTACTATAGTTCGATACTACATTCCTGAACAGAGCAGTGTATTCGTTTTCTTCCCTAGAGTGAGCATTCCTCGCTCCGCGCTCATGCCTTCACACAAATACAAGGCTCATCGCAGGTGCAGCTTCGACCCATCAGACAGTCTGGGTTTGCCTTCGGTGAGTAAAAATTGTAGCTCATGCCATACTTCTAGGTGCAAGAAACTACTCATCTTGCCAGTTATTGTGCTGTCAGATCTTTTACGAGTGTGTGAAGTTTAAATTGTTTTGTTTTATGTTAAGATGTGGTACACACGGTGACTATTCATCCCACCAGCAGCAGAGCACACAAGATCAAATATGCAAATTATGTGTACCCCCTTCACCTTCATTTTTTTTTTGTCTTTCTCATGGAGTTTTTACTTTTGCGCAGCACTGTCTGTACGGTTGGTCAAACAAGAGTCAGAGCACTGCAACTGCACCGAGTAACCTTGATCTGAAGAGCAGTTTGGAAAGTAAGAAGGAAACTGAAAACAAGGAACTAGAGGTGAGGCCTTTAATTTGTCAAACTGTTGTGAAATAGTAGAACCGACTCAAATGCAGATGTTATTTATGGACTGCTTTGTGAACATTTTTTTATTTTTAAGATGTCAAAGAGGCTCTTTACTCACAAGCTCATCTGAAACTAAGGGTTTTTGATATTGTTTTATTTTGTTTTGTTTTGTCAGGAGCTGTCTGCATTCAAGACATCCAGGCGACAGAAGCCTAAACAGATCCCGCACGTGTCTCTTCTAAGTCGCCACAACTTCCAGCACATTCCACCCAGAAAAAGATAATAAGGACACGGTTTTAAGGTTTTACACTGAAATTAACTCCGTTCACTACAAGCTTGAGCAACAAAGTAAATGCAGTGTTTACTTTTTCTACAGCTCACTAAAACGATCTTTTGGCTACAGTTAATTGTGTATTTTTGTCTTGTTTGCTTATATCGCATTACATTTTCAACAGCTTTTCTACAACTCTTAAAAGCGTGATTGATGACTGATGCTGTTTCAAATGAACTTAAGTGACTGAAACACAAATGTAAGACTCATCAAGAGCAAAGGAGGCACACCCAGCTAAAAACTAGGTGTTCATACAATTGCAAAACAGTGGAAAAATGTTGCACAAAAGACTTTTAATTTTAAATCAGCTGAATTCTGCAGTCTTTAATGTGGTGTCAGCATTACTTATAATGTATTTGTAGAGGAACCTATTTATGCTGCATAATATTAGAATCCTATAAACAAGGCTTTTAATAGAAAATCATGTTAAATAGCATGTTTTTAAAAGCTTTTTTCAGGGCTGGTGATGGTGGTATATTTAAAAGTAGTGATGGACAATACCAGTGATTTTAGTTTTGATCTGATACCAAGTATGTAAAGTATGTAAAGCACTTTGAATTGCCTTGTGTATGAATTGTGCTCTACAAATAAACTTGCCTTGCCTTGCCAAGTTATATTATAGCAAGTATCGCCACAGTAGGTTTGGTGTTAAAATGCATTGAAACTCCTTCACTAGTGAGAATTATGATCCCAGCTTGAGCGAGAAGGGTGAATCTGCAGACAGGAACTGCCCTTCTTCTTTCTGTAGTTCTGCTTCCTTGGCTCCTCTGTCTAAACGGGTGGACATTTTTGTAGATTTAAATGTACTTGGGCCCACGGAGAGTTTTCTACAATGTGTATGTAAAAAAATATATTAAAAAACTCCCTAAAAGTTCGATGCGGGTGTTCCAAAGCCTTAAACTTCCAAAGTCTTAAATCTAACCCAAACCTGCCCTATTTGTGAAAGTACATATTGTTAAAAATAACCATTTGCAAGAAAACCACAAAAAAGTTACAACACTAAGCTACACCCTGGAACAAAATGCCAAACCTTTATGACAAGTAAATATTAATTCCCTCTGTGTTGTAATTTTATCCACAACCACCCAATTCTAAAAACATCTTTATGTTTTTAGCTGAGCCAGGAAAATCACTGACCACAAAGCAGAAGAAGAAGAAGGGCATCTCAGAGCGGTTCTTCAGACTGCAGTTTCTGGGTCTGCAGATTCAGACTATTGCCTTGAACTGATCTAAAAATAAAAAATACATGTGCAGAGAAACTAAAATATACACAATATATTTCAGAAATCTCATTCAGTATTTATATATTTATATTTTGATATCCACACATCAGCAATTAAAAGTATTAGTGCAGTTGCATATATCTAAACTGCTCAAAATGTACAGCAAAACTTAACAAGTGCAAAAAAAATACATAAATTATGTCACATTCTTCCATAATAAAAATGTTTGTCCATTTGTTTGTTTATTTTAAGATGAGCTAGTAGATCCATGGGTTTCACAATGATAAAAAGGTAGCACTGTTTCCATAGCAATTAACAATTTAAATATCCTCATCTTTTCAAGGGTGAAAAGTCAGAATTTTGCCTATAACATGAAACTGAAACCCATAGATAGGTTTAACATTTACTTTATTTAATTACTTTATTTAAGTGCTTTTACCCTTGAGTGAACAGACTTTTTCTTTGAGAGGTTATATTTTGCAAGGACTACACTTTTCTTCTCCGCTATAACACTAGCTAATTAAAAAGGCAGACACACAGCTTGAACTCACAGAGATCTTATCACGGTTCAATATTAGAGGCGGTTTCTTATTACTGTTCTCTCAGTTGCCTTGACACAGCGCGTTTCCCTGTTCCCACTGTGTGCTTTGGCTCCAGACTGATGCATACTTCTGTTTTTGACTTCCTCTGTCACTTCCTCACTTCAGGACCGAGCGCTGCTGAGGCAAAGGCCCAGAAAGATGCACAGGAAGTCACATCCACCCATGTAACCCATTAAGTACAACGTGAGCGGCGGCTGTGTGTTCCATTGTGGTTACCGTACTCTGTTTTGCACTATATCGCATCTAGCACCAAACATTTTAGACTCTGAACAACAAATACATAAAAAAGTATTGCAAAAAACCCACCGGACCAAAAATGACACGTTATCTTTTGTAGGGAATCGAATGAAAAAGCAGTAACAATGATAGTAATAACAATAAAGGTTTTGAAATTTTGAAAGCGACGCATTGACTAAGTACATCCACCTCCGCTTATATCACTTCCATATGTCATACTGTAATTTAGACGCCGTAGAAGCCTGATACAAATGTTACACAACGACATATGCGAGAAGAGCTTAATGAGAGAAGGGCAGCGAATGTGGGAGGGGGAAATTTAGTGCACAATACAATTCCTACTCAGAATACAGAAGAGACAGAATAATATGGTTGAATTTCATCGTCTGGTACTACATTGCTGTGTGTTTTAGAAAGACAAACCATCACAATAGAGAAGTGAACCGTGCCTGGGGAAAAGATATGAAGTCACAAAAATTAAAACTGCAATCTCTCGTAAGAAAGAAAGGCCCAGGATTTCCACAGGACCAGGTCGAAAAGGTTAAGGTGGATCCCTCCCACGGGCTCAAATGGTCAAAGTTTGTGCAAGGAGAGATTGAGACAAGGAATGTTGGTGCTGCAGTTTGTTTTTGGTTCCTTATTTTCACCCGTTGCTTCATCACGGTTCACTCAAATTAAATAGTTGGGATGGAGCGCTTCACTGAGTCACAGCTATGTACAAAAAAAACAACTCACGTGCTCATCCGTGATAAGTATTCATTACTGTCTGGTTAATGTGTGCGCAGATTCAAGACCCATGTTATTTTAAAAGTCCTTTTAAGGGACGCCAACATGTTTCAACCACTCGACTAGTTCACATCAGAGCAAACAACATGTTGAATGTTTGTGTTGTTTGAGAAGCACAGACTGAACTCAGGGCTCTGGGACCGCTCTCCTCGAGGAGACTCCTTGCCTCCACTGCCCTTGACTGGGGTCTCGGGGTCTTACATGAGTGAGAGAAGGGCGCTGTGATGCACCTGTGCTCTAACTACTGCCTCATGAGCTCTGCCACTAAATCCCGTTTTCCTAGAATCCAGTTTAGCTTATTTAAAAAGAACTTCAATTACTTCTTGGCTTTCAGACCTTCGTGCGCCTTTTGTGAACTGAAAACTCTAGTCTAATCCCTGTAATTGCAGAGTCAGATTTAACCTGCTCGGGTTTGATGCTGTTTGGGGTTTTACTTGTTTCCTTCCTCCAAAAAGCACTCGGCACATTTCAAGGAAATCACTCTGCGGCGACTGACCCGCCTCCTGCATTGAGCCCTGCACACACTGTCGTCTCTGTCCTTCTCACAGGCCATTTACCTTTAAAGAAGCAATGGAGGATTTAGTTTTACTGCTGGTTTTGCTCCAGACTCACACTGTCAAGGTAGGCATTTTCATATTCCTCTCTTACAGTAGACTTTGTGTTTGATTGGAGCGAGCAGGTTGATTGTCTGTTGGCGTCAGTCTGCATTCCTCTGATCTCCCTCAGCCGCGGCATATCGTTTCACCTGATTGCTTTATTACAATTTTGGGATTAAGTAGAAAACTAATAGCACCTTTGTGATAGGATTTCTATAAAGTAAGTGAAAGGCAAAGTAAAGTATTCAGCAATTTGTTTTTGTCTTAAGAACGTGGCAAAGTTTGTGATTAACTGGTGATAATGCATTTTCATCCAAGCCTTTGTATTATTCTTTGTTATTGTTCACTTTTCATGTTATGCTACTACTACTACTAAATATAGTTTGTGCTGACTTGCGCTGATTGGCTTCAACACTGAATCATTAGAAGAAGAAAGTGACCATTTCAAAATGCTACAAGGCAAGATTCACGGTGAAATAAAATGAAAAATCTTGAAAAGGGTGCTCTAATTGATGGCTGAGGTTGACAGTTCCCACAAATATGAAAATGGATAACTGTTTTGTCCAAAAAAATAAGATAAAGCTAAATAAAAACAAATAGTTTGGCTTAGACTTGGCTGTGCTCACACTCGTCCTCGTTTGGTCCAAGTTTAATCCTGGGTTTAGTCCTAGATTAGTCCCAAGTTTAAGGCGGTGTATCCAGTGCCGCTTGTCTCGGGACGTCCCACAGTATGGCATTAAACTCTATCACCATGAGGCAAGCAGATGACGCCTACATGATACAGGCAATGCCATCTCCATAGAGACAAGAGGGTGGTAATTTACATCCCACCAGATAAATTACACGGCTCAACTTTTATTGCATTGACTTAAATATGTTGTTCCTATTCAGTGGTTGCTGTCCATCACAAGCACCATTGTCCTCTCTCCTCTTCGTGTCGTCAGAGGTAAACGTTTATTCCTCTAAACAGCAATTTCCTGCCGCCCGCCTGGTTTCCTGCAATACTGTACAGAAATGCCAAGTAGACCCGAGCACATTCACGCTTTCTATGTCGTCGAAAGAGCAGTCATCGTTGCACTTTCATTTTGTGATTATTGCTGTCTCCTGCCACCGTTTCTGTTTTTCAAAAGTGACGCGTGTGAGTGTGTACACAGGAGCAAAGAGCCGAAAGTCAGACACAGTTAAGACTTTGTAAGGCCCACGGAAAAGGGGAACGACAGGTGAAATGCATCTCTTTAACAGAACAATAGCTGCCTGTCTGAACACGGCCGCTCAGAGGAAACCTGGGGGTGGCAGCAGCAGGTGACTTCAGAATAAAGCGATAACTAGCCAAAACCAACCAGACACTATCATTTTCCTCATAAGTAATTGCTACGTTGTGCTGCTGAAGTTAAGCTAAATTATAGTCTAACTTCTGCTCCTGATATTGATAGAATAACACACTGGTTTTATACTACAGTTTTTTGTGCATTATTTTTCACTCCATACTCCAGGGCAGCCACACAGCTTAGAAAGGAGCGCTTCTGTGGCTCAAGATGATGTAAAAAAAGCAAAAAACACAGCGGCTCACTGGGGATAAGTATTCAGAAAGCAAACAGATATCCCATATAGGGCTGTAATCATTCGTTTAGTCGATTAATCGGTAGATGGTGTGTTATTTTATTTGCGTTTAACAAATGTATGTGTTAAAAACCGCAAAAACGAGAAGATGTAGAGTGAGTTAGCTGAAGATTTTGTAGTAAATCAGTATCTAACAATATAAATACATGGTTTACTAGCACTGTTCTGTATAAATTGTTATTTTTGCATGAACTCCTGTGCAGTTTTGGTCTTCTGAGTGCAGTTCGGGTCAGATACACGGAGGTACTTCATAGTTAAGATATGTTTTTTGCCATGCCCCGTTTTAGCCGACTAATTGGTCAATGGGGCAGGTCTTTGGTCGACCAAGAATTTCTTTAGTCGACAACAGCCCTAATCCCGTAGTGTCTGGTTGCCACGTGGGCAGGTTCAAGATCCGAGGCGCTCTAAAAGTCCTTTATTACAAGAGGGACACCGACACGTTTGGACCAATAGACTGGTCTTCGTCGGGAATAAAAGTATATATATTTTTAATGTGCAACAGGTCTCCTTAAATACACTCAAGTGCTAACCCGGCCCAACCATTACCTTCTCAGATTAGACAAGATTGGACTTTCTCGTGGTGGAATGGTCCTTTTAAATAGAAAAAGAATTGTGCGTTATTTATAATTATATAGTATCTCAAATGATAACATAAAGCACATGTGTGTATTGGTTATTAGCATTAGCATTTGTTGCAGTTAGTAGTGTGAAATATACCTTTTAACCACTGTCTGAGTTGTTGGTGATAAGTGATGAAGTAAATGTTGTAAAATAATTTACCGCAAGGACACATTTGGATTTAGATTAAGTCCAGAGTTAAACCACCATAAAGCTGTAAAACATTACATGAATGCATTGTCTCTTGATCTCTGAAGAACCAAATGACACATTAAAGGAACGGCACTCTTGTTTTGCTTGACTTTAGAGAAATGTTTTATCAATGATAAATTATGTTTGTAATCTTTGATGAATGAACCCAGATTGTACATTAACAAACTGAAACTGCTTCTCCAGCATAATCCAGTAAGCTTCAGCCAAAGTTTAGCATGGAACATTTGCAGTCAGGAGACATTATTGTTATTTGTCGTCTATAGTTACACTTGATTTTGCCAAAAACAATAATAGTAATAATAATAATAACTATGCTAGGCTGTTGATTGATAAAACCATGTAACCCTAAAGCAGGATAATCCAAGTGAGCAACAGCAACAAATACAAAGCCAAATCAAACACTTCAGTACGTAGTATCTATAATAGTGCTGTCACGATACAAAAATGTCAAACTCAATTTGAAAAGAAGAAGAAATATACTCGATTCTCAATCATAATCTAAGACGCTCTTTTTTAGGTCAAGGTTTTATACAATACTAAATGATAGTTCTTTCTTTATTAAGCACTGTGGTCTGAAACTAGTTTTGATCACAAAAAGTGTGTTTGTTTGTGTTTGTTCTGTGAAAGAATTTTTTTTTAGCATTGTTACTTGCTCAAATTAGCATCTAGTTTCGATACTAGTTTCATTATCGATAAGTATCTGATTTTCGACAAAAGCTCAATCTATAATGAGTCATAAACGTTACTCATTCGATCCTCTACAGCTCATGTTTCATCGTGCTACAAAAAATAACAACAAATTTCCCGCTAATGCGAAGAAATTTCACACGATAATTACTGAGCCACGGAAATATTGTTCCAGTAAAGTAAACATCATGATAGGCCTAATAATACATTGTCAATTGGCATGTTTCCAATAAAAATTTGGCTAAAAGAAAAGTTTGGGTGACACTTTATAATAACTACACTTATTCCTGCCTTAATAAAGCATGAATAAAGACTTAGTTCATAATCAACAAATGGTTTATTAAGAATTATTCAGGAGTAGGTAACTATATAACAAATATTTCAACCCTAATTTTGGACCCTAACCCTAACCTTAACCTTAATTAAGTAGTTACTAATCCTGAATCATGTTGAATAAACTATACATAAACTGTATATTCATTATTAATTAAGTCTTTGTTAATGCTTTCTTAAGGCTAAATAAGATGTAGTTATTATAAAGTGGAACCAAAGTTTGCTTTAAACACTACATCTTCACTTGTTATATCTTTCAACATTTATATAAGTTTACACAAAACAGTGAGCCAAGTCACACTTTCCACCGCTCATTTCACTCAGCTGACACTCAGGCTTTAGCTAGAAGTCTACATTTGAATAAGGGACGATAAGTTGCTCTAAACACGTGTCTTTTTTCCGTCAGACGAGCTCCCTGCCTTTTTTAGCAGACGCCCATCGAACCTGCTCGGGCCCCGACAAGTACACCGTAGAGGAAACGGGCCTGTGCTGCAGCCGCTGTCCGCCTGGTGAGTGCCAAAACAGCAGCACCAAGACAAGTGTTCTGGTTTGTTATCAGCGCAATCAATCTCTAAAATCTAGCACACCGTGTACAAAGAGGCAGACTGTCAGTGAAGATGAAAGTAGATGATGGCTTTGATGGCAAAAGACTGGAAATAATGTGGTAGACATTTTAAATGTGGAGGCGATAATGCTCTGGTCACAAACTATCCGCAGTTGTTCTCAAACTGGGGCTCTCAAACAGGTGGTTTTATGAATGGCTTAACAATATAAAATGTGTGATCTGAGCGTAACCTAGATCTGTGCAATTAATCAGATATATAATCCTGATTTAAAGTATTACTCTGTTAAATTACAAAAATCGAAAGTACAACAAACTGCCTTCCGTGCACTCCATTCGCCTCAAAACGGTCTATACTTTCTCCACATAATCATTTTGACAATATTCACCTTATTCCTGAAGTTGCCGTACACGCCGCCGTCTTGTTTCCATTGTAGTTTACACGGAGCAGACGAGCTCAACAGAAAATAAGTTCTACATGGACTAAAAAGCCGTTTTCAGACGCCCAGGAAATCGGTGCGTTGTGACTTGTTGTTGCTCGTGTTCATTAAACATTTTACACAAATCAATCTACTTTATGTAACATTTTAGCGGTGAGACTTTTCCCTCGTTCATCATTAGCTTTAACCGAGTTCTCGTCAAACAGAAGTGCGTTTACAACAAAAGTGCAGAAAACGGCAAAAGTGGTCGGGGCAGAATAAGGTCAATAGAAGTAATTGTTCAATTTCAATTCTGCGCCAAATGTAATCGTGATTATAATTTTCGCCATAATCGAGCAGCCCTAACCATTATTTGTGATTTCCTTAACGCAGCTCTATGTTCAAATGCAGGTGCTTTTCCCCGTCCGTTCATTGGTCGGTCTGTCAAGCTCCAAGTGAGTGTCAGGCAGATTTAACAGCTGAGAAAAGTTATTATCACCAACCTTGACCTTAATTTAAGTGAAAAAAAATTGAATCTTTTTTCAAGGATGACCTGGGCCAAAGTGAACTGCACGCATCATTTTTAAAAAGTCAATTTGTGTCATACATGTCTCCACTTCTACTTTAAAAAGTATTCAAACTATTCAAGCTCGCATATCTAACTATATTTCACCACTTTTTGCATGGACTATCGCAAAACTGTTTATTTTTAATCATAACATTTTCGAGTATTCACTGCTGACATGAGATTTGGTCCAAGCTTCACGCAGAGATACTCCTTTATAACTGAAGCGCTTTATAATCTTGGATGCAAATCACAAACAGTATTAATTAGTAAACAAACAAGAAGCATCCCTGTTGTGCTCTGCCTTTCTACTACGACAACGACAAAATCAAATAACTTTTTTCTCATACTGATCAATCACAATTTTGGTTTCAGTTTTATTTTTGACCTGTTGAAAAAGATGGCTTTCAATAATGATTTCCTCAACATAAACAAGACAAAAAAACTGTTGCATTTCTTCCTCTGAATTTTGAAGCTCAAAACTACATGCCACGTACCATCAGAGGATTCATTAAAAAATCAGAATCAGAATCAGAATCAGAAAGCGGTTTATTGCCATTGTCAGTGAAATTCACAAACTTAGGAACTTCCTTCGGCGTAGGTGCAACATAAAGCAATGAATAAAATATAAAAAATATATAAAAAGGCATGCATAAAATTAAGAATAAAATAGACTAAGATAGACTGAGACTATATATACTGAGACTATGTACCCAAGCATACATCAAATTGTAACTTATTCCCACCATTTCCATTTCATTTCCAGGATATAAGCTGAAGGAGGAATGTACTGAATCAAAAGACACCGTCTGTGAACCGTGTGGACCAGAGCAGTTCATGGAGGGCTGGAACTTTAATAGAAACTGCTTCACCTGCATCAAGTGCAAAGAGAGTCGGTATCAATAACTCGGTCATCTCTTTGTGACTTATGTGCAAATGTAACGTCTGAACTGTTTCAGTGAAGGGTCTGCAGTACGCACAGGGATGCTCCTCCAATACAAGCTCCCGGTGTGTGTGCCAACCCGGCAGATACTGTTTAATAGGACGCAACGACGGCAACTGCCAGGACTGCGCCCCCTACAGAAAATGCAGAGAGGGATATGGCGTCTCAACTCCAGGTAAGATTGTGTTTTATAGAATTTATTTTGTTTCATTGTTTGTTTGTTTTTAAATAAACTGTTAGGGCAGAATATCACACGTGCACGTTAATCAATATTGTTATAGCATAAAATGAAATTGGAAAATATAGATTTAAAGCACTAAATGTACTGCTTATTTAGCCCAGGTTTAGCGCTGGTTTGCTCCAAGTTCGGATGCTATGGTCTTTAGTAAATTTGAATTTCGCTGAATTTCTACTAAGAAAGTTGCTCCATGCTTGATGCTGGATTTAGAAACAACAATGATAATAAAAAACATTAAAAATGGTTTGGGTTTTATTTAGCTGTTTTGTTCTAATGTTATCATGTGGTCTACTAGTTCTCATATAGATCAAGACCATTATTCTCCAATTTGTTTCTATCTGTGTTCTTTTTTTCACTGAGTATTTAATTTTGTGGTACCACTTTATAATAACTTCACTTTGATTTGCCTTAACAAAGCATGAACAAAAACTGAATTTGTTTAAGTTTATTGTTTATTAAGCATGATTCAATTTATATGATTTAGTTACTACTTAATTAGGGTTAGGAATTAGGTTTACAGTATTAGGTAGTTACTAAGCCTGTATCATTCTTAATAAACTATTTGTTCACTATGAATTAAGTCTTTGTTCATGCTTTATTAAGGTATGAATAAATGCAGTTAGCCCCTTGCATCTGTTAAATGTAAACTTGAAGTATTTGGCTCTTAATTAAGGCGAGACACTACTTTTTTTTTGGGGTTAGTTTGCTCTCTCAACATACAGGCTTTCATATGGAAACAAGAAACTTGTCCAATCTGCTCCTAAAGATGTTTTATTCTTCCATTTAATCCACTTCATCCATAGATTTCTCTGGGACATTGTTACTTCAAAGACTGTTTTCTTAAAATGCATTTTTTCCCCCTCAGAGACATTAAGATCAGCCTTAAAGTAGCTCCTTCACACACTAAACTTTACAATCTTGTACTGATTTTAACAGGAGTTGCTGATATCTAATTCTAAGCCTGATTTATTAAAGTTTTAAGTCAAAGAAATGAGGCGAAATGTGGATTTTTAGGCCAATTTTCAGTTAGATGTTTACTCGAAAACTAAATAAGAAATCGAAAATCCCTTCAGTAAATTTTTTGGTAACTTACAAAATGAAGCAAACAATTTAAAGCTGGTTCTGTCCATTTTTCAGATTTAAATGTCCCAAATACGTGCAATTTTGGCTGTTTTTTCACTTAAAATGCATTATTTCTATATGAAAACATTTTCTCTTACATTTACGTGAATAAACTACAGGAAAAGTTTCAAATTGATATCTTTAAAAGAACGATTTTTTCCTATTCACCTGCAGTGTCTCTCCTTAAATCAAACATGGTTATTGTCATGTCAGCTGATATATTACTTTTGAATAGTAAACGTTATGATTGTTTTCTACAGGGACAGCTTCATCTGATGTGGTGTGTAAAAAGTGTCCATACGGGACTTTCTCTGACTCTGTCTCTCACACAGAAGCCTGCAAACCCCACTCATTGTAAGAACTGCCATCTCAAGCCTCACCTCTATTCAGGATGTACGCTGACCCCGTTTCTTTCTTCTTCTTCAGCTGCGACGAGAGACACATTATCAGGAAAGGCAGCGCTACTTCAGACACAGTGTGCAAACCTGCTACAAGCACCGTACCCAATGCAGCGCTTACAACCAAACCAGAAACTACAGTAATGCCAGTAACTCAGCAGACGAACAAGACAACAATAACCTCAGCCAAGTCATTTCCAGAGCACACCAAGAACACCACAGCATTGTTTCCTACAAAAGAGCTCCCCAATCGGACAAAAAACCACGTGCCTCTGGACACTGGACCAGACAAGACACTGGGTAAGGTAACTAGGGCGAAAAATATAAAACGTGCAAATGTACAGAAAAGATTGCATACTGGAGCGGGACGATTTGGAGAAAATATCTCATTTCGATTTTTCTGACAAGCAATTCGATTTCAATTAATATTCTGCTCAAAGTTCCCATTGTAAAGCCGTCCAGGAGCTTTTATATTTGAAAGAAGAACTGAAATATGAACTGCTGAACTAATCCAAGAATGTGGCTCAGAACATGTTTGCTGACTTTTAAACTACAGGTTCAGAGGGTTTCAGACACGATTAAAAACTATATTTGGCTGTTTGTAGAGGAAATAATGTTAATTAAATAGCTGCAATCGTTCGGCTTTGCTAATTGCAACTATTCAATTTGAGATTTTGATTCAATGGCGATACATATCTTGCAGCCCTTACATTTTAAACATGTCACCTGCAGGAACATTAACATTTGAGAGAACTGTCTAAATAGGGTTGGACAACATGGCAAAAGGCTTTATATTTTACCTTGTATTGATCTATCAGAGTTATTTATTCATTTGTTCAATTAATTTTTACAAATATAAATACAAATAGAATGGCTTTCAAAATTTAAATGTAAATCAGTGCCATTTTCCAATTTATTCCTTCAAAGTCTGAACTCTGCTCTTAACCACATGCTTTACTAACAAACGGTTGGCTTGTTATTGTCTCAACTAAATACTCATTTACTTATCATCGACAATCTTGACTCAATTCAAAATCGATTAAATGTTCAGCTCAGAACGGCTAAACTAACACAATAATCACATTAGAACATGTTGTTTCCCTCTATCCCTTTCTGAGTGACACGTGTAGAGTTGTATAATGTCACGTGGACACTTTTCAAAAATAAAAACATATAAATGACAATCTGCAACTTGTTACAATAAAATGTCACTATGAGGAGGCGGGGCTTATCACTTCTGCAGACTTGAACAGGAAGTCAATGGACCTGTTTCTGTTGCTAAGCCGTAGAGCCGTTTAGATCAATGTTGCAGTTTACGAAGAACAAAATTTCAACCAATAGTTCAATGGTAAACACCTGGAAAAAAGTACAATATGTCTCCTTTAACAAGTTTGAAATCCTGAGTTAAAGTTGTGTGATTTGATTGTGTTGTGTGTCATTTCAGCTGCAGTCATTGGAGTTGTTGCTGGCGTCTTTCTGCTTCTCTTTGTGATAGTTGTGCTGGTGCTGTGTAAACGAGCCTCCAAGAAAGGTAATAACAAATCACTCTAATTATACTGAACTGTGACTGAAAGAAACGTCAGTGTCTCCTCATTTATTTATTTTTTTTAGCTAATTTAGAAGATTGCCCTAAAGTGGATGCAAATGGAAACAGTGAGACTGACAGTGACAATGTGAGTATTATTGATTGTATTAAACTTCATTGCACCAGTTTTAGAATTGCCTCATTTAACTTTATTGAATGCATCTATCCATCGAAGTTCTTCAATTAGGTTTTTCATTTTGTTTGATGCATCATTTTCTGCATCCCATATTGTTGTTATATTATTCCCAAAATTGATTTCAGAGTAAACAGAGCCTTATTAATAACAAATACAGAAGTGTTTCTTAACAAACAAATACTTTGGAATGGTCTCAGATTGTTAAAGTTTTATATACGTTTATAAATTAATATGATTTTTGAGGATTTTGGACATCATCAATAATAACTGACCATACACCACAATACTAAACATATTCACTTGCCAAAAAGTTAGTTAGTTACATTTTGTACCATTCTTTAGTTAGCTATACTTTGTGAAGATGTTTGTCAAGATTGCTAGCACTGGTTCAGATTACTAAATGCTTACAACTACATGACCTAACTTGCCTTATTTGCTTGTTTGTTTTTAAGCAGACAAACCTCTGTTATCTCGGGGACAGTGAGCATTTGTCATTCAAAGCTGTGCAACCAGAACAACAGGGTCTCCTCGAGAACGGGCATGTCAATCATAATCAGTGCATTGGCAACACAAGTGATTGTAACTCTATTGGATATCTACAGTCAACATTACCTGTTCTCCAGCCTTACTCTGCCTTGTCCGAGCCTCTGCCGCTCCAGTCCAACGTGGATCAAGTTGTTTCCCAAATTGGCACAAGTTTGCAGTCTTCGTCGCAGCCCACAAGTCCACAAAGTGTGGTCCCCAGCCCTCTGGTCAATGTCAACATCAATTTGCATATCGGGAATGGAACGTGTGGACCTCCAGCTGTGACGCTTAGAGACATACCACCAGCAGAGCCTAAAATCCCCTTTGGAGAGGAAGAGGAGAGCTGTAGTCTTCTGCAGCAAGAAGATGGCAAGCCGTCGCTCCTGTCTGTGGAAGAAAGTGGAGGTTTCAATAATATGTCATTAAAACACTAGACAATAGTCGGTCTAAAAGCGTGCGGAAAGGTGTTAGGTGTAGGGATGCATCTAAAAAAAAAGGCTGGTTCAGGTCGCAGCTCTAAAGTATCTGCTCATGTCTGGATGGGCCTGTCAACTGATGTAATGAGGCTATTTACTGGCCGTTGTTGGCTCTGAACATCTCATAATGTTTGAGTTTTTATTCATACAAAGATGTTCTGTAGTAAGTTGAAGGATAAAAACTGTTCTGCAACACGTTTGGACCAGTATGGTCATGAGTTGTTTTTTGTACTGTTTTTTTTTTCTAAGAAAATAAATGCTCTCTAGTCTCTGCAGTGGTATCAGTTGATCTGATATCAGCAGACACTTAAAGTCCAAGTATCGAAATCAGCTCAGCAAAAAGGTGGATCCGCTGTGTGTTTTATCAAAAATGGAAAAAATACACTCCTGGGCAGTGTGAGGAGCTATACTGTGTGAGAGGGAAGCTCTTACTGAATGTTTTATTGATGTGAATGTCAGAGTCAGATGGTTTGTGCACAGAGCAGGACTGGACGACTTTTGGGAGGCATAATAATAATAATCAATAATAATCTTGTCTATATGCACTAAAGTATTAATATAAAAAGCAAGTAATGTAAATAACTGTAATAATAAGAAGTGTCACTGTATATTCCGAAAACACCACTGTTATATTTATACTGTCTACACCGTTTAAAGCAGATAGACTTGATAACTGTTACAAATGAAGAATGTTTTTACAAAAGAGGTCAGACTTGAGCTAAAAACGAAAGCGATCGGAATATGTGTTCTTTGATTTCAACATTAGTCAACAAAGAGTTCTCGTTAAAGTAATGCAATGTAAAGAAAGCGCAAGAATGTGTTCAATTGTAAAGTAAAAATGTAAATAGTTTAAGGACGCTGAAAAATGCAAGCTGTTTAAAGCAAACTTTGTACAATTTAACTTTTTTTTCTCTTTCTTTGTATAAAAATGTCCAACCTTGTAAATTGACTACTTGAATTTGTCTTTAACCTTTATAATTAAAGAAAATAGCGCAAATATACTGACCTGAAATACATGCGGGATCAACTTTTTATGATAGAAATTAAGTTCCCCATGTGGTTCCTCCGGACAATACTGACATCTGTTGGCAAGAGATGGTAGTGACAGCCTATCTCCTTTAGGCTCTCTTCCCTTCTATCCTCAAAACCGATATTTTAAAGCTTCAAGTTAATAAAATCTGACATAACATTTTGCGTTAAATCGCTATCTTCATTTCACATATATTGATTTATTTCTCATGTAAAATGCCAAAGCTAGCTCTGGATGCTAGGCAGAGTGAAAGGAAGAGGGTACCATTTTACCCGTTCCTACAGGGGGCATAATATTTAAAAAAAATATTGATTACGAATATTTACGATAATGCTAGTGATTTATTTGTCTTATTCATTATTTAAGCCTTGACGTTGCGTGAATACTTTGGTAAATTCTATCAATAATTCGTAAAAACCACCGATTTAACCCCCCCTCTATGTGGCAGTTGGTACGGTCTGTTGCCGCTGTGTTCGCGTTCCTTCCTGAAAGAGCAGTGCCACAGATGTCGCTGCGAGGACGCCACCAGTAAGTTGATCCGATTTCTCATTTTTGCAGCGATTTCAGGCAAAAACTCTCAGGTAATCACTCACGTTGGTTCGACATGCTACTGCCAAATCTTTTGTTTGAACGTGTCGCCTGTTGATTTTGTTTTTAGTCTGTTTTATGCGCCTCTTTCTGTCCCTTCCCATCCTCTTTGCTGCTGCTGCCTGTGTCGTGGTCCTGTGTGCTCTGGCTGTGTTTACAAATGCAACCAGCAGGAAAGCCATTTAAATAGATTTTTGTCAGGCGATGTGACAATCAGCTTGCTTTATACTGTCGGAAAGCTTTGTGGAATGAAAAGAGGCTTGCGTTTTGTCTCAAGTAACTCTTTGCATAAGGGAACTGTTAAGGAAGTCAAGAGAAAGCAGCAGGGATATGCAGCCGCAGGTGTTTCTTGCTTTCCTGTTCACTACAGATCGTTAAATCCTTTACATTTACCACATAAAGCGTGCTGTGTCAGGGGGAAATGGATTAAAGCAACACGTGCAACTCGAAACTCGGAGAAAATAGTCTGAAATATTAAGACAGTATCACATTTTTCATATAGGAAGCAAGCATTACTACACATAATGCCTTGGAATTCACACGTGGATTTTGTTAAACATATTGATAAAGATTGTTATTTTGGTTGTCTGAAATGTAAATGGTAATTCAAAGTTTGCCATTATTAGAGGAGACCCCCATAGGCTAATTGTCATTCAAATTATACTTTATGCTTGTGTTGTATTGCAGTATTGTTATAAACATGGACATGACTATATTTAAGGAGTAATCTGTGCTTTTCTTAATCTGTACTGACTTTTGAAGTCCAAAAATTGATTCAAATGGTTAGCATGGTCAGCATAAACCCTGTGGGAAACCCTTCATTATTAGCATGGTGGTCCTTTTAAAGCTCCTTGTCTTGCAGAAGTAGATTCTTCCTAACTTAGACCTATTGAACAACAGTTTGTTAATGTGTAACTAAAACGTCTATAGTTGTCAATGATTTCAAGTATCGTGTACATTTAAGCCTGTCACAATATATATAGCGATATATTGCTACTGAAAAATCACAATAAACGATAATATTGAAATGTTTCTAATGGCACTGATACAATCTTTTCTAAATATTGATGAGCTGCACTAAATATGAAAATTGCGAAATGAAACACTTCAGTCATCATGGAATTTACTTATTTGACCCTCTGCAGTACAAAAAAAAGTCCCCAATGTACAAAGAAAATGTACACATGATAAATATTGAGCTCCAAAAAAGTTCCATCAATCATTTATTGAATTAGAAGTAGATATAGTAATTATTGTGACAGGCTTTGCATATTTTGATTATTTGAATTATACATAACTGACATAGTTGTTGGTATTTGTCATTAACAGAAACTAGAGAGGATTTCCTGAAGATCTCGTCAGTCCACTCCCACATGGCACCGAGCCACCTCTACACACAAGATTAAACCACGTCCAATAAGCTACACAGGTCTTAGATGCAGCTTGGTTTTAGTTTTTGCAAATGGCTTGCTGTCTGAAGGACGAGCTCCTCTGTTCCATCTGCCTGAGCATTTACCAGGATCCCGTTAGCTTTGGCTGCGAGCACTACTTCTGCAGAAAGTGCATCACCGAGCATTGGAGCCGACAGGAGCCGCACGGACCGAGGGACTGCCCGGAGTGTCGCCGCACCTTCGCCGACCCTCTCCTCTCGCCCAGCCTCAAGTTATCCAACATTGTCGAGAGATATTCGGCTTTCCCGCTAGACGCCATTCTCAACGCCCAAAGGAGCTCCTACCCTTGCAAGGACCACGAGAAAGTCAAGCTCTTCTGCCTCACGGACAAAAGTCTGGTCTGTTTCTTCTGTGACGAGCCGGCGCTGCACGAGCAACACCAGGTGACCACCATCGACGAGGCCTACGAGGAAATACAGGTCAGTCAAAGGCTTTGCACAGCGGGGATGTCATTTAAATGTGATTATTGCCCCAATCGCAAAATCATGTAATTGGGGGGGAATAAACGGTTCTATTCTGAATGCCAAACGTGATGCCTCTCAAAACCTGGTGGTAAGTCACTTCTCTAGTCTATTGTGAATTTTGGAATGTGATTAGAGGTCGGAGATGTATAGAAATATTGATCATATTTAGCTGTTGTAGTGTAGTTTTGGACAAATTACAATATCAAGTATATCGTCCATCATTAAAATAGTTAAAAATAACCTCAAAAAGTGTAGCGTAACCTCCAAAATGAGTATTAAGTACTAGTATAAAGTGATATTTCTTCTCTTTCCTGATAAATGTTATGTTCCATTTACGTTGTGTGATATTGTACCTCAACAAAGACATTTACAGACACATTTAGCACATTCTCTATGCATTGTTAAAATATTGAGAACTAAACAATGCAAAAAACGTATTGTATTGAGATATTAATTTTTGTCAACATTGCTCACCCCTAAATGTGAATCACAAAACAATTCTAAATGCCTTCTTATCCTGTTCAGGTTCATTTTCAAGCCACATTACTCGTTCTGTTAATGAAATTCATCATGTGT
Organism: Rhinogobius similis; assembly: GCA_019453435.1. Taxonomy (NCBI): domain Eukaryota; kingdom Metazoa; phylum Chordata; class Actinopteri; order Gobiiformes; family Gobiidae; genus Rhinogobius; species Rhinogobius similis. Next base: position 7,225,049 of record CM033627.1, on the reverse strand, counting down.
TCTTTGTACACACTTTTGTTGGTTAGTTTTTTAAGTTGTTTTTGTTTACCAAGCTAAAAACAACCTACTTTGTCTTCAAAAATGGACAAACACATGTGCATTAATCATTACGCTTTTCAAACCAAGAAAGGAGGAAGTATTTAAATCTAACTAGTTCCTATCTTTCACAAACCCTCTGGCACATCATTAATATTCTTTTGGGTGCGTGCACAGCGTTTGAACAGCTTTTCAGATGGTGAGCATTGGTCTAATTTTGTCCACACAGGGCTGCTTTTATTCTTTTACTCCTTGGGGGAAAGCACAAAATTTACTCATTCACAAAAATCAACTCGGGTACCCCAGCTTTAATCGCTCATTTATGATAATTGTGAGTATGATTCTGTGTCCTTAATAGAGCAGAGTCTTTCTTTCTTGAGTTAAAACCTGTTGCACGGCTAAAAAAATTGGAATCAGTAAGTTTGATTCAATAATCCTGGTCATATGATACAGAAATCTATCAGACTTTGTTTTAGTTCTTGGTGCAATGTTTCATCATCTCCAGATCATTCTAACACAAAAGTTTGATCATGTGACATCTCCAGCACTCTCACTGAAAGCTCATTAGTGAGAGGAGAGTTGACATTTCCTTTAAAACCATCAGCGTTTCTTGCTTCAATTTCACGCCTGTGCACTCACTGACCTCATGGGAACTGCCCAGATATAGTACACTCTGCTTAGCGCCTCTCTGTATTTAATGATTAATCTAAACTTTAAGACAGACGTAATTAGACTGCAGAGCCAAAATAAATGGCAAATATACATACATATAAATCTATGTTAGTTAGACCAGTGGTTCCTGAACTATTTGTTTCGAGTACCTCTAAGTTTTGTCTCGTATTCAGAGTACCCCTTAACGTGAGTTTGAGTTTATTAGTCACATATTGTCAATTATAACTATTATATTTTTGCTTTATAAATTCTCAACTAATCACACTTTTTTATTCAGATAAACGCACGTTTCATATTCTTTTAAAACCTAAAACCACTCTAAGCACCCCCTGGTAAGCTGAGTTATGATGGGATGAATGTAGGAAAATTGATAATATAATTATTGTTTTGGAGATATAATACAAATCTGTTTAAAGAACACTGTTAAAAAAGTTGATTAAAAATAGAAATGAAACTAAATTGTAGTTTAGTCTCTCAAATATGATGAAGTAAGTGATATTTCTGCACTTACGCAAAACTGCAAATGTCAGTCAAAGTGCACAGTACTCAACCACACATGAGTAACATCAGAGCCTCGTTTATGGTTTGGTGGTGTATTGTGTAGATTATTAGCATTGGTGCTGAAATAAGCATATATGCTAACAACCCTGTATAAATAATGCACCAAAAACACAGCGGGCAACAACAGTTTGGCAGGAAAATGTTGATCATGTGTTTTTTAATTTCACCAAACGCCACAAATCCTTGAACTTTAGAAACTAGAGACTGAAGTTGGATATTGTTGTTATACTGGTTGAACATATAAAGAGTAACCTCGTGTCCGTGCTGTCTACGAACGACAAAATTACCTTTTTTATCTGCTGCTCCATTAAAATGAATTAATAGCATGTAAACACAACAACTAGGCTGTGTGCACATCCTGGTTGTTTGTGTCTATTTGTGTTTACTTGTGTTAATCCTGGAAGGGTTTATAGTCGACTTGCTTTGTCCAAAACAAAAATATAAACCCTGTCAATCAAGCTTCCACCATAATCACTGCATATCAAATAGATTCCAGTCCCGTTGACCATTTCTTACAAAGTTCCTCTGCTTCTTGCCTCAATTTCACGCCTGTGCACTCTCGGACCCACCGGAACCGTCCAGACAAGGTCCTGCTCTCCTGCGCCTCTCCTGTCCACTGCTCAAGCGCCCTTTTAGTATTATTTATTCAGTTGAAGCAATTTGGAGCATTGTATTGACCGCAGCGCAGCCTAGTTCTTATTTTTGTTTAGTTTTTAACGTGTCCCAGTTTTATTGAAGAACAGCCTCTTTTTGAAAGCAGATCCAGGCTACATCCCTCGGTGGTCCTGAAACACTTCCAGACAGCATTCATCGTATTATAATAATGTCCCTGAACTTATGCAAGAGTCTTTCTCCCACTAATTGAGAAGATTTGCATTGTATGTTTTATTCAGGTCAGGAGATGTAGATAAAACAGGTGGAATGCACACAGTTTTTCTAAATAAGGTTGCGTATAATAACGGGAATTCATATTTTATTAGAGGTCAGTGATTTATTATTGCAGTAAGTAAATGTTTATCGTTACTTTAGCGCATAATGGTGACGCTAATCATCAGCCGCACTAATCATCAGTTATATGTGATGTTTTGTCAGTGAAATAGATATTGATTCACAAAAGTCTGGGTCATTGTGTCATTTGAAGTATGATCATTGATATAAAGCTTATACTTACACTTATAACGCTGCTAATTGGTTTTTAAAAGGCAAATTGTTGGTTGTTTTAATTAAACTTTCAATGCAATCCGTTTCGATATCCAGCAAAATATATCCAGAACAATAAATGGCTGTATTCTGTGTTTGTAAGTTGCTGGTTTAACTAGTTTTGCTTTCGTCGATCATTGGATCAATCGTACTATAAACGAAACATGTCCCTTCAAGAGTTGTCAGATTCTAATCCAGTATTAATGTTGAAAAAAATCACATAAATGGGATTAAATTGGCCCTTTCCTGCATAGTTTTATATGACCTTGCTCTACATCAGAACGAATATAACGAATAAAAGAAAGTACTATTATTTTGTGTTGAAAATTACCTTATATTGTAATGTTGTTTTTTCCTTTGTGATATTGAAATTCAAGATTCAAGTTTTTTATTGTCAAAGAAAACAAAGAAATTCCCTTTTAAAGCATCAAACGTGTATGGAGCCTTTTTCTTAGTATTAAAATCAAGACTTGAATGTTATTATCGTGACAACACCAATCCTTTCAGAGCCAGAGCAACATGAGACAAACAAAAAATAAGCACTGGCTGAGTTTCCACATAAATGGAAACATGTTTTCTGTTTGAGCTGAGCCAAATTCTTGGTCTTCTGTCATAGCATTCTTCTTTTGGGTTTTACTTCAAATGTTGCAAAGTAAACTCTTTTTAACATCAAATATTTAGTTTTTCACATTTTCTTGGCAGAGGGCAGATAAGTTTCTGATTTGAGCTGTAAGTCGGGCCCACACACTCCCAGATGTCATCCTCCCAGTCACTGCTCTCTCTTTCTTGTTGCTACTTGTTCAGTAAGTGTCGACCAAATATAGATTCCTCAGAAATTTAATGAAATGCAAACTCGCTGTGAAACTGTTAACTGTAATTGAGTCATTGCAGTTTTAAAAAAGGTAGAAAATACCTTAAGAAATGGCCCATCTAATGTTCCTTTGCACACACTGTTAGTCATGGTGTATGCTTGACTAAGAGATGGTTCACAAAACGCTCAAATGCCAAGTCTCTATTCTATGCTGTTTTGTCTGCGAAGAACTTGAACTTAAATTCTGATTTATTATTCTGATTTACTGGAATGTTTTTTATCTGTGTGCCTATATTGTGATGTATGTGAATGAGCAAGACAAAGACAAATTTGTGCCATCACTGTGTATACGATAAAGTTATTATTCTATTCTATTCTATTCTATTCGGAAATTCAAAGTAATGAACTTTATACTTTATATTGTATTTTTATTACCATGTTTAGTAATTATTTATCCTATTTTTATTGCATGCGCCTCTTTCACTCATTCCTGTTCTAAACTGTGTGTTGCAACAGTGGAATTTTCCCATGTGGAACAAATAAAGGATCTCTTATCTTATCTTATCTGAACAACTAGATACATAGGAATTCGTCAATGTAATCCCTCATTCGTCCAGGCATGTTCCATTGTAGAAAAGGTTATTACTCCTATGTATCTATCGTAGAAAAGGCCTCAGGGGTTGTCATCCGAACGCTGTTTGAAGATCGAGACGTTTCGACTTCTATCCCTGATTAACAATGACTTTTGGATAGAAGTCGAAACGTCTCGGTCTTCAAACAGCGTCCGGATGACAACCCCTGAAACCTTTTCTAAATAAATGAACACGTCACGCATAATGTCACAATAGGTTGCATTCACATGACGTTACAACATTCCACCAGCCAGTAATATTGAATACAGATGGAGGGCGACTAAAATTAATATTGTTCAAATGCAGATTTTTTGTTGTAATACAATACGATTGTAATAATATGAGGTCTATGTCGAGTCACTGAGCGAAATGATCAGGTTCAACATTTGTGAATTTGCGAAGTCCAACAATCGTCTAAGGTTATGACAGCATCACATTCTAGAACGTGAACAAGAACCGATACAAAAATGTTTAAATAACTAAATGTGGAAAGGGAGCTTTTTGTTATGCTGCTCCCACAACCTGGAATTCCCTCCGATTGGAGTGGAGGTTACGTTGGTGTCAGTCTGGCGTTTTTGCACAAGTCTGAAAAATAAAGGGCGTGAATTAAAGAAAAAAATATCGGTGCCTTTAAATTTTGATTTTGTCTTTTATTTCTTAAAAAAATTAAATATTTTTTTGTAATTTGCGCTGCTGTTATGTTTGTCACTTTGCCCCAGGTCACCCTTGAAAAAGAGGTGTTGATCTCAATGGGTTAAATAAAGATTAATACATAAACAAATACATTTCAATATACAGGACTTGATACTAATATATTTGCTCATTGACAATAAAACCACTCAATACACTTTTCATACAATATAATTACATTTTTAACATAAAATATTACCTCATGCCTTTATACAACAATGTCCTGTTTATTGAAATGGCTGCGAAGTAACCGTATCTAGAGGAGGACGGTTATATTTTTCTGGTAAGAGAAACTGAATTGATTGAAAGTGATTTTAATTGTCTGATCATGTGCAAATGTCACATTTTCAACATTTGACAAAAATACTGACAAACAAATAAAATAATCTGATTTATTTCTGAACATGTTTGTGTAGCTTTAAACTCCAGGGTTATCAGTTTTTTTGCAGAGTAAGACACGATGCTTTTGTTTGTGGAGGAAATTATGGTACTTTGCTCACTGCGTTTGTTCAAATTGTGATTTTGATTTGTTTGTGATTAATATTGCAGCTCTGGTAGTGTTGATTAGTATCTGTTTGTTTTTGGTTTTTTACACACTACATTAATTAACAATCACATGTTTGTGTTCTGTGCCATGTGACCAAACTATGCCAATCAAATTACCTTAACTTGGTCTCTGGTGTTACTCTTTGCTTTTTAACCTATTTTCCCCAACAAGTTCATACCCTGGACAGCTTGGGAAAGGTCAGAATCTGTGTTGAAGGTTGAAGCAGAAGTAATTCGGCCCCTCAAGATGTTTGTCTTCGTTGGACCTTGCGTCGTTCCTTCGCTCTGAGCTCTTTTCGAAGCGGCCGTCTTCTTGGCATTTTGTTTTTCTGGCAGGAGCTTTGGAGGCGTCCCAGAGCCACATTAGACAAGAGTGTAAACAAAGCCAGCCCCATCAGAGAAGACTTGTCCCGGGATCAGCCTGGCATCCTACTGCTACGATGTTTGTTATGCAACTTTAGAACAAATTAAGATTAACTGAGCACATTCAATTTGTTAAATGCCTTGTTTGGGTGAATTGTGACTTCAATGGTGCACTGCTGGTGGAGACTTTTTTAGCAGCTACAACACACTTTCTTGACAAGGTCTCACATTTTCAAATTTGTTTGGTGGGACAGAGCGTGCGGTAAATATTTATCATGGTTTTACATCAGTCAAGTCGTGGTTTGTGAAGGAAATTTAAGACGTAAAAGTTGAAATTTACAGGAAGTTGAGCTGAGCACTAAGACCAATCCCTCTGTGATGTCATCAAAAAGCGACATACACGCAACTGACACAAACAGTTGCTCAACAAAATAAAGTGTAAGCAGGTGTTATGTATTGTCAAATCATAACATAGAACTATAATAAAACCTGGAAGATGAACCCAAAATGGCCGCCATGTTTATCCCTATGGCGTGAGCTCATTGGCGCATGACCCCAAAAAAATGTCTTACTTCCGCATTTACTTCCTGATACGGAGGCTGCCATCTTTGCTTTAGGGCGCCACGTGACGACAATCCCCCATGATGCTTTGAGCGACGTGAACGACCACGCAGCTTGCAAGTTTTTGTGCTAACGTTAGCTTGTGTGATTGTAATTGTGTTCTTCATGTTAGACACACGTGAAAGCGTCTGAAATGAAATAAAATACAACTTACAGGGGTCGCTAGTCGAGCCTTTTCCACGAGCTTCTGTTTATATCGTCCAACGTGCTCGTTCACGTGACTCGCACATGTTTGCGGTGACGTCACTTCATATAAAAACGGTAATTTCGGTGATTTTAGAAACGGTAGAAAAGAACATTTCCTTCTATTTTATTTAAATACCGATAATAATTCAGTATTGTCTGCAATTATAATGTGCAATTTTAGAAAAAGGCTGGTTCCAAGAGGCTGCAGTACCTCACACGGCCACAAATCAATCTGGGACCACGGACAGAGGGGGCGTGTCTTATCCAGTTCTTTTAATACATCCATGAATCATAACTATTGTGTAATTTATGTGGATTTTAGCCCTTGTTTATATGGTTATGGTTGCTAGGTAACAGTTGTGGATTTACCTCTACCTGTGTAACGTCTGCTCATGTCCAACCAGGAAGTAACATCATGAAAATTCACCAAAATGTATCAAACTGGAGAAAAATGCGCAACATTTTTTAGTGAATATAATTATAGTTAAGATTTTGTTATTTATGAAATGTATATTCTTACCAGGGGTTCTCAAACGTTTTATTTAAGTACCACCACAGAAAAGATTTGCCTTTTTCTGAGTACCACCAAATCTAAATTGGGTCTATTTCAGGTCTAAATTAGGAATAAACCAGGTCATTGTTTATTCCTACAGCTTTCATAAAAAAAAACCAAATAAAAAATAAAGGAAGAGCAAAAAAAGTGAATAAAATCTACTTAAGTAATGACATAAACATTAAAATTAAAGAGGTGTCCACGTACCACCAAAAGACATGTGCGTACCACGGTTTGAGAAACACATTGCACTCTAAGAAATCAGAAAGTTCGAGTAAGTTGGGAAGAAATACGATGTTTGATACAGAATAATAAAATGATACGTAGCTCATACCGTAAACATTACTTATCAGCACACATTGGCTGAGTCTTACAACCTTTAAATACGTTTCTAAAAATATGGCAGAAACCTTGTACTTATTGCTAAACTTGTTGTAGTGTTTTACGTCGTTTGTGTCTGGTAGATGTATGCAGGTGTCAGACTGTGCTAGTGAGGCTTGTTGTAAAGTGCTGAGTGTCCATACAGGTAGAGAAGTGCTTTATAAATGCAGACATCAACCATTTTACCATATCACTGGTGTTGTGAAATATTAATACTCCACTCAGACAGAGATGTGCCGGACGATAGCGGCGTATGCGGGTCTACCTGCCGTTAAAAGCCTCCCTGCTGCACTTTCAAGAACACAACAGAACTAAATTAGGAGAGGAACCATAAACAAAGATGTCACGGAGCTTTTAATTTGCAGTAGACGGGAGGTGTCCAAAGTACGACCCTCAGACTGATTTTTGTTGGTCCTCAGGCTTCTTGCGCGCCCAAATAACCAAAAGTGCTTTTTACTAGGGCTTCAGCTGAGTAAAGAAATTCTTGGTCTACTAAAGAACTGCCCTGCCCGATTAGTCGACTAAAATGGGGTGTGACAAAAATATATCAAAACTATGAAGTATGTCCATGTATCTGACCCAAACTGCACTCAAAAGACCAAAACTGCAAAGAAATTCATGCAGAAAGAACTATTTTTACAGATAAATACAAGTAAACTCACTCCATATCTTCTTGTTAAGATAAGAGATCCTTTATTTGTCCCACAATGGGGAAATTCCAATGTTGCAACACACAGTTTAGAACAGGAATGAATGAAATAGGCGCATGCAATAAAAACAGGATAAATAATTTCTAAACATGGTAATAAAAATACAATATAAAGTATAAAGTGCACACTCTTATTTACAGTAGGTGGCTGTCTGGGAATAGATAGTAAAAAATGTGTATTAAGTGTATTGTTATATACAGTAAGTGTATTGTTATATACAGTAAGTATGTTTTTGCCATATAAATCCTTTAAAGCTAAATTAAATAATGAGTAGACTAATAAAAATGTTGGTTGACTAAGACACCATCGACCGATTAATCGACTAAACGATTAGAGGTACACAGCAGAAAATCTGCGTCCTAATTGACAAAATACATACCTAAAATTAATGTCTCAAGCCTTATTCAATCTCTGGTGGCTCATCGAAACTATGTCAAATGCAAAATTCATTCTCACGTCGTCTGTGGCCCTCAGCTCTATATACTATGAGTAAAAATGCGGCCCTCGCTGAGACAAGTTTGGACACCTCTGCACAAGGCAAATGCCCACCTTTTGTGAATCGTAACTTGTAATAACATTCAAATTTCCGATGACTTTCTCCAAAATTCAACAACAATCTAGAAGAGAACATGAGCTTTTTTCTGTACAATCTTTTGTTATAATAGAATTTATCTTGGTTGGCGATTGTGGTGATCAGTTATTGTCTACCCTTTTCCTAACTGTTCTATTATTATATTATATGCCCCATCCCATCAAACATTTATTTCATTACAGGTGTTTGCAAATTAAAAGCACCGTTACATCTTTGTTTATGGTTTCTTTCCTTTTTTAGTGCTGTTGCATTCTTGTAAGTAAAGCAAGGTAGACCCAATGTGCAAAAATACTTCAATAAACATGATGCTTTTCATCTGGGAGTGGGGTCACCTCTTCACAGATCTGCATGGATGTAGATCAGTTTAAAGCTATTCACCTTATTCCAGAAGTTGCCGTACGCGCCGCCATCTTGTTTCCGTTGTATTAATTTACATGGAGCAGACGAGCTCAACAGAAAATAAGTTCTACATGGACTAAAAAGCCGTTTTCAGGCCTCAGGAAATCAGAGCGTTGTGACTTGTTGTTGCTCGTGTTCATTAAACATTTTACACAAATCAACCTACTTTATGTAACATTTTAGCGGCGAGACTTTTCCCTCGTTCGTCATTAGCTTTAACGACGTTCTCGTCAAACGGAAGTGCGTTTACAACAAAAGTGCGTATCTGTGGCAAAAAGCTGCAAAAGTGGGCGGGGCAGAATAAGGTGAATACTGAGGCTGCAACAAGTTAATCGATTATAGAAATGGTTGTCAACTAATTAAATAATGAAGTAATCGTTAACTTCTCCATACACAGACTCCAGAACATTGCATGCGCTCAAAGAAGAGGTTTTATTTCTTAGACGGAGCAGGAATGACACAAAATACACACCGGAAACATGTAAATTGTGTGTTTTTGATTCAAATCCTCATTCATTTATAAATATTCTCCTCCAGGATGTTGTCAAACGCATTCACTTCAGCTTTGTCTGGGTATAATTGAGTCGAATTCTCATATTCAAGGGTCTTTCGCATTCTAAACAACTCGATTAATCAAAGGAATAATCGTTGTAGACTAATCAATTACCAAAATAATCGTTAGTTGCACCTCCGTGGAGACAAGTAGGTAGTGTACCCTCCACCAGAAAAGTTAGACAGTACACATTTAAAGAGCTTTTCCTTTAAAACTGGTTGGTTGAGCGCTGCAGTTGTGTGTCAGATGGACGTTTTGCCAGTGGGCTCAAACGTCACTTGTATCATCTAACGTGACAGTGCTCAGCTCAAGTGCCAAAACAACACAGAGAGGAAGTGTGGAGAGCTGTAGCTGTAGTGTCGAGCAGGACACCGTGCCAGGCCTCTCTGAAGAGAATGAGAGGTTGTTGTGGGAAAGTTTGGTGAAGAGAAAGAGGATTTGGTTGGTGCACGGCCAAAACTGGTTCCGTTCGCATCGTGTTGGTATTTTGTGCAACTTTTGTGTCCTAATGGCAAAAAGTTTGGCGAAAACAGAATACTACTTGATTGTTTGAGCATTTTCCTTTCAATTAGAGCTGGGCGATATGACAAAAAATGATTATCACGATTTCCTTGGGGCCAGATCATGATTTCGATTTTATCACGATTCATGTTAACTTTTTTTTTCTGTTGCCTTTAATAGAGCTGCACCATTTAGGAAAAATATCTAATTGTGATTTTTCTGACCAGTGCGATTAAGATTAGATTTGCGATTTAGTTTGAATAACCGGATTCTGTTTTGTTGCTTTTTAGTTTTTGTCACGTTCAGTTGTGTTTGTCATATTTAAATGAGTCTTTGTCGTTTTTTGTCACGTTTTTTCACGTCATTGTCGCTTTGTGTGTTGTGTTTCTTGTTTGCAGGTGCGTTTTGGTTACTTTTGAGGGCATTTTTATCGCTTTTATATTTGGTTTTTGTGTCGATTTCGTTGAATTGTACAGCCCTTATAAGAGGTAAATAAAGTTATTTGCTCAGAGACTACAGAGGCTAAACAACAGGAGAAAAGTGTGTTTGAACAGACAGAAAAACAATGAATCACGATACGTCAATTTCACAAAAATAGCAGATTGTCACAGGGACGAGCTCACGATTTGATTCTTATCACCGTATCGCCCAGCCCTACTCTTAATGCAAACATACCTGCCATTCCCATCTTCTAAATTTGCCTGTGTTTGTTTCCTAGTTACTGCTTTGCTTTGCTATGGTCGGCCTCAAACATGTCCAGCGTCTCCTTGCACTACACCCATCTGTTTTCAGGCGCATGATGCATACGTTTCATTCGTAACAATAACAGGATGTGATTTGCAAAACTCTACCTCTTGGGCAACGCTTCATGAGCAAACGTCTCCCAACATAATATAGTCAAGAAAGGTCAGCTCTTCACCTCATACCAAGAAATACAGATGTACCTTGCAGCTTGTGTTAGAATCAAACTATTCTTTAGTAAAATAATAATGTTTAGCTGTATGTTCTCCTCATGTTTGCAGGTTTTCTTTAGGTGTTTTGGTTTCACTCAAAGTAGTCTTGTCACAGTACTAAAACTTCACACTGATTAGGACCGAAACTATTTGGAAAAAATATCAAATTATGATTTTTCTCGAATATGAATTTTCTGGAACGTTGCAATAGCCGTTAGATTTTCGATTATGATATGTAAAAGTTCACAGACTGAAATAGGCCTATGAACTGACTGTGAACTATGAACTGTTTTATGCAGAATTAGACAGGATATTATGTCGTTAGCTGAGGAAATTATCTCGCTTAAAAATTAGCAGTGTTTGCTATATGCTAATTGCATCTATTCAAATTGCAATTTTGATTCGATTGTGATTAATCTTGCAGCCCTAATCTTGATGCTGAGAAAAAGGCTTGATCATTTTGTTACCGCAACACGTCCTTTTATACAATATGAATTTAATTTCCAGCACACATTAAGACTCATATATTTGATATTATCTTACAGTCATTAAGATCAAAACCATGTTAAAACGATTCAGAAAAGGTCCAACTTTTTCCTATACATGCATTTTTTTTCTCAGTATCAAATCAATATTTAGTTTGAAGTATAGTTTCAGTGTAGATTACTATCTGGGTATATTATGGTTAACAACTCTATGCACCAAATACATACAAAAGGTCAGTGGGGACTAGACATTCTTAATCTAATCCTCGAAGGACTTTCTCAGTTTAATAAATCCTAAATAAGTGCATTTTTAAGCCAAATCCTATTGAAACACATTTATAGATCATTGGTAGGTTGGTTTGTTGACCCCTTGTGACTGCATTTCTTTTTTTACATTATCATAAAGTACGTGCTGCTCCATCTAGTCATGCTTTGGCACATTACAAGTTAAATCCATTACTGTCCACGCCGTCCTAATTGCTGCCACATTTTACACAGCATTATGTATTATTTATCCTTGGTTTAGCGTCATGCCTACATCACCTCTAATGCATGTTGCGTTTGGCAGACTCGGACGTGGGCAGCCGGCTCTCACGCTGGTAATCTCCTTAGCCTGGCATGGCACGGCTCTGACCTCAGATCTGTGTCGTTGCGTTTCCTGCTGGCTTTACCGCCTCTGCCCTATAAAGCGTTCCCAAACCAAACGTCTAATGCATGAAACTATCCGGTGTAATGGCCGTAACAAGTGGCGCGCTATCATTGAGGCAGTCCATTACTGTTTTTACGGATATTTCTCAAAGTAAAAGGGTGCGAGGATGGATCTGGGAGGATTTGCAGTTTGCCATTTGCTTCAGGCGGCAGATTTAACGGGCAACTAATGCATTCTGATTAGGTTTTATTCTGCCAATCACATGCAAAGGCGGCATTTAAAGGAAAAGGGCTGAAGGCAGAACTGCTTTTGAAAAAAACGACTTTATGGATCGAGAAATGTTTCGCATTAAAAGTTCACTCAAGGTTGTAAGTGAATGTCATTTAAAAGGAGGAATGTGGCTTGAAGGAGTATGCTTTCTAGAACGTCAGCTTTAATGATAATGTTTGCTTTTGTGAGGTTTGTTACTAAATTTGTTGTTGGATGTTGCTTGTAATACTCTCTAATGCTGTACCAAGCAGCTAGAAAAGCCGCTGCTCAGAAGACACAAACAGTAAAAGAGCTGTAAAAAAGTTTGGAGGGTTTAAAGAAATGTTTTCAAACTTTTTCCAGTGAAATGTATTTTTGTTACATTACTCCAGAGCTTCACTAGCTTTCTTTTAACTTCACACATAGATTATTATACATATTCAATGGTATTCTATAGGGATGGGTGATTGGTTCTATCTATATTGGTTCTAGTATCTGTACCGACCGATATTCCCAGAGTTTTATCGGTATCAGTTGATGTATCGATCAGTTTGTCCTCGGTGCAACAGATTTGTCTTTTTGAACTGACTAATGAGTACAAATGGAAATAGAAGCTTCATTTGTCAAAAATATGGCTATATGTTCACACAATCATGCCTCAAATGATTTTATATCCCAGATAAATACATTCTGTTATTATTTTTACTGAAGCATATAGTTAATATGTGATCTTTTCTTCAACTCTTCAGTGACAGAGCTCCCCCTGCAGGTCTCTTGTGAAAATAGACTGCTAGTGAAAGATGCGTAAGCTTTTTTTTTTTTTTTTTATTGAAACAAGGAAGTACAAACACATACAGTGCCAAACATTTTTAAAAGAGCCAGGGTTTCTCAGGATAATTGTCTTCAGGTCGATGTCGGCAAATTTTGCAGCTGGTTTTCCGCCCAGAGACAGCAGGGGGCGATGACGGGGGCTTCAAACGCCCCGAAAATACATACACAACCACCACACGGACTCTCAAAGACATTTAATGTTTAGAAATTTGTTCCGCTTTAAACTATATTTGTGGGGTTTGCGATGGATTTTCTAAATATTTGTATTGGCAAATCTTGGTTATAGCCACAGCAGCAAGCAAAATATCAGATGTGGGTATCCATCAAAAAATCCACATCTGACCATCCTTAATATTATTCTTTATCGGCTTATGTAAGGGAGACATGCACCTTTTAAATCTGGTTGTCATTCATTCCAACTCTCTCTCTCTCTGGAGCTGTCAGTCCAGCCCTGCAGAAGTGAAGCAGTCGCTGTAATTGTGATGATGGGAACTGTCAGGGGCTCAGACTGACCACTGCAAAGCCCCGGGGACCGCTTTATGGCGCACAACAGCAGCAAGTCCAGATAAGGAATAAGGCACCAGGGCATTGCATGTGGAAAATGGTGTAGAATAAAAACTAAATGTGTAAGGAGAGATGTTCACAAGTCTTTAACTGCAGTCGAAGTGTTAAGTCCACTGTTAAGTCTCTGACCGCAAGTCCAAGTGCAAGTGACGAGTCCCACGAGTCCTCATTATTTGAAAATAATCAGACAAATCAGAGCTGGGGTTTTGTAACTGCAACAAAACACCATATTTATCAGATTCAGAAAACCTCCAAAACCTTTTCTGTTACATTTTTATAATTGCGTGAAAGGCTGGTAATGTTCATGAGTCCCAAATCAAGTCTCGAGTCTTTTGGACACGAGTCAAGTCTCTAAGAAGAGGAACTGATCTCTGTGTGTTGGACTGTATTGTTTTTAGCTTCGCATTTGGTCTACTTATATAACATATGCCACATGATGGTAATAGAATATGCAGAAACTATGGAGTCACTCTTATGTCAAGTTTATGGAATACACATTTTGCCAACCAAATGTTACTTATTGCGTATTGCATATAATATTTTCAATTTTAGTACAAGAAGCCATTCATCAGTTAATTAGACTCTTAAGACAAAATGTGTTGTTGAAAACCGAATTCTCTTGTAGATAGCAATAGCAGCAATTTATAGGAACTACATTTTTATACTTTTCCAAGTTTGGAGTATAATTGTGCAAGGCTTTAAAATGTGAAAGTGTTGTTGTTGCTTTTTTTTATTCTCCTTGACCAAGATAATGTGACCCTGAAGTTGCTGTACTGAAGAGAGACGTATTGACTGAAGCTTCTCAATATACAACAAAAGCTAAACGCAAAAGGAGGCTACAATTTCTACATTTTTTGAGATGAAGGTCAAGAAGTGCAGCTACACATTGCCGAGCCCACGCAGCGACGAGTGTAATGGCTGCTGTGGTGTTGGTCACCCACACAGCCCCGAGACTCAGATACCACCTGTGCTGTGTAGTCCACTCAGACACACAATCTCTCCCTCCAGATCGTCACACCGGTAATGAAAGGAGTATGACAGAAACAAGTTAATTGATTCATTTTAACTAATCAGTAGGCTCCGTGCACAGAATTTCAGTTTGCTGTTTATTTTTTTAAATGAATGAATGAATGAATAAATAAATCCGTAAAGATCAGACAGTGACAGTGAGCTGCAGGTGGATGTCACTGACAACATGTTAAAGACTTTATAAATGAGACACTTCTGTGATAAATGGAGGTGTTTGTGGGTCAGGGCTAATTTTGAAGCATAATGAAGTTAAAGTGCGTATGACGGGTTTTTACGATTTTGTAATTTTGACTTTATTCAGTGTATTAATACCTCTTTTAAATATAAATTGTAGTTTCACATCAGGTCACTGTTTGTGGAGAAAAGTTGAAAAATCTGTTGACAATTGCAGGAAGTAAACAAATCGTTGACATCACGCTGAGGAGACAAAGGTTACGCATAATTTACACAAAATCAACTACTTTTTTGACCCTTTAAACTTTAATTCAACAAAATAAAGCTGTCCACATGTGTTTCTCTTTGTCAAATGAGCAAAATCTGTGACACTACATGAGTTTTGGCCAGTGTACAGTGTGGTTGTTATGGTAATTTCCATAGTCATACATTACAACCAGGAAGTAAAATGTAAAACCTAAAAAATAGCTAAACGGGGGTAAAATGTGTACAGATTTTAGTAGAAATGTGACTATATTCATCTTAACTGCATTTTAGTTAAATGTGTATTTCAACCTGTCATAGGCCCTTTAAATGAAACAATTTAAAAATCTGATCTTTTTCGGCATTTTGTACTAGGGCCGAGAAGTGAATCAAAAGATTAACTGATTGAGATTGAGTCATGTGGTCAGACTTTATTATTAAATATGTTAAATGGTGTAGATTAAAAGTCTGTAGAGTGTAGGTTCTTCATTACTAAAAGCCATTTTACTCACTAAACAACACAAGTTTTTGTTTTTTGCATATTGCCCAACAACTAATCGATTGAAAAGTTATCGGTAGATTAATAGATTAGCAAAATAATCGTTTGATGCGTCTTTAAAGTATAGTGGACTTTTTCATTTCACGCCAGTCTTCGAAGAGATTTTATGAATGGCAGTTATTAAAAAATAGACGTTAATTTCATTTAGCGATACATTTTAACCAATGCGCACTTTAAACAAGGACATTGTCTCTACAGTACACTGCTTCCGTTGCAATTACCCGGCTAATCGCACACATTCAAATTGCAATTTCATTTCACTTAATCATGCGACCTCTCTCTCCTCCTCTTTGAAGTTGCGCTCTGCTTTCAAAAACACAACTGTCTCTTTCTTTCAGGGAATGTCACAGCGCAGACATAGCGGCACGTAGCCTCCGCGGTGCTGCTGCAGTGCTAATGAGTCAGGCAATTTCAAGGGCACCCACAGCTGCCATGTCCCCTGTGGTTCTGTGCGTCTGCTTTCCACCATCGCTGGCAACGCTATCCATCTCTCTTCCCCCCCCTCGTGCGCTCATGCTTTGTGTTCATTGTGTTGTTTTGAAAGGTATTTGGTGTATTAAACACCACCTTACAAGACACAGAGTCTTGTAAAGTGGTGATTCAGTGCGGGTTGACAGAAGGTTAGGGCAGTGCGGCAGGTGGATTCACGCACAGACGCTCGGGGTTGGACAGACGTGTCATGTTGCTGAAGGATGTGTCTGCTGCTTTAGTTTAACAAATCGCAGCTCAGTAGGGCTAGTCGACCAACATTTTTATTAGCTGACCATTTATTTTGCTTCGATTAAGAGGATTCATTTGGCGAGACGATATTGAGTGAGTTCGCTAAAGATTTCGGACTGGGGCTGTATCGGATTTTTACTGTTTTCAAACGTGAAAACGACTAGTTTGTTTACCCGATGTTTTGCATGTAATAACATAAAATCTGTTTCGCTAAAGTACAGATATATTGTAAAAGCAGCTATTTGGTTATAAATGAGGCTGCGGCGCTTTCTTTGCATCTGTTTATAGAGCGTTTTACTCTACGAGAGAACCAGGAAGTGCGGCGTTGGTATGCTAATGTTTGTTAGCTTTATCATATCGATCTGTCACGCTCTGGGGTCAGACGCTTGTGAAAAGTGCTTATAAATATGAATTTTTAGGATGCTGGGACTGGATTAGGAAAGTGATCGATAAATATGACTGATGTAAAGAGTTTAAAATGAACTAGTTCTGTTTTTCATGTTTCAAAACGGTAAAAATCAGGAACAGCCCATTTAAACTAATTCATCCATATCTGTTTTACTAATACTTTTCTGTATAAATGGTGGCCTGTCACAATAATTACTGTATCAACTTATCATTCAATATGAATCGTCAGTCATAAAAAATATATAATTGTGGCTCAATATTTATCATGTGTACATTTTGTATGCACTTTAGGAATTTTGTCTTTGTTTATTTGATAAGATTTGAATCGTAGAGAGTGAAATAAGTTACTTTTATGACTCATTATTGGTATCAACGTACTAAAAAGGCATTTCATTCTGCTATTTATTTATTGTAGCTCATGTTTATAACAATATTGCACATTTCAAATGACTTTGTTTGGGATTATCCAGCGTTACGGTCACCGTGTCAGTAGCATCTAAGTAGTTTCAATATCATCGCTTATCATGATATTTTCTCTTTTATCATTTCGATCTTCAAAATTTGTTATCCTGACTGGCCTAGTTGTGGTGCAGTTTGGGTCACCTACATGCAGATACTTTTTTAGTTTTGATATATTTTTGCCACACCCCCTTTTAGTCGACTAATCGGTCAGTGGGGCAGGTCTTTATTTGAACAAGAATGTCTTTAGTCGATCACAGCCCTACAGCTCAGACAGAGAAAGATAATCGTTCATGCCAGACACGTATCCAGCACACCACACGCAGCCATCTTGGTTCTAGTCCTAATCTAAATAAATATAAACTCCAAAGGAAATTTGCATAAACCGCTCAAATATTAGAACAGCCCTGACTTCAAGAAATCTAAAATAACTGAAACATGACATGTAAGTGTCTGAAACCCTCTGTGTGTTTGGTAATAGGGCAGTGCTACAGATGTATTACTTATTTTTGTGATTTTGAGCTTTTAGTGCTTGCTTTGATGAATGTCTTTGTCAGTTGTCCGCATGACGTTATGGAAATGCCGTTCCAAACCCTCCTGTTGCCTCCTATAGAAACGATATGTCGGGGACTGTATTGAATTCTTTGATTTGTGACGTACGCTGGCACGAACCGATGGATTGCTTTGTTTAGTTAACAAGAAGCTTTGTACACTGCACACATTGTGATCATTGTTGTTTGATTATTAAATGCTACTAAAGAATGGCATGCTGTAGATTGAGGGCAGGAGAGTGTAGTTCTCTTTGCGAGGAGGTTGTGCCGCTGTGTAAGAAATCATACCTGCTCTACGGGGTGTGTTCCTTCCACTTGTAGTAACTAATCGCATGATTACTTTGGCTCGCGCTGAACTTAAGTGAGTCAGATGTTGATGCATCTGTTGTGCATTAGAGATGTTTATTTTGGTCTCCTCTACAGAGCCACGGTCCATATGTTCCCTTCAAAAGCCACTCTCGTCATCATGGTTTTAATGGCTCAGAAACTGTAAAGTGGTGAGTGACAGTGAACTTGAGAGACTTTTTGAGTGCAGAAAAATTATCTATCAATTTATATAAAACTGTGATGCTCTTTGCTGAATCGAACAAATTATTATTTTATTTTTATGAATTTTCAGTCATTTTTGTGAGATGTGGAAATAGTTGCTTTATAAATATATTTATCATTTTCACAGCAGTTATGTCAGCAATACAATCAAGTAGAATCAGTTTTAAAGTGTCCTTTTAGTGCTGCTGCTAATGATTTCTTTAGTAATTGAGTAATCTACTATTTACTTATATTAGATATTTTTTAATTAAGTGTATTTAATATTGATATTGACATGTCTGAGTGTAAAAATAACACAGAAACATAGAATATGTGTTCTAAATAACACATTTATTGATTGCACATCAGCATGTGCCCAAACCAGACCAGTTCAAAATGTCCTTAGAGGATTTTAAAGATACATAGACATATCAGTGTATCCAAGTACATCTGAGCTACAGTTAGAATAGCTATGAGTTAATTTATCTAACGTGTTTGTCGTGGTGAACATTGTGCTCATGAAGTTCATTCTTCACTAAGGTTGTATTTTCCTGCACCAGCCGTGTGTGCTGTTCATTTCAGCCTCCACATCTTCACCTCGTCAAAGTTTTCTGGTTTTCATCATTGTCTACAACAAAACACTGCTCCAGAGACCGACTCGTGGAGATTCTAAAATGGACCTCTTTCTCAGCTTTTGTGCCGTCAATGCTGAGCAGGGGCCCATATAAATTAAACAAATCACTGCGGCAAATAATCAAAAGTATTCTTTGTAAAGTTGCTTGATTTACTTTATTGTTTCTGTGCAATTCGTTCTGGACATATTAACAATTGAAAATATCAACATCTTAACTTCTGTGTCATCCTTGTACAAAAATGTAATGGGAAGTCAGTCATAAATGATGCTTTATCTCCTTGTTAATTTATCACTCACCTCCCACACGGTCACAGTCATGATTCATTATGATTGAATGTATTCAGGCCGGCACCATTAGCGAAGCACACTGGAGTCAGAGAGTGCAGAGAGCAACTGGTCAAGCCCCACAGTTTCACCGGAGAAAACATGGACAGTACAGTTGTTGTTCTGTGTTTTTATGAATCAACAATCAGGTATTTATTCATTTTAAAGAGTTCATATCCTTTTATCACATTGCATAATTTAATGACATCCGATATCTTGGAGTTATTTTTTTGGTGGTTAGATGTTAAGAAAGGGATACAGAAATGCCAAAAACTTGTTCTTGCACAGTGTTAAATTGGTTCCACTGCCTGTGCTGCTCATGTTAGTCATTCTTAAACATGCACAATAGGTTACACTACTATCTGCAGGTACCACTGGAAAACCATTTAAATAGTTTGAGTCGAGCTTCAAGGCTTTGTAAAAATTTGGGCATTTTAGATGTGCCTTTTTATGATAAGTTTATACTCCAAGTATAAAGAAGTTTTGTTATGTTAAAACATACTAAAACTAAAATAAGAAGGGACGCTCAAAACTATAAACTAAACAATACATTCCTCCATACTTATCTTAAATGAATAAAAGTGTTGAAAATCTTTCTAAATCTTTCAAATTGCAATTGATCAGCTTGGAACTTTTTATGTCAACAACATTCATTTAGACTTTGAAGAGTACAATTTGACTGTTTAATGTGTGGAATGGCACTGATTGTCATGTTAATGTTCGTAAAATAAACATTGAAAACCATATTTGATTTTGTCCGAAATTTTAATTGAATCCTAAATCGCGATTGAGCAATATGAGGAAAACATCTTGAAACTTTTCCTGTCGTGTCGTCAAACCTTACAGTTCACACACAAACTATTAAACAGATATTAGATGGCATGTTTTCATTTGTTGGTTAATTTAGCACCTAAAATAAAGACAGACACTTTCTTCCATTTCCTTCACCTTCATCAATCACCAGCTCAATAAAGTGGCAAATAATTGACTATTTCCTAAAGTAAATTGCTCAAACTATTCAGATCTTATTTATTCAAGATCCCGTCGTCTTTCCTGTGTTACTTTGTCAGAGCAACGTTAGCTCTACGATGCTCTCTGCAGCAGTTTCCATATGAAGTCCACACACGCTGGTTGATTAGCCTTGGAATTAAGACAGATTACAGTCCATTGTTCAGGGAGTCCTGGTCTGAGCTGTAATCTCTTGTAATACTTCCCTGTTTCTCTGTAGATGATTCAGTTAAAAGTGTGTGAGATACTGCTAGACAATTTAAGGCGGAGGTTAGGACTGGGCGATATGGCAAAAAATTATTATCACGATTTCCTTGGGGCCAGATCATGATTTCGATTTTATCACGATTCATGTTCACTTCGTATTTTTCTATTGTCTTTAAAAGAGCTGCACCATTTAAGAAAAATATCTAATTGTTATTTTTTTCTGACCAGTGTGATTGTGATTAGATTTGCAATTTAGGTTTGAATAATTTAGTTTTTGGGTGCACGGTGGCAGAGCGGCTAGAGCTTCTGCCTCTCAATAAGGAGATCGTGGGTTCGAATCCCAGACCACCCCAACGTCGTGGTTTCGAATTCCGAACCACCCTAACATCACACGATCTCTCTGGGTGGAGTCTGCATGTCCTCCCCGTGTTACCGTGGGTTCTCTCCGGGTTCTCCGTCTCCTCCCACCGTCCAAAGACATGACTGTGTAGGTTAATTAACTCTAAATTGTCCCTAGTGAATGAATGTGAGAGTGAATGGTTGTCTGTCCTTGTCTCTGTGTCTCTGTGTCAGCCCTGCGACGAGTTGGCCACTGTCCAGGGTGTACCCCGCCTAAGGCCCAAAGTCACTGGGATAGGCTCCAGTCACCCGCGACCCCTAACGGGAATAAGCGGTAGAAAATGAATGAATGAATGAATAATTTAGTTTTTGTTATGTTCAGTCGTGTTTGTCATATTTAAACGCACCTTTGTTGTTTGTTGTTTTGATTTTTGTCACGTTTTGGTGCATTGAGTAGAGTTTCTTGTTTGTAGGTGAGTTTTTGTTGCTTTTGAGTGCATTTTTATTGCTTTTGGTCGCACTTTTTCTGCTTTTTGTGTCAATTTCGTTGAATTGTGCAGCCCTTGTCTATAAGAGGTAAATAAAGTCATTTGCTCAGAGGCTTCAGAGGCTAAACAACAGGAGAAAAAGTGTGTTGCATCACGATATATCAATTTCACAAAAATAGCAGCACAGGGACCAGCTCACGATCCGATTTTTATCACCATATCGGCCAGCCCTAGCGGAGGTCATGTGATCTGGATGTATTTTTGTTGTGTGTGTACAGAACAAAACTCTGACTAAATGGGTCAAAACTGAGACTAAACCAAGGTTAGAGAAGAACTAGATTTGGATCTCATCACTAAGCATATTGAAATTTTGTCAACCACAACCAAAACAACTGCGATTAACAATATGCGACAGTTTTTAAAAATGTGTGGATAATAGCATTTTTTAAGTAGCATTGTTCTACGTAATCTGATGGTAGAATGGCAAGGAGGTGTTTGCATGGAAAACCCAGAATGATACAGTGTCTCTTTGTATTTTTACAGTTCAGACTGGTGTGACTGACAGATGGATTATGGATTAGCCAATCAGGAACACTTAGTCCGTCCTTATCAAAACAAACACGGGCACCGACAAAGAAAAAAAGGCAAAGTAGATCACAAGGACTGAAAAACATTGCAGATTTCTCTAAAGCACGTGTAGAGAGTTCATGTGTTGAGTTTGTTCTCTGTAAAGAATTGAGTGTTTATCCCGGGCAAAGTAGGTGTGGGCTATGTCAACAAAAATGAATATCTTGATTATTATGTTTTTTGCATTATCTTTCTAACAATATTTTCACAAAGCATCAGGAATGTGCTAAAATATGTCTGTAAATGTCTTGTGAATGTGAACGGATCACAAAATGAACCATGAAAGAGCAGAACTATCGCTTTATACACTGTTTCTTTTTGAGGTCCTTTTAAATATATAGACGATATATATTCAATATTCAAATTTTATGGCTCTTTAAAACAGCAATTGCATTATCTCCCACCTTTTGATGGCGATTATCTTTGTTGGCGATTATCACGATTACGAAAAAATGTACAACGATCGATTATTATTATTTAGTATAAGTAACCCGTTTTAATGCCACGGTTGCTTTATCTTTCATGTACTCTTCTCATTCATTGATATATCATGGATTACCCGTTGTGTATTCTACCTGTCGTCTGAATCTATAAATGGCAATGTCTGTAATGTAAAGTTGTAACCATTAAAGGGCTGACAGAGCATTTACAGCTTTCACATTTGTCCAGAAGTTTGCCGTTTGTCAGACTAGATTTATTGAAAGGTTCTCTGTGTATCTTGTGTAATAAAGTGCCAAAAGTACTTTCTCAAGTGACAGGTGAAATGTAAATCTCTTTGTGACAGCTGCAGTGAAACGCTACGACAGAAATGGTACTGTAGGGACTTTCTTTCCTTGAGGCTTGGGTTCGGCTGAGAAGTGTTGTTCAATAACTAAACCTTACACATTGTCAGGTACACTGGCTTTCCCCAGGACTTGGATGTTGGGTAGAAAGCTACATATTGTTTTACGTAATGTGTGTTTAATCAAGATCAACACCATCTGTCTTCACTTTGAAATAACAATGCATTGACAGGCTTACTCGTTACTAAGCCTCTTTTTCTTCAAAGTTTTTGTTGTTCCAGGCGTCCGTTTTATGGCAGTTCCATCACAAAGACATTGAGGAATAAAACAGCGCAGATCTTTTGTTCTGCTACAAGATTTGATTAAAAAAATGTTTTAAAAAGAGATTTTTAACGATTTTGTCTTCTGTCTTGTGTTTTTGTGTTTACTAAAGTTGGTTGTGAAGTTTGTAATATTGTTAGACACGTTGTTACATTAGACATTATGGTCTGGAAAGGTTTCCTATCTTCACGATTTCTGAGGGGCATGATTGATAGTCGATTTAACCAATCAGTCTGTTTATTTCAAAGCAAACGTCTGAGGTAAAAGAAGTAATATCTTTTGTTCTGAATGATACAATCATTTCTGAGAGGTCTTCCACGTTTGAGAAACAGATTGGATTGTCCATAAATTGGACGGTAAGTTGTCAGATCCACTTTACAGTCTGGTTCCAAATCCTCCTGCATGCGAACAGAGAACATTGGAGTAGTAAAACTTGATTGTATATGACTAGTAATATATGTTTGTTTTTGTTTCAATTGGTTGCGGAGTTTTTCTAAATTGAAATTGCCTTCTACTTGCGTCCTAAATTGACTTGAGTTGCACTGCAGTGTCTACTATCTCTAACAAAAGTTCAAATCCGTGTTATTTACTTCCTATTTAAGACAATTATTCAGTGACTAATGTGCCATTTTGGTGTCAGCACCGTCTTTCCCACAGTGTAAACAAAACCCTGGCGTCTCCTTGTGTTTACATGAGCCCTGGGCATCAACACACATTACAGCAGCGCAGACACAGTCTCATTTTGCCGTTTTTGTTTGCATTTTTGAATAGCCTCTGTCACAGTCATAACAACTCTGTTTGCAGATTGTTATAAATCTCATTGGATTTAGCAACAAGAAATGTGTGATTGTTATCTAATCCAAGGCAAAGTTCTAGCAGTGTCTTCAAAGCCGCAAAGTTTACGCAGAGTTAGGGTAGCCAAAGAATGAGTCAAAACTTCAAAATAAATAAATAACATGAAATTGTATGAGCTTTTAACCAAGTTTGTCCACATCATTAGTTAGTTGTTAGTTAGTCGTCATTAGTTTACTTAAAGTTGTATTTTGATTGATTCATGCATAATTGAGTAATCTTGTATTGTCCTCTAATCAAGGCTTGAATGTTCAAAAAATGACATTTCTCTTTCCCTCCATCCCCACCCACTGCTCTGTACTTGTGATGATTCAAAAATGTAGACTAGAATCATAGTTATAGGCTGCGTCATGTCTACACTGTTCACCTTATTACGCCCCGCCCTGCACTTCCTGTTTGACGAGAACCCCGTTCACGCAAATGGCGAACGAGGGAAGTCTCGGCGCTAAACCGTTATATTAAGTACATTGTATTGTGTGTTTTTAATGTACACGTACAACTTCAATGTTCTGAATTCCTGGGCTGCCTGAAAACTGCTTTTTAGTCCATGTAGAACTTATTTTCTGTTGAGCTCGTCTGCCCCGTGTGAACTAATACGACGGAAAAAAGATGGCGGCGTCCACGGCAACTTCCGAAATAAGGTGAATAGGGCACTAATTAGTGCTCATGCCATTTTAATGCTGTCTGAATGTCCAGTAGGTGAAAAACTAGTGCACTCAGAATTTCCCACAATGCATCTTGAAAAGTAGAGTCCAGCGGCTGGTCACTAGACCGGTCAGTGTACTGTATAGTGTATACAGCATATTGTAAAAACGACAGTGACACGTCTTTAACTGGACACAACAGACTGAATGAAAGCCCTAGAGGAGCTGTTTAAATGCACCGTTAAACCGAGATTTTGGAACTAAACACTTTAAACAAACTGTTACGCTGCAGAGTTAGCCACTTAACTTAGCTAGAGGGAATAGATCACCTTTCAGGCAAAAAGCTGAATAATCCACTTCATTTGATCTTTAACGTGCAATCCATGATGAATAAAACATGTATGATGATTATTAGTCCATAAATATGTGCGTGTCCGGCAGGTTGGACCCATATTCTTTACAGAAATTGATTTTTGTTGACTTTTTTTTTCCTCCCGGACGTAATAGTCATGTGACCCACGGCGAGGAGAAAATAGTGCTCTGCCTGTCCAAAATGCTCTGTGACTGAGCGTATCATTTACTCTGCTCAGGAGTGCAGGACTGTGGAGTGAATGAGGGGTTAGGGACTTCAGACACCGCCATAGATTTTAAAAATGTCACATTGTCACTTTTCAACAATAAAACTCATACATCAAAATCCACTGCTCGATAAAGTGAAATGAAGTGGCCTCTAATTTGTACAGTTTTGAACAGAAAGTCAATTAACCCATTTCTATTATGAAGCCGCTTTAGATCATTATTGCGGTTTACATTGAACAAAATATGAAATGATGATTTACCTATCTTTTTATGTAATAAGTTTGTAGAAAAATAAGGTCATCTTCAATGAAAGACAAAAAGAACCTAAATCTCTGCAGCATGCACAAAATCACAATAAATATAGTGAGGCTTTATATCGCTGCATCACTAATGTATCCTGCTTATTACTTGTCCAATGGAGAGAGGAGCTGTTTACGTGGCTCGTGGGGAGTCGGGTGTGGAGTTGTCTTGTCGGCAGAGTGTGCATCAGCAGCTCTGGGAGAGGAGCCTCCAGCTGTAGTGACTAAGACAAATGCAAGGCCAACAAACCTGCTTGTAATTCTCAAAGTGTCTGTGTGACTGCCATGAATCTACATAATGTTTGCTCATAGTGAAGTGTGCGTTCAGTGGCGTTCAATGATCTCATAATGCAGTGGTATTAAAATGATAATGCTTTTTACCAAACTCATTATCTTTTTCTGTCTGGAGGCAATGTCACTGTAAATGCAAGAGAAATTACATCAAATGAAAGCCAAGTAAACTCATATCATTCTGCCTTTTTATGGTGGGCTTTTTCACAGTTGTTTTCCTCTGTTTTGCAAACCCAACGTATCTTGTGTTGTGACAGGGTTTTGTTTTATTAACTGATGGCATAATCTACTGTAGTGTCATTGATGGATTGGTCAGAACAATATGTGCACCACACATTGTGCACCTTTGGAATAATGCCTGATAATAAAGCTATTTAACACTTATCTATTCTCTACAGGTATATTGTCTAACAACAAGTTATTTGTTGTACATTTGTCTTTTCTTACAATGAATTGCAATGCAATGTTCTATACTCCATCACATTTAAAGTGCCTATGACAGGTTATACTTGTCATTTTACAAAAACACAATTAGGATAATTACATTCAAGATTTTACTACAAAAGTGTCCTAGTTTATAATTTTACTTCCTGAATGCAAATCCTGACATCAAACTAGGAAATTACATAAATGTTACCTAGCAACAATGTAGGCAACACCGGGCCAAAACTCTCCAAATGTCTCAGAAATAGGCTCTGTGCATGGAGTTTCAGTTGTCCTATAGGTTGCGTTCACGTGCCATCACAACATTCCATCAGCTAATGATATTTAATACAGATGGTGGGCAGCTAAAATTAATATTGTTAAAATGTTCAAATTTTTGTAGTAAAATTATTAGTTCTTAGCTCTAGTCACTGAGAGAAATCATCAGGTTCAGCATTTGTGAATTTACCTTTTACATTTTTCATGGCAAAGTCCAATTTGACGTAAATATGTAAATATGTTATTTTCTTAAGTTAACGCCAACCTTGGCGTCACTATTGACAGTGATTTTAAACTTAACAAACACGTGAACGCGGTCGTCAAATCTGGCTTTTATCATTTGAGTCTTTTATCTAAAGTCAAACCTTTTTTATCTTTTAAATCCTTTGAACAAGTCGTACACGCTTTTATCTCATCTCGTTTAGACTACTGTAATGCACTTTTTTACAGCATTAGCCACCATGCACTTTCCCGCTTACAGTTGGTCCAAAATTCTGCAGCGCGCCTTTTAACTGGAACCAGAAAACGAGAGCATATAACTCTTAACTCATAATCATAACTTGCACTGGATTCCTGTTCATTTTAGAGTTGATTTTAAAATGTTATTGTTTGTTTTTGAAGCTTTAAATGAGCTGGCCCCACAGTACATCTCAGACCTCATCCAAATGTATCGCCCCCCGTGCGCGCTCTGAGGTCCGAGGGCCAGCTCCAGCTCGTGGGGCCTAAGACCAGACTTAGAACCAGGGGGCGGGGCTTTCTCTGTGGTCGGCCCCAAACTCTGGAACGCTCCGCCCCCCAGGTCTGAACGGCCCCCACAGTGGAGTGTTTTAAGTCTCGTCTTAAGACCCACTTTTATTCTCTGGCTTTTAACACCGCGTGAGTTGTGTGGTCCTCTGTGTTTTAGCATTTTTAACATTTATTTATTCTATTAATTTATTTCTATTTTATGGTTTAATCATTTTGCTTGGATTTGATTTCACTGGTTTTACAAGCAGTAAGATCAAATAGAGTTATTATATACTTTGTTTTGCCGTTTTTATGTTTGTGTGTACAGCACTTTGGAAACAGTTCTGTTTATAAAATGTGCTATACAAATAAAGTGGATTTGGATTTGGCTCACCCGAGTCTCACCCATGTGTGTCATGAATAGGTTTAAAAACTCTTGTCTACTTTCTGTAATTTCTGTAGTTTCTTTTTAACTTTTCTGCACAAACTGACTCTTGATTAATGCAGAACTATAATTAATATTAATTAGAAAATCCTACAAACCTGTCATGTGTATTTTACGTTTCATGAGAGAGAGATCAGGGTCATGTGTTTGTTTACATTGTGTCCAAAATAGAGTTACCAACCACCATGACCTAATGGGATTAACAGGAAAGCGCTGCACTGTTTTTCCTGGATATTGTTTTGTTTCTAGAGACATTTAGTCATCTGCAAACGTTACACACGAGCATTTGGAAACACTTAGTGGTCAGTCGTATCAACAAGAATGACTCCAATTTGGCATTACCCATCATTATCACAGAAGGGGTAGAGAATACTTGGATCTATTTACTGTGTGACAGCGTGGTGAGCGCATTCTTGTGGCACAGATGTTCAGGCGCTGATATAAATACCAGATTATTTTAAACGGCAGTGTTCCTCAAATGTCAAACGGCAAACACATTTCCATTCGATCTCAAAGGTTGTCCTCGCTGCTGAAAGCTAATTAAGTGCTTTATCTCCTCACTGTTCTGTATTAACCTCGTGATTTTCCTGCATGATTAGCTCAAGCGGTTATTGATCAGAATAATGGATCACAGATTAACTTGAATGCTGCTTCTTATATCCAGGCCTGTCACGATAATTACTGTTATTATCGACTCATCTGTAAAAATTAACTTGAACTATATTTTTTGAGGCTCCGTTTTTATGGAGTGTACATTTCCTTCGCAATAGAAGACATTTGTGGTTATTTTTATTTAGAACGGTAGTGTCTGAGCTTTAGAGAGTTGAAAAAGTAACTTCTTTGACAAATTAAATATACTAACTAATAACATAAGTGTTTTATTTGGCGTCATAGTTCCGTTTTTCAAAGATATTGTACATTTAGAAAAGCGATTCTGCAGCTTTAGAGTTGAGTTTGTTAGTGGCATAAAATAGTTTCAATATTATCGTCTATTTTGATGTATAGCACTTATAATTTTGTTATTCTGACATGCCTACTTATATCCCAAGCCATTAGTCTATTTAATTATTTTGTGCTATTTGATTTGTTTATTTTATCTTTTAGTTTGATGACCGAAAAATCTAAAATATATTCAGATGTCATCAGGGTGTAGTAAAGTGTTTAAAAGTTATTTGTTTCTTCTCTTGATGGACAAATATTTTTCAAATATAGCCAGAAGAGGCTTGACAAGTCATTAGTCTACTGCAGTGGTTCTCTAACTTTTCACACCAAGTACCACCAACATAATATCTGTCTTTCTGAGTACCACCATATCTAAATTTGTTCTAAATTAGGGCTGAAACAGGTTTAAACATAGAATAAAACAGGTCCTAAATGAGACTAAACCATGGATAATTTAGTTCTACACAATGATTAACCCAAAGGAAGACAAAAAAACATTCTCTACCATTGTGACGATACTTAATGTAAACGTCTTTGCAATCGAATTGTGGGCTCATCTCTGACGATCTGGTGTTTTGGTCACATCGGGATTCACTATTTCTTTATTTAATGCTCAAACACACACACTTTTTTCCCACCCACTCTTTTATTTACAATCTTTAAAGTAATAGAAAAAGTACAAACTAGATTAATTGTGATGATATCGAAATCGTGATATACATTTTTTGCCTTATCACCCTCCTCCTGCCCCAAACTGTTCGAGAATCAAATAAATCCTTTTTCATTTGATGTTTGCATTTGAGTTTTTTTGAGTTTTTTTTTATTTGTTTGTTTTTTTTTATCACTGCTGCTGGAGTTGGCTGCGGAGCAAATGGCACAGCTCCACTCTCCCCGGGGCTCCTCGCAGCAGCAGCAGCAGCAGCAGCAGCAGCAGTCGGAGTTGGCTCTGAATAAGAGAGCACATTTTAATGTCCTGAAAGCCTAATTACTTTCAACAGTTGTCTATTGATGATGTATGTGGCATTTGCATTTCTCTGCTGACATGACTCATTCAAAACAACTTGCGAGTGGAAGTATTTGGTGGTTACTCAGTTGAACAGCCATCGTATTTATTATAATATCACTTTTACATATTGTCAGTAGTGGAGGTTATGCAGAGACATTCTTTTAATCGAAAAATGCTCCTCAATATTCTGACTTGAGTGGTTGAATTATAGGCAGCACTACTGATAAAACGTGTTTCTTTGCTTTTCTTTGGCCTGTTTTTTGTCTGTGGAGCTTTCGTTTTTGCTCAAATCCACTTTATATTAATAATGTAAACATATGTAATATGTAAACCGAAAGTAGTTTCTCTGTCGATGTGTTGACGTGATCCTAAAGTCTGTATCAATGATAAATACGATCTGCAGTGTTCCTGTTGTTCATCTGGTTCTCAACAACTGTTTACTTGATTTTCTTTTTGTAGATGGTACAGGTACAGAAAGTTGTAGATTTATATATTTTTATTTTAGTTGCTTTTCATACAGAAGGAGTTCTCAAGTTTGTCTCTTTGTTTTAAAAAGGAAACCCTCTGTCTGTCATCAATAAGCGACATTTCATCAAATACACATTTTACAATTATTTGAAAAAAAAAAAAAGGTGTTATCCGGTAATATTGTTTGTCAAATCTTAACTATTCTGTAATTTATATTGATTTTTACCCTTGTTTATAGTCAGTGGCGGACTTACCATTAGGCAACAGGCCACAATTGCCTTGGGCCCCCAACCTGAAGGGGCCCCCTGATCATCGTAGACACAAGGCTCTGAAACAGTTGGTTTTCTCACAGTATCACAGTAAAGTAGTGCAGTATACTTTTAAACAAGAAAAAGACCAACAAAATAATCTGGAATTGTATGGAAATAGAATAGAAAAATAAAAGATAACATTGTAAAATTACAAACGGACATCGTGTATTTAAAACGTGTTAAAATGCAAGAAAAAATACGGGAAATATGGTCTGACTTCTTGAGGAAGGACCCCCAAACCCCCCTGTTTAGAACATTTAATTAAAACACTGTTGCACAAATTAATTAGAATGTTCCAATAGTTCACTTACCAACGCAAAAGTATGAACCAAATCGCACTTGACGAAGAGGACCCTGTGCTTTATTTTGCCTTGGGCCCCCAAATTTCTTCGTCCGCCACTGTTTATAGTTTGGTTGCTTGGTAACAGCAGTCGAATTACCTCTGCCCATGTCACATCTGCTGCTCGGGTTCAACCAGGAAGTAACATTAAAACGTAACCAAAATTGTCAAACTGGGGACAAATCGTCAAAATGTAGTAAAATGTTCGTTAATGTTTTACTGAAATGTGTGGTCTAACCTGTCATTAAGCCTTTTTTGTATTTGTAGACTTTCCTTCTGTATGGAAATCCTGAGTGTAATTGTTGTTTATTGGGGGTGGAACATTTTCTTTTCTTTTTTACATGATTGACATGGTTGTGCTTGCATTACAGAGGAACTATTGGTTTATGTTAATTGCATATTAGGTTTATGCAAATTAGCTGCAAGTCATTTAATGTAAACATGTAGGAAATTAGGTCATTCATTAAAATGCAAATAAACGGTGAGGCTTGACGTAGTTACTGCAGAAACAGCACTTATTTTCTCATCAACAAGACTGCTTTAATTAAAACAGGAGTTTAATTTTGCGCTTTGTCAGCTAAAAGTCACAGGATGCTGCACAGAATTTTTTTTAAGTAGTATTTTTCTGGGAAGTTTTTACAGTAAGCAAACTAACTCGAAGCCAGATTAATGAATGGTGAGTCAAGTTCTACATATTATCAGTTTTGGTTTGCTCATATTGAAACATTCAGTCAGATACTCCCAGCTCCTCACAATTCCAAAGTTTCCAGTCTATATTTATCCATTTTTTGAGGCAAGTCTGATCATGCAGGTCTCTTCTGCCTTTTCACAACTTTTATATCCGCGTCATGTACAGAAATAAGATTATGAGTGCCCTATCAGTATTTCTTCATACTAAGCACCATGCCCTGCTCATTTGTCCTCATGTGTTGTCTGTCTGTAAATACTAGGGCTGCACAATTAATGGAAATCAAATTGATATCACAATTTGAATGGACGCAATTAGCAAATCAACGGCACGAAAAGTGACCCAAGCGCGACTGAAAGTGACCCAAGCGCGACTGAAAGTGACCCAAGCGCGACTGAAAGTGACCCAAGCGCGTGTAAAAGTGACCCAAGTGCGTGTAAAAGTGACCCAAGCGCGTGTAAAAGCGACCCAAGCGCGACTGAAAGTGACCCAAGCGCGACTGAAAGTGACACAAACGCAACTGAAAGAGACCCAAACCCGAGTAAAAGCGACCCAAGTGCAAGTAATGTGACCCAAGCTCGACTAAGTGATCCAAGCGCGAGCAAAAGCGACCCAAACGCGACAAAAAGTGACCAAAGCGAGAATAGAAGTGACCCAAACGCAAGTAAAAGTGACCCATACGCGAGTAAAAGTGACCCATACGCGAGTAAAAGTGACCCATACGCGAGTAAAAGTGACCCAAGTGCAACTAAAAGTGACCCAAGTGCAACTAAAAGTGACCCAAACGTGACAAGAAGTGACCCAAGTGTGAGTAAAAGTGACCCAAGTGCGAGTATTAGTGACCCAAGTGCGAGTATTAGTGACCCAAGTGCGAGTATTAGTGACCCAAGTGCGACAAAAACTGACCAAAGCGAGACTAGAAGTGACCCAAACGCGAGTAAAAGTGACCAAAGCGCGACCCAAACGCGAGTAAAAGCGACCCAAGCGTGATTAAAACTAACTACAAGTGACACAAACAATACTAAAAGTGCCCAAAAAAAAACTACTAAAAGTGATTTTTTCATATTTCAGTCCTTTCTCAATTCTCCTGGACATGTTTATAATGTGAACTTTGAAAAGAATCCTATAATTAAAACAAATCTAATTGCAATACTGGTCAGAAAAACGTCCCAAATCGTTAGCTCTAGTAAATACCGAATATATTCTGCAAATGTATGTCTAGATTTTAATTTAAAGTTGTTTTTGATAATAAAAAGAAGCATATCCTCAGTCAAAGTAAACTTCCAG
Source organism: Rhinogobius similis (assembly GCA_019453435.1). Classification (NCBI taxonomy): domain Eukaryota; kingdom Metazoa; phylum Chordata; class Actinopteri; order Gobiiformes; family Gobiidae; genus Rhinogobius; species Rhinogobius similis. The sequence goes on along the minus strand of CM033627.1, from coordinate 7,192,330 downwards.
CTGCCCCGAACAAGCACGTTAACCTGAAATCATCGTTTGCACGTTGTAATTGACTTTGGTCATAACATCTAATACTCCAGCACAGCTCTTGCCGTGCAGCAGATAATGAAGTGGTGAAGCTATGCGCTGCCTGTCCAAGTGTCTCGTCTCCTATCGGCTCTCACTGCTCACATTTCCTCCTCGGTGCCAAACACAAGCCCCCTGTATCTCTTAAACGCTGTGTCTTCTGTCATCTGTTATGGAAAGGATCAAACTGACAGAGAAAGCTGCAGGACTTATTCGACTACTTCAAGACTTCTGCCAGCCTTGCTCTGACTGTCTTCCTTTAAAGGCTGTAAACAGTACATTTAGAAGATGCGTTTCAAAGTCGAGCTGCACAATTAATCCGAATCGAAATTTGAGTCGACGCAATAGGTCAATCGCAAACTACAATCATTTCCACCCACAAACTAAAACATATCCAATTTTATTCTGCATAAAAACTGCAAACCTTGTAGTTTAGATTTGTTAAACGTGTTCATAAACCAGCAACAAAACGCATGAAAGCGACAAAAACTCTACAAAACACGTCTAAGAGCAGCAAAAACATGACTTTAAGTGACAAGCATGACTAAAACATCAAAAAATACACTGGAAGTGACAAAAACGCTTCTGTAAGTGTCAATGACTAAAGGCGTCATAACTGACTAAAACTGAAAAAAAAATCTACAAAAAGTGACACAAACTTGACTAAAAGCGAGACAAACGTTCTGAAATGTGATTCATTTATTGGTTTGTCAGTTCATATTTCAGTCTTTTGTCAATTTTACCTGGACATGTTTAAAAGGTGACCTTTGGACAGAATCCCATTATGAAGACATAAATCGTAAATCTAATCGCAACACTGGTCAGAAAAATCATTGTTGAATATTTTTCCCTAATCGTTCAGCTCTATTTCAAAGAACAACTTCCCAGATTTTGGCCAATGCAAACCTCCTTCCATCTTTAATTGAATGGACGTTTAGTAAATTAGTCCTGTGCATTTGACCCTTCATTCAGTGCCAGGGCGAAATCTGTCACGAGCTTACCCTGATTTTGAGTCACGATTTTAGAGCTTTTATACCAGAAAGTTAATTAATAATCCCCGTAAACTTAAAGATATTCAGAAGTTAAAGCACTTTCCAAACCTCTCACTTTGGTTAAGCATCAACCCACCCCTCACCCAAGCTCTTGAAAAGAAGGGCATCTGAATCAAACATAAAGACCTGCTAAAACTCTGCGCAACTGGATTAAGCAAATGAACTGAAAGTGCTTTTTAAATGGACACTATTAACAAATCGCAAAGGCTGCAGTTTTTGAAGTTCCATAATGTCCTCCTCAAACAACAATTATAATTCTCCGTACTGTGCGTGAAAACGACTAACCTTGTAGTTTATATCTGTGCAAACATACTCTGAAATGCATTATTTGTATTAGTTTGTCAGCGCATAGGCCTATTTCAGTCTTTTTGTCAAAGGAATCTACATATCCAATCACAATCGCAATAGTAAAATCGCAAATCGTGCAGCTAAAACTGGATTTACGGTAACGCATAAAGTACAACGGAAGCTCACGCCTCACAAACTTTTGCACAAATCTGTAAAGAAGCAGCGAACCTTTTTTCATTGCGATAAAAATATTCCGGCGGACCTGCTGCGTTCTCGTGTTTCGGGCGGTGCTCTTGCCTCCCCGTGTCCTTGCCGTCTCGGGGAAAGGGAGCAGCAGCCTCTGAGCATTTATCATTTACGTGACGTGGCCTAAATTTAGAGGACCAACTGTGCTGCACTCATCGCCACTCGTTTGTATTAAGTGCTGCGAAGCGAGCTGGGAATTGCTCGTCGTTCATCGAGACTTTTGGATCATATTTTCAGACGAAGATGTGCAAAAGCAGTGGTGGTTAGTTGTCAAAAATCAGGGTGCATGTATGTATGTATAACTTGCCAACTGTACATTTTGGGAGAAAAAGAAACGCATTTATTTATTTCCTGTGCGGCTAATAACACTTTCACACATTCAGAGCTACAAATATCATCACAAACTCATCGACAAAACCACAGCTTGTTACAGATTGACTTTTGTCCAACGTTGAGAAAAATCATTCCGCTGAATAAATGTTCTCGCTGCTTGACATTTGAGATTATTTGTTAGTAATTGTGCTACTGGATTTCTGCCCAAAGTGAAATAATGATAATAAAACTGTATATTTGTATATTTGGAAGTAAAGCATTTATCCTATTTATTACACTAAGCTCTGTGAAGAAAAACTCTTTTGTGGTCAAATACGATGCATGGTTAAGTTTGTTTGTTTTTTTGTAGTTTTTCCTTGCCAAAAAAGAGGGTCAAGTTTATCCATTTGCTAAATTCCTGTCAACATTGTTTAATTTGCTTTTCTATTATTGACCAGTGACTGTTCCATTGTCGCTGACTTTGTCCATTTGACAAAGATTGTTTTGTTGTGCCCTGTGACGAGTTGGCCACTGTCCAGGGTGTACCCCGCCTAAGGCCCAAAGTCACTGGGATAGGCTCCAGTCACCCGCGACCCCGGGAACGGGAATAAGCGGTAGAAAATGAATGAATGAATGTTTTGTTGTTAATGAAAATGTAAAAATGTTGTAGATATGGATGACTTTCTTATGTTAGCCCATAATTTTGTCTTTTTTTATTTAGCTTAGATCTCTTCTAAATTTAAGTAAATGAATTAAGGCATTTGAACTGTCACAATAATATTACACTTTTAACTTAATTATCAACAATTCCATCTTCTCTCATCATGCAGCTCTACTCTTAAGCCAGACTTTTGCCTTAAAGATGCTTCTCTCTCCTCCAGCTCTTACTCCCATCTGCCCCGTCCCTCCGTCCCCCTAAAGCCCTCGCAGACAGCAGGACAGCAGCAGGACAGGGCGGCTCTGGCCTCTGGAGAGCCGCAGTCTGCTGACGCCACACGGAGCACATGTGGCTCTGTCTCCTCAGCCTGAATCCTGACACTGCACTTTGTTGTTTTTCTGTTGGTTTGGTTTCCTCCCGAGAGTTCACTGCTGCCACAAGGAGGAAGATTGTGTGCGGTATGACCTCCTTTTTATAACTCTGAATATGACCACGTAATTCCATTTTGTTTTTCCAAAAGTAATATGGTGTCACTTGGTTCTTGCTTGTTTAGTGTTGAGCCATTTGACGTGGCAGCAAAGCACAATGTAAATATTATAAATAAATAATGCCAAACAAGCAGTGATGTTAGGTATGAAAATATCACAGCACAACATCGATTGCAGTATTATGGAGAGGCTAAAAGAATTGTAGAAATTATCTAAAAAATAATAATAAATTTATGTCATGACAAGCCTTTGATACAAATCATTACTGTCCTGCTGATTGTTCGTGTAGCGCCCTTAGTGTGGACCAGTATAGGAGAGGCACTAACATCCACTAGGTTCGTAAGAGGAGATGATAATTAGGAAGGACCAAGACTAAGGTGAACGAACAACGGGTGGTTTATTACTTCACCACTAGTAAAGAACAATTGCAGATGTACAATATAGTTGAAAATAAAAGTACAATAACAAAGAATAAACCCAAAATAAAATAGAGCTCTTTCCCCCAAAAAGTCCAATTTACTCATGTATAGTTCGTTAATTGAACCGTTGACTACCCGGGTAGTGTATGTATTAGTGTCTTATCTGGATCCAATTAGAAAAGAGAGTTCCGTCAAGGATTTTCTGACGAGGATGCTTCAGGCTGGCCACACCGTTGAACACCACTCGCAGTCACCATGGGCTGGGCTCGCCATCAAATTCGAAGATCACTATAAAACCAATCTACACAAAAGGTGCAGAAAGTAAACATTCTGTTCCAGTTCTTATCATAATGAGACCTCATTGAATATATTCTTCCTCAAGAGCATGTGAATTTACTATCCAAATGTTAATATCACAGAATCAAAATAAATGAATAAATGTACACTTGAGTACGTGATTTTGTATAGCTTAATCAGCTTAAAAGTATGATGAATTACCATGTTTTTAGCAATAACACACAGGTAAAGGTAAGGTAAGGTAAAACGGCAATGAAATACCCCTTACAATACAAACAAAACATACAAGATAACATGAAATTGTAATTTAATCATATCAAAATAAATTATTTATCATCCATTCTTAACCTCTTTGGCTTTTAATGTATTTAACAATAACAATGAAATTAGCTTTTTAATATGTACATAGTATTTATGATTTTACAACCATAACCATCTGTGAATGGCTTTTAAACGTATATTTAATCATGAAATGGCAATATCTCTATGAAGGAAATATTTTGCAGTGCAGAAAGCACATGCTTTCTCAAAAGTAGCGCTAATCCATGGCTAAGTAAGGCATTAGCCACACTTCCTAGCAGCTAGCGCTAGCATTAGCACACTTCACTTTCTTGTAATGAAATACAAGGTGCAATGACACAAACTGTGCCAAAGCAAGTAAAACATTAACACAAAATCATGTAACTCCCGATTGGTTTTAAAGAATGATAAATGACTTCCTAATCATGTACTTTCAACTGATACACAAGATTAGCTTCAGCTAACAAAAGTTTACAGTGAACATGTTTCACACTCACCGGGATTTCCACAAGTTATTTCTCAACAAGTTGTCACTTCTATGGCTCACAGCCGTTTATCAGGGTGTAAAGCCTGTTTACAACAACAAATTAGTAACATAACCCAGAATATTTTATGTTATTTGACGATTTCCCTACTTACTCGCTCTGCTTTCTTCCACCACGAGGAGCGTGCTTAGAAATGACTGTGACCGCATGGCAGGGCTCAACTTTGTCAAAACGCAACAGCACACTCTACTGGCCATTGCTATATTACATATACAGGTTTAGTAGCCCAATGTTTCATGTGGGTTACATTCACATCTTTGATGATCAAACTCTAGTCATTGTGTGTCCTGAAACTGAAAATGTACAGCCTTCACTGCATATTCACAGGTGTTATTCAGATGTTATTGACATAAGATGTGGCGCTCCTCTGCTACCATTGGATAGTTGTTGTGCCCTTGGGACAGAAACTTACTTTGCATTGGAGGTGGTAAGGCCATAGGCTGAAGAAAGACCGACAGCTTGGCCTGGTGCGGCCCCTGCTTGTTTTCATGATAGATAAGTTTAATGCCATACTGTGGAAAATTCCAGAGAAAGTAATAACATTTAGTTGTAGTAGTCAAGTAGCATAGCAAGCCATCAGAAAAGTTACAGCAGTGCATCTTGTTGTGTTACAAACATTGTCACCAAAATGCCAATGTATTATTAAACGAAAAAAAATCAAGATGTTTCGACTTCGCAATATAAATTCAAATTTCTCAGACCACCTCTATAGATGGACAAAAGCCAAAAAGCAATTTGAAATGTCTTGGTTTAAAACGTAACTTTTTTCCACGATGGATAAATGAGGGATTACACCGACTGGATTACTGTGCTTTAAAATTGTTATTTATTTTGATAATAGACAACTTTCCTCACTGTTTTGCTTCACAACTTCAACCTGCAAACATTTTGGGCAACTTTATACTCACCTCAACCCTGATCTTCTGATATCCTTCCATCAATATTGCTGCACTAAAATGTTATATCTACCACGATTTCATTACTGTACACACTTTCTTTATAGCCTCCATCTTGGACACCCACTTCATGTTTTAATACCCACCTCGCTGCAACCTTGAACCCCAGTATTTTATCTCCACGTCCCTGTAGATTCTGCCTGCGCTCCTGTCGTGTGATGCCATATTACCACAGGCCCATAAAGCTCTTAGTGGCTCTCTGTAATGGCCTGTTTACTAAACTGTTCCGCGCTCGGAGACAAATAAGTCTCCGCTGCGATGAAGGTTGAGCTGTTCTGTCCTTGAGAAAATCACTTACAGTTTACAGTTGGTCGATGGCCGCAGCTCTGCAGGTGTGGAGATTGGAGAAGCAGTGCACTACATCTTTAATGCAGAAATCTAAAGTACAAGAGACATTTTATCACTTCAGCTTGTAACAGCACGCTGCCTTTATGTACAATGGAGGGTGCTTACTGCTATCACATTGCAAGTGCTTGGATCAGTGTTTTTCAACCTTTTTTGAGTCACAACACACTTATTTTGGTTGAAAAGATACCACGGCAAACAACCTACTAAAACATTACCAAATCAGACCTTTTAGTAAGAAAATGTGCCAAATAATGTCAGTGCTGCTGATGGTGATTGTTTTTGCTTTCTTTTTATGTTCAAGACACTCAAAAATGGTAACTTTTCCAATTAAATCCATTTGTAAATCAAAATTGGACATTTTTTCAAGGCACACCTGGCAACACCTGAAGGCACACTAGTGTTCCCCGGCACACTGGTTGAAAATCAAGGGCTTAGATTTCTAATAGGTCTGCACGATATTGGAAATTCGTGCGATGTACGATATGGATGTTAAGTATTGCGATACTCCTCATTTGCATAGATTTTTCTTTTCCAGATATTAAAGATAACAATTAAGTACTCAACTCTTACGTTAAAATATAGTAGCTTAAGTACATATATATACGCACAGACCTTTGGCGTTTGCGTTGTCCATTATTCTGCAAACCATAAAAATACATTACTGGGGCATTTTAAACATTTCGGACACTTTGTTCACCTTCATTTATGTTTGTATGAAATAATGAAAAAAGTTCTGAGGATTTTGAAGACAGAGCTTTATCGAAAATCACTTAATTCAGTTGCCGTGTCTGTACTTGCCAAAACTTTGCGAGCTTTTGGGGCTGAACATTTAAGGGTGCGTCTGATTGGTCAAACGGAAAAACGAGCTCAGCCGCACAAGAAACGCAAGATTAATGCACTTATCACACAATACAACTATTAACACAGGGACTAAGACAATATGACTACTTGCTCTGCCAAAGCCTATTAAAGCTGAGGTACTGAACTGTTTTCTGACAACAGACATTCACATTTTCCTAGCATCAGAAACAGTTCGGTGTGCTGTATTTTTGGATGTGTCTGCTGTGCTCGGGTGGTTCTTCCATGCTTCGCCGTCTAAAAAAGCTGTTCCAAAGCTGTGCGTGCCCCCGAAAAATGAGTGCAGGTGAATGAAATGTACCCCAGAGTTTGTGAGCGCGAGGAACAAGTTAGAGCTGCGGGTAACAGTTTTGGTTACTGACATCCTTCTTCACTGTTTTATAATTAGATTCTGCTTTAAAGCATAGTTATAGAGCTTACAGGCAATATGGACAAAATACATTATGTTTACATTTTAGATGTTTTTCATCAAAGTCAGCTGTTACTAAAGGTCTTTCATGGTTTTTTTTTCCCCTCTGAAATGTATAAAATACAGAAAAAGACAAGAGAGCACACCCAAAAGACACCCAAAGAAAATCAAGGCACATTTAGTTTAACGTAAGCGTCCCATTTTGTCCAAAGTCTTTCAAATTTGTCCCTTTTTAGAGTCCAAATGTTTGTTTTTTTCTTTTTTTGTATGTCAGTTACAATGTCAGTTCAGCCCTTGATTGTCCGTAAAGTTTGTGTCATCCATTTCTTTTAGATTACCTTCTTCCCTGCTGCCAAAAGTATGCTCCAAAAGTATCCATTTACTGTGTCCGTGGCAGGAGTTTTTAGGCCCAAATACATCGAGTACAATCGAGTGGGCCGGTGACACCAAATCTGTCCAATATTTCTGAGCAGTAGGACATAAAACATTGTAACGGTGGGACGGCTGGCAACCAGTTTCTCCAGCAGTTAATATTTCCCTGTGAATAGTCAGCACTTTGACATGGTGTCCTTGTTAGAGTCTTTTTTTTTTCTCTGTAGGCTTGTATCTCAGTCCATTTAAGTGTCACTATATTCACACCTGTTCTTTACATACTCTGCTAAGAATCTTTTTTTTTTTTTAACTAATTAATTGGATGCATTGTCCAGCCTAAAACTGTTACTAGTTCTTTTTTATTACTAATACTACCCATTTCTCTCTTTATATAAAAAATATTAACCTCGCCTTTTTCCCCATAGTCACAAAAATCCTCTGCTCTTCACTTCACTGGCAGCTTCGGCGTGCGTTGTGCTGCTCTTTATTATTCATGCTGTGACTCTGCATGTTGCTGCTCATCAGGGACGGCGGTTTGAAGCCAATAAATCCCTTTAAATCCTGATCGAGCCGTCGCATAATATTGTTCACTGCTGCAGGAAAAGTTTAAAGTCTAGTTCTTCTTCTTTAACAAAACTGGAACGTTGTCAATTATCAAATGACCTGCATGTCCATCCACGGGATTCCTATGTCCTCATTAACATTTAAAGAAGGTGTTGAGTCAAAATAAAACATCTTTTGGCTCTTTTTACTATTCAGATATTTCGGAGCAATTAAATCTACCCATTTTAAGTAGATTCACTCTAAATCCAAATGTTTGCTTTGGATTAAACTAGGCTACCCGACCATATCCTTTTAAATTACTAAATTGTGTTTTTCTCCCATAGTTTGAATTGGAAAAGAAACACTTTGCAATCAGACCACTTCGTTGGGTTATCTAATAAGAATTTTGCAAACCCAGAAGTGCCATATGCAGTGCTAGGATTTACAGGCTTTGGCAGTCCATGCATGTTTCACTTTGCCGTATGAAAAAGCTGTTCAAAAGCTAGGAATACACCCAAAAAGTCATGCATGTGAGTAAAGACGGAGATGTAACGTCAAAAAACGAGCGTTACTGAGGAAAGTGTGCAAAACGTCCATTCAGATAAGTCAAAACGATGTAAAACGGTAAAGAAAAGAGCCGTGGAACAGCCAGATAAACTGCTGGGTCAAATACTGGTAAATACATTTGTCACAACAGATTCACAATTCATTTAATGAGAGCAAAATTCAGTATTTAGCATTGTAAAATCTCCATTAGATTAATATTAAGCTAAATTCTTTGATATACGATAACAATCTTTAGCCCAATACTAGTGATGTCAAAGGGTTTGTGAGAGTGAAGGAGTTCGACAGATATGCTCCAGTGCAGATATATTGTAAAAGCATCTATTTGGGTGAACATAAGACCGCAGCATTTCCTCTGTATGTATTTATAGAGTTTTATTCTATGAGAAGCAGGAAGTATTCCAGTCGCATAATAATGTTTCTGCATCTTAACCCGGGACGGCGAAGCTCGCTCTGGGCTCAGAGACTCGTGACAAGTGCTGATAAACTCAATGCAGTCCCAGAATCCTAGTATTACCCTATATATTCACTGCGATAAGTAAGTGAGTGATACATGTGACTGCTTTAAAGACTTTAAAATAAACTGGTTCTTTTTTTCAAGTCAAACCGTAATCAATTAGGTACAGCGCCTCTAAATACTTCCTCTTTTTGCTGTATGGAGCTTTATCTTTGAACTAAATCAACAAATGTTTTATGTAATACATTATTTGGTAAACATATATTTTTTCTTTTGCTTTCTTTCTGGTGATGGTGAGAAATAAACGGTTTTGGGGGGATGCGTCTAAAACTGGAAACATCTACATTGAAGTGCCACCGTATAAGAGGAGTCTAAACACTTCCCTTGTCGCTGTAAGATTTATTTTTACAGCATCACGTTGCCCTTAATGTATCCGAGCAAAGGCCCTATGCAAATGTCCAAATGCATCTCGTCAGAAGCTGTTTGAAGGATTTATTTCACTGCTAATGCTTCATTTACAGCAGCTTCTACGCTAAGCCGCCCCGCTCTAACCTGCTCTCACCTCAATTTATCCACTGCCACAGAACGCACCAAATAAGCCCTCCATCGCTCTGCACGGACGGCCGCATCACCGCCACAGAAAACTGAACCCTGACACTCTGAAGGAGACACCATCAGGCGCAGCACTGTGTCACACTGTAGCCCTCGCTGTAATTTACCAGTGAGTTACCTCAAAAATGCCTGGTAACTAACCAGAAATTATCTTTGTGGTATGTTACTGTACCTTGCAATTCATTATGGGGAATGTTGACTTTATGCGGGAAAAAAATAAAAATCTGGTAAATTACCACAAAAAAATTTATGTTCCCCACAATGCATTGCAAAGTGCATTACCAGAAAGACAATTCCTTGTATGTTACCAGACTTTTTTGTGGTCTTGGCTCACCAAGAAATTACAGTAAGGAGTCAATGTTACCCATAATGCATTGCAAACTACAGTGACTAACTGGAAAGACATTTCCTGGTATGTTACCAGGTTTTTTTCTATTAACTCACCGGGAAATGACAGTAAGGAGGACATTTTCCCCATAATGCATTGCAAACTACAGTAACAAGGCTTTTTTTTTTTAATTTGTGTTAAATTACAGCACAGACACTTTGTGGTACTGAGGCTGTTTCTCTAAACTCAAGAATGCTGTGGGACAAATTATTACAATGTAATGAAAAGAATAACTTTTTGTTTCAAATAATATTTTTCAGAATCTATCAACAACAGATTATCTTCATATTGATATATTTTGTTCTAACAACAATGTGACATACACAAAAACTTTGAGCCATTTTGTAATGGATTATGATGGACAGGAGTGTCCCAGTCATGAGAGGGAAACTAAAGATGATTTCACTTCAGAGTCACTTGTCTAAGTCCTGTCCTGAGCTGTGGAGCCTCTTACACCCACAGAGGACGGGACCACTGTACATGGAACAGGTGCATGTCTCTATAGATGGTTTCTGCAAAAGAGATGTCTCAAAACAAACTGATAATATGTTTCACTGACAGCTGAAACAAGTAACCCAGCTCTTTATTGTGGAATTGTGGGTTGGAAAAAGTGACGAAAAATATGGATAGATTTGAGTGAGTATCGTTAGCTCAACAATACTTTAGAACTTTCTCTGGTTGTCTGTATAGAGAACTTTAGTCCTTTACAAACTTATTGAAAGTCTATGGGTTTATTGCGTTTGTTTAGCTGTGCTTATCCCAGTGTGCTCTCAAAAGTAGACACGGGGGTTTGAAAATGTGTTTAGAATCTAACAGCAAATACATTCAGCACTGAAAAGCAGTCCATTTTTTGCCATGCCCCATTTTCTTTGCTTCTAATGATCAACTTTGAAGACAAAATACTTATTCTCTTTTACGGTTTCAGTGTTATAAATGAAACATTATATAAAAACAAGCTTTCTAAACTTTTGAGTGAACATCTAGTTTGAAATTGTCAATGATCAGCTTGGGGCTTTTAATTGCATTCTACAGTACAGAGCTGCAATGACTAATCAACTTGTAATAAAATAATCATAATCGTATTTGGTTATTTTAATTGTTACGTACTCTAAAAAACATATGAAAAGACCTTTAATAACAAAGTGAGTGGCATTATTAAATCAAAATTATTATTTATTTGTAAATCATCTCTATCTAGAAGCCTTCAGTCATCATATTTCAACATTAGTTTGGGTGATAATGTTTGATTAGAAAAAAATCATTCAAACTTTATTTGAAAATGGACAAATCTGACAGCCTTTGGACCAAATGGTACTTTTACTTGGTGGTGCCTTCATTTTCTTTGAATGTCGTTGGCTGCCTTTGTTTCTGTTCTCTCTCTGGTTGTGTTCTGTTTTTTTTTTTGTTTTTCTCTTCTGTTTCATATATTTAAAAAAACCAAAACACATAAAACAATAGCTCACTCAACTTCTAAAATAACAGTTAGCTGCAGCCCTTGTCTAGCCAATCATTGTTTATGTTTTGAGCCTTGTTTGCATTTGTTTTTTTATAAGAATAAACATTGAATCGAAAATATCATCAGTCGTATATACGGAGGAACATTTTTTTTATGTTTTTCCATGTTGCCCAGCCCTGCTTTTGACACACCACCGTCACCTTTAGCCGCTGCTGTTGTTCTCCTCGACATGTGCGCGCAGTGTTGGCGACGCCGCTGTGCTGTTTCCTGTCCTGGAGCGCGAGCGAGGCAGAGGAGAAACAACGTCTGGTGCAGAGGCGAGCGTGACTCCACATGTTAATGATGGGACTCACGCCTCAGTGCTGCATGCGCCCGTCTGCAGCGGGGCAAGGGTCGCTCGCACACGCCCACACGCTGCAGACTGACAGGAGGCGCGGAGACGGCCAGTTTGACTCTGGAGAAGATTATGATGTGGAGGAAAGTTTGACGGTTTTGTATTTGTGCTGTTAGTGTTGCTGCTGCGGGTTCTGACAGGTGGTTTAGAATAATGTCAAAAAGAACGTGAGGGTACAACTGTGCTCTTAAACTCGAGTCAGTTTGGTCAAAATGAATACAAACTCTGTGCTGTTTTGACATAAAGCATTTAGGGGTGCTGACAAAAATGAATATATCGATCTTTTTCTGGAGTGTCGCGATAATAATAGTCAGACAATGTGTAATCCAGAAGAAATGTGTCTTGAAAGATTTTAGCTGACGAATGGGACAAATGTGAAATGTCTGTATCCTAAAAGTGTTGTCATGATATTGAACTTTCAAACACAAATTTGAACAGGTTTGATACTCGACTAACAGCGGAAATAATTCTTCTTTTTTTGGACAATAGTGTTATTTTCAAAGCAAAATCATAATGCTTTGTTACCATCACGTCTTATTCTAGTTCTAGTGTTGTTGATACTAAACTCAATTCGATACTAAGAAATATACTTGAATCTCAAAACCAATTTCAATAACATAAGGATTATTACAAATGTTCTTTTTAGGTCAACATTTTTAACACAAAATACATACTTTATTGAACACTGTGATCTTATACTAGTTCTGATAAAGCTCAAGATCATTCTGTTCACGAAAGATCCATTTTTATTTTCTGTATCGATACTTGCTCAAATTAGTATCTAGTTTTGATAATTGTTTAAGTATGAATTTGAGTTTCGATACTATTGACAACCCTGCCAAAACATCTTTTACACTTATTTGAAATTTTTATTTTTAATCAATTGTTTTAGTTGCATTGTTCAGTATAAACAAAATGCTCAATAGTCAAATTTTGCATATCTTCAAAACAACATTCACAATATTGTCAAATTTTTCATATATTGCCAACCTCTAATTGCATTGACTTGCTTTGACTCACATTTAAGAACAGTTCATTTTTCCAATACAAAGAGTTCAATACAGATACTAAACAAAAGACCAGTGTTTTTATCAGACTTTTTTGCATCTGCGATCAAAACCTGCACATACAAATATGCAGAATAACAGAATGTGTGTTAGTGACATTAAAAACAACTAATTTGTCATGAGAACAGGATGTATTTTGATCTTTTCTTACATAAGCCTTGAAGTGACGCAGACGGTGCAGTGTCCGTGCCGTGGGGAGGCCGAGGTGCTGCTGGTCCTGTTACATTCACTCGACTGGAGATCAGACCCAGATTTCTGATGCACAAACTGTCCTCCCTGATGACGCTGTGTTTGTGCTGCTTTCAAACCTAAACCCACTCTGAATATGTGCCCTGTTTTTAGAGAAAAACGCGCAGTAAACAACAGTGCTGTTGCTTATTGCTGTAAATAGTCGCTGATACTTATAGCTAGTTTGGCATTGAAATTATGCTGCTTTCATGAGTTAGAACTATTTGTGTTACTCCCTTATTGTGTTGAATAATATCGTTTTATATTGTAATAGTACTTTGCTGTCTCTCACTGATTTATATATTCCAATATTTTTGTTTGTATTTAATGATTTGGTTTGATTAAACATGACATAATAACACATAACATAATACAATTTATTTTACATATTCTCTTTCCAGAAGTCTTCAGTCAGCATACCTCTACCTTTATTTAATTGATAATTTATTTTAAAAGTCTCAGTGTACTGTAGAAGTACTCATTTGATTCGATTTATGAAAAAAAGTGTGAAGTGAGACTCAAGAAAACATTTAACAATTTTTTTAACAATTATTTTAGTAGTCGACCAGTCACACAATTACTTCTTTTGTACATTGAGCCTTTTTTAAATACATTTTCAACTGAATACAGGTTGGAATACGATCACTGATGGAAAATATCTATAAATAAAGTTTATTATGAATGAAAATGAATAATTGTTTATTCTTTTTTGTCATGTTTAACAATGCCACTGTTTTTTCAATGAAAAGATCTCTTTGTTCCTGTTTTAATGTCTGTACAGTCCAGATAAGATTCTCAAAATTCAACTATGGTTATTTTTCTAGTCATAATTTGAGTAATTGTTGCAGTCCTACTCACTATATTTATTATTTTCCCTGGGCTCTTGGCTCTATGGTTTCCTTTTCCTGTATATTCGCAGTCCTCTTGTTGTTTGGTGCTGACGTGCGGGGCTTGTGTTGTTTGTTTTGCAGCGGGAGATGAAGGAGCAGCTGGCCTCTCTTCAGGACAGTGAGAAGGGCCACACTGAAGCCCTGCAGCTTCTCCAGAGGCAGCTCACCGAGACCAAGGTACAACAACACTTAACACATCTATATGCACTTTACTACAGGGAGAGTTAAAGAGCGGCGCATCAGCGCGCTCAGCCAGATGATTTTATCATGTCTATAGGAAGGCAGCCGCTCTGTGCCGGGGCCAGTCTTTTACAAAATCAAAATAGTTTTAGAATTTGGGCAAAGGTGCATAGTACTCAGTTACATTTACTAACTTTTCAAGGAGATTATAGTTTTACCGTAGTTTTGGACACCATATTTTTTACTTCTACTTGAGTAATACTTTGTTTGAAGTAATAGTACTCGAGTGTTGGTTCTTATTCCCATTATTATTGAGCTTCAGGATAGATTTTAAAGTACTTTTGTTGTTTTTTAAAGCTCTTAACGGTCTCAATCCAGTTAATTCTCTTTTGCATCAAAAAATGTGATCTATGTCAGAAAATGAATGAAACATATATCACAGTAAAGTCCATGTTGTAAATGTACTGAAAAGTGCGTACGACAGGTTTTAACAATTTTCTTTTTTATTTTTTTTATTTGGTGTATTAATACCTATTGTACACAAAAAAATCTAGTTTTACACCAGTTAAGTAGTAGTTTGTGGAGAAAAGTCTGTTGAAAATTACAGGAAGTAAAAAACTGATGACATCACAGCAGGGAGACTCAGTCCATCCAAAGGTTTTGCATAATTCACTTCTTTTACCCTTAAAACCTCAATGCAACAAAATAAAGGTGTTCACTTATATTTTGATTTGTCAAAATATATAAAATGTGACATTCGAGGAGTTTTAGTTTTAGTGTGATTTCATCATTTAGAACTAGGAAGTGATATTACAAAACAAAAAATTGCTGAATTGGGGTGAAATGTATAATTTTTTTTTAGCAAAACTTTAAATATATTTATCTTATCCATATTTTAGTTACATGAGTCGTCCAACTTGTCACAGTCACTTTAACAATAGAACGGAAATGACAAAAAGGGTCTGACTGACAGTACCTGCCTGGTTTCAGTCCTGACTCAGTGTGAAGGTGCATCAAATGGGGACTGGAACCAGAAAAAGTTTTCCAGAAACTGTAAAATGTTCCTACAGTCGGAAAAGTCTACAACCAACAAATGTATTATGCTGACAACATGAAATTCTTTTAGCGTCTGTGTTTCTTGCACCGCTCCTTCAGATATGATTTAGTTTCTCTTATTTTTGTGTCTGTCCTTTGAAAATACGAGATTTTGTGCATTTTTAGTGTTTGTCCTTCAAATTCAGACAGTTTTACTTGAGTAGTAGTTTGTTCTTTAGTTCTTTAGTTAGTTCTTTTTTACTTGGACCACTACTTTGTACTTTTATTTGAGTCGAGTTGTTTTGAGCTAACGTTACTTTTACTTGTGTCTTTGCTGCTCCACCCGCCGCTGCGTACTAGTGTTCAGAATAACAATACTTTACTGATCCAGAAGGGCTGCTGTAGCTCCAAAACACTTTAGAACACAGAACAAAAGACAATCAACATTAAACGCAGCGATAAGTGTTTCTGGAACAATGAATGAATTCCCTGTCCGCCGTAATCTTAAAATAATGATTTATTTAACCGAGACTCGGCTAATCCCTCGTAGAAATACAATGGGGCATCTTAAGTGAATAGACAGTGTTTTGCACAAAGCTAATTGGAAAGACATAATGACACTAATTAACCAAACGGCACTCCACAAATTTTACTGAATGTGGATTTGTGCAATAAAATGATGAAATTGAAAAAAGGCACAAAACAATAACAAATTGTGAAGCGTGTTTATATTTTTACGAGAAATATCACAATAAACAGTAATATTGAAACTACGGAAAATAACCCTGAAGCAAGATTATCTCATTAAACCTTAAATGAACTTTATAATTAAAAAACATTCTTTGCAATTAATACATTTCTGAATAAAACACGTAAGCAGTTAGTTAGTATCATTTAGCTGCCGAAGATGTTAATTATTACACCATCTACAGCTCAAATGTTATTAAAGTGTCATGATCTGCTCCAGTCCTGCTGAGTTTTCTCCCCTCCCTTGTGTTCTCCTGGCTCCTCCCATCTGGGTATGGCTGTCCTCTGCACACCTGCCTTCCATTATTCAATCTCCTCCTGTATAAGAAGAGCAGCTCCACAGCCACTCCTCGCCAGTTTGTTTGTCTACCTACCCTATCCTGTCTGTTCCCCTGCCTGCCTGCCTGCCTGCTCCAGATCCTGCCTGTTCCCCTGCCTGCCTGCCTGCCTGCTCCAGTGCCTGCCTGCTCCATTGCCTGCCTGCTCCATTGCCTGCCTGCTCCATTGCCTGCCTGCTCCAGTGCCTACCTGCCTGCCTCCACCCTGTCCAGTTTGTCCAAATTTTGTATTAAAATCATCTTCTACTTCGTTCGTGTGTTCTGCTTTTTGGGTCCAAACACTATCCGTGACAGTACAAACTGGCCACTATGGACCCAGCAGACACAGACCGTTTTGCCAGTGCCATCTCAAGTCAAGGAGCCATGTTGGGGAAACATGAAGATCTCCTTCAAGGTCTCGTGCAGGGCCAACAAGCCGCTGCTAATCAAATTGCACAACTCGGCTCCATGATGCAAGAGCTTGCTGCCAGCTTCTCAAGATCGACTTCAGCCCAACTCCCAGACCCCTCTCAGCCTCAACCTTCCAATGCACCGCCACCCTCTTCAGGCCAGTATTTCAGAGAAGCACATGTTCCAGATCCTGACCATTACTCCGGTGATTTGGGGAAGTGTGGGGGATTCCTGCTTCAATGTTCCCTAGTTTTCAGCCAAAAACCCATAACCTTTGCTACTGATAGTTCTAAGATTGCGTTTCTCATGGGTTTACTAAAAGGGAAGGCTTTAGATTGGGCAGCAGCCATGTGGCAAAATAATCCATCCATACGCAATGACTATGAAACCTTTGAAAAGGAACTCAAGAAGGTTTTTGACCACCCTGTCCAGGGAAAGGAGGCGTCTAAAAGACTACTTTCTACACAACAAGGTGCTCGTAGCGTGGCTGAGTACTCTATTGAATTTAGAACACTAGCTGCTGAAGCAGGGTGGGATGACGCAGCTCTCCAGAGTGTCTTTTTAAACGGACTGTCTGAACAAATAAAGGATGAACTAGCACTTAAAGATGACATGAATAATCTCGACTCCCTCATTTCAATAGCCATAAAACTAGATAACCGGCTACGCGAGCGGCATCGTGAGCGGTCCTCTGCCAAGCCCGACCATCTGTGTTTTCGGGCCTACGCCTTCGACTGCCTCAGGTAACCCCTCCCCAGCAGGACAAGAGGAGCCTATGCAGCTGGGTCGGGCCAGATTGACTCCTACTGAGCGGCTGCGAAGGATTAGAGCGGGTGAGTGCATCTACTGCGGTCAAGTTGGCCACTTCCTTGTCACATGCCCATCACGACCAAAGACAGGGCTCACCAGTGAGTATGGGGGCACTGGTGAGCCACAATGTTTTTACCTCTGGCACCCATACAAAGATGTTATTACCTGCCTCAATCTGTTTCCAAGATGTCACCCTGCCTCTCACAGCTCTAGTTGATTCGGGCGCTGAAGATAACTTTCTGGATTCTCAATTGGCTATTCAGGCTGGCTTCAAAAGCATACCCTTAGATGCTCCACTAGTAGCCAAAGCCTTAGATGGGGAATAATTGCTAAGGTAACTCACCGAACTGAACCTTTGACACTCATGATTTCCGGCAATCACCAGGAGCAGATACAATTTAACTTAATTTCAACTCCACATACTCCAGTTATACTTGGATATCCATGGCTAAGCATTCACAATCCACATTTTGACTGGACTAATGGGAAACTGTTGAGTTGGAGTATATTTTGCCATTCTACCTGTCTGAAATCTGCTGTTCCCCCAGCTGAAGTCTCCAATATCCCACTTGCACCACCAGACCCATCTTCAGTGCCAGCGGAGTATCATGATCTGGGGGAGGTTTTCAGCAAAGAGCGGGCCCTGTCTCTTCCACCTCACAGACCATACGACTGCTCCATTGACCTCCTTCCAGGCGCTCCGCTGCCCTCCAGCCGGTTATATAACTTGTCCCGTCCAGAACATGAGGCTATGGAGAAGTATATCAAGGACTCCTTGGCTGCAGGTATTATCCGCCCCTCTTCCTCTCCTGTGGGTGCTGGTTTTTTCTTTGTCGATAAGAAAGATCACACACTTCGTCCTTGCATAGATTACCGTGGGCTAAATAACATCACCATCAAAAACAAATATCCTCTCCCTCTTATAAACTCTGCATTCCAGCCCTTGCTTAAAGCCACAGTATTTTCTAAACTAGACTTGAGAAATGCCTATCATCATCTCGTCCGGATCCGTGAGAGGGACGAGAGTGGAAAACTGCGTTCAACACTCCACTTGGGCATTTTGAATATCTAGTAATGCCTTTTGGACTCACAAATGCCCCTGCTGTTTTCCAAGCTCTCATCAACGACGTGCTCCGTGATTTCCTTAACCGATTTGTATTTGTATACCTGGATGACATTTTGATTTTTTCTCGCTCTCAGAAGAACATGTCCTCCATGTCCGCCAAGTCCTTCAGAGGCTGCTGGAGAACAAACTCTTTGTTAAATCTGAAAAGTGTGAGTTTCATGTCCAAACTGTGAGCTTCCTGGGCTATATCATAGGCAGTGGGCAGGTGAAGCCAGATGCAACCAAGATTCAAGCTGTAGCAGATTGGCCCCAACCTGAGAACCGTAAACAGCTGCAAAGATTCCTAGGGTTTGCTAACTTTTATAGGCGTTTTATAAGGAACTACAGTCAAGTCGCAGCCCCTCTAACTCGCTTAACCTCCTCAAAGCTGCCTTTTTGTTTGGTCTCCGGAGGCAGAGCAGGCTTTCAAAGACTTAAAACTGCTTTTCACTTCAGCCCCTGTCCTCGCTCAGCCGGACCCGTCACTTCAGTTTGTAGTTGAAGTGGATGCCTCAGATGCTGGAGTGGGGGCCGTGCTATCCCAAAGATCTCCTTCTGATCATAAATTGCACCCATGTGCATTCTTTTCTCGACGTTTGACTCCAGCTGAGCGTAACTACACTATTGGCGATCGTGAACTCCTTGCGGTGAAATTGGCTCTGGAGGAATGGAGACACTATTTGGAGGGCTCGGAACATCCTTTCGTAGTGTGGACAGATCATAAAACCTTTCATACATACAGTCAGCTAAAGGTTGAATTCTCGCCAGGCTCGTTGGGCTATGTTTTTGGACGCTTCAATTTTACCTTAACTTACAGACCCGGATCAAGAAATGTCAAGCCCGACGCCTCTCTCGACAATTCCCTTCCACAGACTTACCTGAACAAGATAACATTCTGCCTCCATCCTGTGTGGTCGCATCCATTACCTGGGAGATTGAATCCAAGGTTAAAGAGGCACAGGAATCTGAACCTGATCCAGGTAATGGACCCCTAACTGTCTGTATGTTCCTCAGTCTGTCCGTCCACAGGTCCTGCAGTGGTTCCATACTTCTCGCTTTGCATGTCATCCTGGGATCGGCCGTGCATCAGCACTCCTACGCCGTTACTTCTGGTGGCCCACAATGGAGAGGGATACCAGGGAGTATGTTCAAGCCTGTACAGTCTGTGCTAGGGGTAAAACATCCAACCAACGGCCGCCAGGACTGCTACGCCCCTTCCTGTTCCCAGTCGCACCATGGTCCCACATCGCCATTGATTTTGTCTCCGGTCTCCCTGCCTCTCAAGGTAATACAGTGATTCTAACCATCATTGACCGCTTCGAAATCTGTACATTTTGTGGCCCAAGCCAAGTTGCCCTCTGCCCAGGAGACCGCCGAGGCGTTGGTACAACATGTTTTCAGACTCCATGGAACCCCACTGGACATTGTCTCTGATCGGGGCCACAATTCATTTCGCAAGTGTGGAGAAGTTTCTGTCAAGCCCTTGGAGCCAAGGTGAGCCTCTCATCGGGTTTTCATCCACAGACCAATGGACAGTGCGAAAGAGCCAACCAGGACCTCGGCAGCCCTTCGCGCTGCAGCCCAGAACCCCTCTAGTTGGAGCCAGTACCTTCCCTGGGTGGAATACGCACATAACTCCCTTCCGCCTGCTGCTACTGGTATGACACCGCTTGAATGTGCTCTTGGCTATCTGCCTCCTTTGTTTCGGAGCGAGAGTGATATTGCAGTGCCATCAGTCAAAGACCACCTAAGCCGGTGCCGCCGCATCTGGAAGTGTGCCCGTGCGCTTCTTCGCTCTTCGGCAAGAAACCGGAAATTGCTGACAGGCATAGGAATCCTTCACCACCGTACCAAGTAGGGCAGAAGGTTTGGCTTTCAACTAGAGACATTCCTTTGCAAGTGGAATCTAAGAAACTGGCTCCACGCTCCATTGGGCCTGTTGAGATTCGGGAGATTATCAACCCCACGGTTGTAAGGTTGCAGTTACCTGCGCCAATGAGGATTCATCCTAGCTTCCATGTCTCTCAACTGAAGCCTGTTTGTGAGAGTCCTCTCTGCCCACCGGCCGAACCCCTCCTCCCGCTCGGATTATTGATGACCACCCGCCTTCCAGGTTCGCCGACTCTTGGATGTTCGCCCGACGTGGTCGTGGTTACCAGTACCTTGTGGACTGGGAGGGATACGGGCCGGCGGAACGTTCCTGGGGTTCTCGTGCACTCATCCTCGACCCTGAATTGATCGCGTAGTTTCATCTTGCCCATCCTGACTGCCTGGCCGTCCGCCGGTGGCGCCCCTTGAGGAGGTACTGTCATGATCTGCTCCAGTCCTGCTGAGTTTTCTCCCCTCCCTTGTGTTCTCCTGGCTCCTCCCATCTGGGTATGGCTGTCCTCTGCACACCTGCCTTCCATTATTCAATCTCCTCCTGTATAAGAAGAGCAGCTCCACAGCCACTCCTCGCCAGTTTGTTTGTCTACCTACCCTATCCTGTCTGTTCCGCTGCCTGCCTGCCTGCCTGCTCCAGATCCTGCCTGTTCCCCTGCCTGCCTGCCTGCCTGCTCCAGTGCCTGCCTGCTCCAGTGCCTGCCTGCTCCATTGCCTGCCTGCTCCATTGCCTGCCTGCTCCATTGCCTGCCTGCTCCAGTGCCTACCTGCCTGCCTCCACCCTGTCCAGTTTGTCCAAATTTTGTATTAAAATCATCTTCTACTTCGTTCGTGTGTTCTGCTTTTTGGGTCCAAACACTATCCGTGACATAAAGTACAACAAAAAAATGCTATATTTGATTGAATAGTGAATAAATAGAGCATGATTATTGTGACAAGCTTGTGTTATTTTACTGGACCAGGCATTTTAGAGGTTTTGTTCTCCCCAAAACTCGTTTGCGGGCGCTTACGTTTGCATGACATAAATCAGCCGCGCTAATAAGACACAAACACCCACCAAGATGGCAAAGGTTAGACTCGTTTGTATCAAATGTGTTTAAAAATGCAAACAAAAGCTTTTTTTTAAGATGAATCCGCCCATAGGCACTGTATTTTTTTAACAGAAGAGCAATGTTCTCTAAACGCAATTCCAACACAAGTCAATACGATTCAATACAATACAATTCCACCCAAAATCACAATAATTCAAATTATTCAATCAAACTTTACCACGCCTTTATGAAAGTAGTTTTTTTTGTTTTTTTGATAACGGTGATTGTTATCTGGACGATACTGACTACTAAAACGCTACAAAACAACCTTTTAAAACAAAGATAACAGCGTCATTAAATCAGAATGTCAACAAAACAATAATCAATTTCAGATTTTCATCAATTATTCACTTTTATTTGTTCTATTCTATTCAGTTCTATCCAGAAGGCTTCAATCACTATATTTCAATCTTTATTTTGTTGATTATGTATTTTAAAAGCGCAGTGATTGCCCTCATTTTCACTGCACACATCTCATCACTCAACATAATAAATTCATAAAATTCAATGTTAAAAGTATAAAAACACATGGCTTTCATTTGGTGCAACCCAACATATTTAATTTTTTTCATTTGGAGAAGCAGACTTAATTTTCCAGTCCTGTACCAGCATCAGATGAAGCCTGGCATTATGGTCTGACAGAGGTGCCACTTTTGTGCGGTTGTGAGTGCATTCGTGATGTGTCCGGGACAGGCCTGACAAGTAACAGGTCATTATCTGTGTCACTCACCACTCCTCTGTCCCTCCCGCCGAGAAAACCACCAAAAGATAGATTATTAAAACCAAGAGATGACAAGATGGACAAGTCTGGTTTTATAGATTTAGACTCACAGTGGACAGTGAAAATGTGAAAACTAGACCAACTTTGGCCCTGACATAGAACAGGCTACTTGTGTGTCCATGTTTTAAAATGTAATAGAATACTATCAAAACTGCCAGCATAGTATAAAACACTGTCACTTTAACACCTTTCTGTGGGCTGAGACTATTATTTGAGACAATGCATATTAAAAACATATTAAAAATCAAATATTTCTGTAAATATGCATGATCATAGCGCCACGATTCATTTTAGTCTTAGACCAAGGCCCACACAATTCATACACTTTTTAGTCATCATGTGACCCCCCACCCCCATCTGTCTGGAGGATCGATCTCTACACTGGATGATCTATCCACCACCCGCCTGGAGGAACTCCCTCAACCCTGGATTAGCCATATCTCGTCTGCCTGGACGAACTCCATCTACTTTAGATGAACTATTCCTCGTCTCCTGCTGGAGGATCTCTCTACACTGGTGGACTGCTCCTCGTCCGCCTGGAGGAACTCTTTAAAGCCACCTCCCTCTTGAGTGGTTCTGGCTCCACAGTCCAAGTGGATGTCAGTCCTAGTTAATCTGCAGCCTGTCCGTCCGTGGGAGTAGGATCTCTCCTTCACTGTGGTTCTCCCCGAGGTTTCTACTTTTTCCCATGGGGTTTTTTGTAGTTTTTCCTCGCCGCGAAGGAGGGTCAAAGGACAGGGGCATTCTGGGACAGTTATCTGAACTGCTTTTACCTGTGGCCCATCGAGGCAACTGTTGTTGTGATTTTGGGCATTATAAAAATTAATTGATTTGATGATGTTCTTTGGATTGATCACCTGTTATGATGAACTATGAAACCTTCTCCATGGATGAGTCTACAAAATATGACTTCAAACCAGAGGATGTGTCACACGTGGGTTATAAAGTTGTTCCCTCATCAAAAAACATATCTGGAGTTGTAGGGCAAGGCAATTCCCCACCGGGTCTTAATGGAGGATATTGACCTGATGTTTCTTCAGAAAGGTAAACGGATTGCTCTGTCGATATTACAGCAAGGTACACTAGCATCACGTTGGTGTTTAGCCTGCAGCTAACGTTAGCACTCTTGGATAACTAGACAAATGTACCTCTTTATGTCTTCATGTCTGTATTTGGCATAATATAAAGTCAGTGTTTGTTCTTGTATTTGTTGAACTGTGTGTAATAGAGCAGCTCTTCTACATTAAAATGAATGGATTCTTTCCCCCACAGAGGTCCGTTATTTGGCGTTCCTCTAGAAGCCGACTGTATCTGTTGCAGTGGATGTCAGTACCAAATCCTGATGACAGAGTGTTGACTTTCTATACATTGGCATCATTTGAAGCTCAAAAACATGTCACGCAGAGGTGCTCAGGAACATGTTTAAAGGCCAATAACAATACAAAGCCACTTTATGTTTGTGTTTTTGATGTTCCAGTTGACCAAAAAAATAATACAATTAATGGAATAATTTTACATTTCCCGAATAGTAACGCAATAGACTTTTAATCACTGGCATACAAGAAATAATGATGCATCCCTCCTAATCTTGCTTGACGTCTAGTCTCCTTGTTTTCCACCTTGCTGCCAAATTTATCCGTGTTGTCATCTCATGCATGTGTAAAGCCCTGTGTCTCTTTCTGTCTGAGGCATCGCAGCTCGTTCCCGTCCTCTCCTCCTCATTCTCCGCTGAGCTGCAAACATTCAGGAGGACGCAGGAACAGCCGCCCTCAGTGTCACCGCTCCAGTCTTCACACACAAATACTCCTCTAATGGGATCCCACAGGCAGAGCACAGGCACAAACCAGGAGTATGCAAGACTCGCTGTGTATTTTTATAAGCATCAAATAGTGGCATCACCCAGAAATATTTGACAGGCTCCAACCACCACTTTTAGCACAGTATACTCTTAATTAATTTAAAAGTGCACTATGTATGTCCAGTGTTTACCACAGATTCTGCTGAGACTTTGGTGGCACATCTCATTTCTGTTTTATACAAATGTTCGAGTATAAATGTCACTCTGTTCTATCTTTAAACAGTTAAGATAATGTAACAGATAAAAGTATTATTTGTGATATTAGTTGCTTGTTTTTAGACTAAGGGGAATAGCATTAGACTATGGGGGGCACTGTAGTCTCCTCTAGAGCAGTGGTTCCCAAAGTGGGGGTCGGGACCTCCTGGGGGGTCGCGAGGGATGATTTCAAGATCTATTTTGAATAAATATGACACTGTATTTGTTCTATTTCAAATTAAAAACAGTATTTCTTAGGGAAATAGGGTCTAATAAGCAATAAGCTATTCAAATAACCAATATTAAACATGATTTAATGTGCATTGGCACTTAAAATTATTTTTAATTTCTCTTTGGGGGTCCCGAGTCAGTTGCTGGGCTATTTTGGGGGTCCTGGCCAGAAAAGTTTGGGAACCCCTGCTCTAGAGTCGGAAACACTGTACAGTCCCTGACAAAAGTCTTGTCGCTTATCCATTTTGTAGAAACAAAAGCTTATAACCTGACTTTAAATTAATCGATTGGTTTTAGAAATGTCTCATATGAAAGCTAAAACCCTCCCAAATTATGCTCAATATACTAAAATAAATTTGCTTCACTGAAGAAAGATTGATCATGTAATGAACACAGAAAGGTCAGATTTTGGACTGTATGTTGACACTGACCAAACATGAGTGAAATCCTTCATTTACTTTCATTCACACTCTCCAAAAATCACAATTCTTCTAGTATGTGACCAGCGTTATGTAATCAGACTTTCTGAATGATAAAGTAAAGTTAATGTGACACAAGAAAATAATAATCAGGTGTATATTTTTGGTGTAAACGTTGAATTAAATGCTCCTCTTTTATAATTGACCTGATGGTCATCAATAAACAAATAATCTTGACATCTCTTGTTTAGAGCTAAGCTGTAGTCTATTGACGAGCTCAGACATTTACATCCATTCACTCACTATTCACTGTTGCAGTCTTCCTGATTCTATACTTTTGAGATTTGGAGATCAGCCAAAGATTGTCTTATGTGTCATGTAAACACTGACACTGAAGTAAAAGATGATAATGGTTATCAAACTTCAGTCCAAATCACTCCAAAGACAAAGGCAGTTAAACATCCTGGTGTTTATTCTGTGCCTTGGGACGAACTCCTCAGAGAGACTGTCCTTATAGTTTGTCCTTTTATGGGAACAGCCACTTGAATGGCAGAAAAGAACTGTAAGCTGCTTATACAAAGTGAGTTTATACCACGGTCAGTGAGAATTCTAACGCTAATGCTGCGTTCCGGTCGTCCTCGGAGGTTGGATTTTCCCGAGTTCCAACATGTTCTATCCCGAGTGTCCCAATAACGATATTCAGACAATAATATGTCAGTCCAACTGAAATGTGTTAAAATGTGTTTTTAAACGTATTCGGTGAGGTTTAATTGTCAAGTGTGAAATGTCTGTAAATGAATCAAAAGTCGCCTTTACCCTTATTTGACAGTTTATAGCATTGTTTTTTCATTGTTGTTTTTATGCTCATTTTGTTGCATTTTTACTTTAAATGATATATCCATTCATTCATTCATTCATTTTCTACCGCTTATTCCCGTCAGGGGTCGCGGGTGACTGGAGCCTATCCCAGTGACTTTGGGCCTTAGGCGGGGTACACCCTGGACAGTGGCCAACTCGTCACAGCAAACACAGAGAGACAGAGACAAGGACAGACAACCATTCACTCTCACATTCATACACTATGGACAATTTATAGTTCTCAATTAACCTACACAGTCATGACTTTGGACGGTGGGAGGAAGCCGGAGAACCCGTGCAGACTCCACCCAGAGAGAGCGTGTGATGTTAGGGTGGTTCGGAATTCGAAACCACGATGTTGGGGTGGTCTGGGATTCGAACCCACGATCTCCTTATTGAGAGGCAGAAGCTCTAGCCGCTCTGCCACCGTGCACTGAATATAAATGATATATTCAGTTTTTTAATACCTTTGATTTCATCTAAATTTCAAAGGAACACAACTCTAAGCCTCCGTGTCGTGGATTTAAACTGTTTATCGCACGGCTCCCCGTTGTTTAATGCCTACTTATTATACAAATACTGCTATCATTTTATAAAATACAGTCCTTTCTTTTGAAAAGAAAAAGTGACTCCTTCTGCATCACTTGAGATTTTCATCATTACTCATCACAGCTTTAGAGTCCACTTCAAACCACTCTTTGGATCAATCCTCTGTGGTCTACTCATCCTCAATGTTTTCCCCTTTTCTCTTTTATGAGCCTTTTGAGGCTGCTTTTCACTTGAGAAATTATTCCTTAAGACTTTGTGGGCAAGTTTCAGCAACATTTCCAAAGTCCGATCATTGCTTTCTCGAGACGTCTCAAATTGAAAGTCTCCTACTGTTTCTTCAACTGGCTTTTTTAGCGTCACTGTCTTTGTTCTCTCTCCCGCCGACACTCCGCGCCTCAAACTCGGATGAATTATTCTGTTTGAGGTCCAGCTTTACTGTTTTTGACCAAGCTACAAATCAGTTTTCATTGCCTATTTTCCTCCATCTTATCATCTCCTCTCCACTCTTGGGACGGCTTCAAATTTTACTTTTGCTCATCTTAATCAACGCATTAATTAAAGGGCTAAAATGTATGGTAATTTGTGCGTAATGAGCCCTAACGTTTGTTAAAATGCATAGAGATTGCGGTTTCGATTTCGTGACAATTCATGTACGCTTAGTATCTTAAACCGTCTTTAGGAGGTAATTAAAGGTGTCTAACTGTAATTGTTTAAATCCTGCCGTCACACAAAGCTGCTCAACATGAGTGGGTGAGGAAAAGTTTCTGTGTAATGCAGCTTTGTGCTCAAACAGAGAATGACTGAATCATGAGATGACTATTTCACCACAGATGCATATTGTCACACTAATCAGAGCATGATTCAATTGTTATCTTTTTGTCCAGCCCTCTTGCAATTACAATAATCTCAAATCAGTTCACGGTACACATTTTAAACTGGACCAGTGTTATTAACAAACCAACAGATTAACACAGAAATGTTTGCAGGTTTAGTTATACTTAGTTAGTTAGTTATATTTTGTAAAGTAAATCAAATAAGTTCAACCTTTTGATTTGTAAAATATAGATTTGTATCGTTAACATTAAAGGGCCGTGTCACTTCCACTTGTAGAGAACATTTATAAAAGTATAATTCTGTGAGATGTGAGAGTTTCGTTTCATTAGTTTGTGCTCTTTTTTTTTTCATAATCGAGCAGCCCTACATCAGCGTTAGAACTCTCTGCAATGTTTTCAGTTTTCACTAATCGCAATTACAAACATCTTGTACTAAAACGCTCCTGAATATTTTCTCACTCTTGTCCCTGAGTGCCACTTGAATCAATACCTGCAAAGTGAAATCAATGTCTATTAATGTAATATGAGCTCTTGAGTCACTGACCCGTGTCTAATTAAATGGCTGTTCTGGTGCTTAACGACGCAGTCAATAGAGTCCTGTTACCATCGAGGAGTAGCTCTGAAACTTGAATGAAGGTATTTGTTACTGGGAAGGACGGCAGAGAACTGAGCCGAGTGGGGTCCAGAGTGGAAGAACGTCCAGTAATAACAAGACTAAACAAACGCCTGTGTTTAAGCTCGTTATTCATCCAGGAGTAGGGCTGGGCAATATGGCAAAAGATTATAATCACGATTTTCTTGGGGCCAGATCATGATTTCGATTTTATCATGATGTGTGTTCACTTTGTTTTTTCTACTGTCTTTAATAGAGCTGCACGATTTAGGAAAACATATGTAATTGTGATTTTTCTGACCAGTTTTGCGATTGTGATTAGATTTTCTGTTCAGATTCACATTTTAAGCACAATTTTGTCTCTTTTAGTCACATTTTTGTCACATTCAGTTGCGTTTGTTGTAATTAGTCTTTGTCACTTTTAGTCTTTGCAGTTTTTAGATGCATTTTTGTCGCTTTTAGTTGCGTTTTGGTGCGTTGAGTTGAATTATTGCACTTAAGAGGTAAATAAAGTCATCTGCTCAGAGGCTACAGAGGCTAAACAACAGGAGAAAAGTGTGTTTGAACAGACAGCTGCATTAAAGAGACAAACAGTAAATCACGATGCGACGATGTCATAAAAATATCAGATTGTCACAGGGATGAGCTCATGATTCGATTTTTATCACCGTATCGCCCAGCCCTATCCAGGAGTGATCAAATGGTTTCAATAGCGCGGTTCTAATGAAGTTATTGCATGTCATGAATATTTGGTACCACTTTATAATAACTACAGATATTCCTACCGTAATAAAAAGCATGAACAAAGTAGGTCTGGTATCCTTTAGTCGTTTAGTCACTTGATTTTCAACCAGTGTGCCAGTCGACTAACATTTTTATTAGTCGACTAATTATTTGATTTAGATTTAAAGGATTATAGGGCGAAAAACAGCAAAAACGTGAAGATATGGAGTGAGTTAGGTGAAGATTTTGGAGTGAATCATGAGTTTAGTCTGACTTACATGTAAATCTAACAAATAAATACAATGTTTGCAAGTACTTGTCTGTATAAACAGTTGTTTTTGCATGAAGTTTTGTGCAGTTGTGGTTTTTTTAGTGCAGTTGTGGTTAGATACATGCAAACACATATAGCTTTGATATTTTTGCCACACTTTAGACCGTATCGGCCAATTAGTCGATAGGGCAGGTCTTTAGTCAACCACAGCCCAACTAATTATTTTTACATTTAAAGGATTTATATAACAAAAACAGCAAAAACAATAAGATATAAAATGAAGATTTTGAAGTCTAACATAAATACAGTTTCCTAGTACTTACCTGTAAAAAGTGTTGTTTTTGCATGAATTCCTCTGCATTTGTGTTCTTTTGAGTGCAGTTTAGGTTAGATACATGGAAATACTTCATAGTATTGATATATCTTTACTACAGCCCCTTTTAGTCGACTAATCGGTCGATTGGGCAGGTCTTTAGTCGATCACAGCCCTAGAACAAAGACTTAATTCATTGTGAACAAATAGAACAAACTTTAAGAATGATTCAGGTTTAGTAATTACTTAACTAATACTCTAACCCTAAACTTAATTAAGTAGTTACTAAAGCCTGAATTATATATTTATTATGAATTAAGTATTTGTTCACGCTTTGTTAAGGCAAATTAACTTGAAGTGGTACTGAATAATTGTAAATGAAAAGAGACGTTCTTCTCTTGGGTTTTATGTGCAATGACCAAAAAAATCTCACTCTAAAATGTATCTTAGTATTCAAATTAATTCTTTGTCTTTTTCCAAATTAAATGTCAGCCAGTCGGAGTCAAGGTGAGAATTGATTTGTCGCAGAAAAATGAAATCCCATTTTTTTGCTGCGTCGCATAATTGCATTCACACCTTTGCTACCACTTTCTCGTTCAGTTTAATCGGCTCACGGTGTTCTTTGATAACCTCCGTGTCTGTTTTGTTTGTGACTCCCTGACGGTCCCCTCCGTTCTGTTCCAGTCCTCGGCCAAGAGTCTGCGCGCCACCATCGGAGACGCGTTCGAGCGGCTGCACCGGTTCCTGCGCGAGCGTCAGAAGAGCATGCTGGAGGAGCTGGAGACCGACACGGCGCGCAAACTGGCCGACATCGAGCACAAGATCCAGCGCTACAGTCAGCAGCTGCGGGACGTCAAAGAGGGCATCCAGATCCTGCAGGAGAGGCTCAACGAGACCGGGAGGCACGAGTTCTTAGAGGGGGTCGCAGTCACTTCAGAGAGGTACGGAATGACATCGTTACAGCTTTAGACTTTACACACTTCACACCTGAATAAGCCTCACAAACAAACAAAAACAATTTATTACGAAGGATTCAGGCGTGCGTCCTAACCCTGAATCATTCTTAATAAACCATTTGTTCATTATGAATTAAGTCTTTTTTCAGGCTTTGTTGAGGCTTATTAAGGTACAGTTATTGTAAAGTGTAACCCAGCTGTACACAGTTGTCAGGGATCAAGAAACAATAAGTAACTTTTTGCATTATTCCATGTAAATACAAAGTTAAAACCACACTTCTGAACATTCCCCATGGAGACTAATACATTTTATGCCATACTGCAGAACATTATCGACAAACAAACAGTTCCATGGAAACAAAGGTGTGGAGACTCCCGCAGGCCAAGTACGTGTCAGGTTTGTGGAAATGCAAGCCCGCTCATAGTCACGTTTCTGTGTTTTTCAGTGCAATAAAAACAACCAAGTATATTTTTCACTATAAAATGACGTACTGTGGCTTTAAGGTCAGAGTGAAGGAATCTTAAATATTACATTTGACACACTGTATCCCCAACTATATATAATTCAGTCTTCTTCCATTGAAATATTTCATGTTAAATTCAAATTTTAAATAGATCGTCTTCAAAATTATTTAATTGGATGAAAATGAAATAATTTAATGGAAAAAAATGATGTGGTCAGATTTTACAGTTTATTGCAATTTAGAAGTGATTTCATGTTGTTTTGATGATATTTTCAAATCTATTCAATACTGTAACCAGTCTTAACAAAAATAAATCAGATAATTGACTAAAAAGTACCTTTGCCTGTATTCTAAAAGCTGCACATTGACTTCACTTCTTTTTAACACATTCCTGTCCAGATGAGAGTCATTTTCTTGCTTAAAAAATACAACCTGGGTCTTTAATTCCCACTGGATTTAACAAACTGATCTGATACCGATAATAACATCTATCTCCGAATTAAAAAGTGCTGGTGTATCATGACTTCTCCCCGAAATCTCACTGAATTTCGTCTTCTCGTGCTGCTGCTACAGGATGTAAGAAGTTCTGTACAAAATCGGATGCTGCAGGTCAAGGCAACTCATGCAGTTTGTTTTCACTTGAGACTCGAAGCAGGTCAGCAAACACTTGTTGTACCTTTATCAATGAAACTGGGGCGCTAACCTGTCTGCAGCTGTAATGTGACAGTCACCGTTTGGCTCGTAATGTGACAGCAACGCTCCAAATGTATTAGACGCTGATAATTTCATTGGAGAAAGCTCACGTTCTGTTAATCCCTGAGCAGATGGTCCGTTAGGCCTGAACCAAACCAGCTGTCTCTAATCTGAGGAGTTTAGAGCATGATTTAATTGAACAGAATATGTTGGAGCGGCCTAATGAGGCAGAAAACAGCATTAGTCTCACAGATTAGGAACTCGCAATATGTTCAGCACTTAACTCTGTGTATGGAGCGCGTGAGTGAAAATATGTGGCAAAGATGGCTATGGAAGATGGATTTTAAGAACATAGTGCTGTAAAACTGGGTTGAAAATGTCTTTGAAATATCTTCTGACGCACTGAGTTGTGTCATAAGGCTTGGTTGGATTAAGGCTCGTTGTTATTAACCCTTTTGTTTTTAATTTCTTGTGCTAAAGGAACTGCATTTTATTCACAGCTAGGGATGCAACGATCCATCTTTTTCAGTTCTGATAGTGTCATAACAGTCTGCCTGATACCAACGATACAAGTGCTTTTGATAACCTTAACTTTTAATGAAATGGATCCAGTTAGGCTATTTAACCGTTATTTATTCTTCAAATAACTACAGAAAAGCTCTGTTTAAGGCAAGACACTCCAGGCAACGTTAGTTTGCTCTCAACACATTGGTTGTGGATTCATGTGGAAACAACAAACTTGTCCAATCTGTTCCTAAAGATGTTTTTATTCTTCCATTTAATCCACTTCAGATTTCAGTAGATTTCTATGGGACATTATAACTTCACTTGTTTTCTTAAAATGCATTATTCTCCCTTGTGACATAAGGATCACCACTTAATGTAACTCCCACACCAAACTGTACAATCTTGGACTTGGCAAGATTTTGACGAAACGTACAGAAGGATTTGTTATCTCATTCTAAAACTGATTTATTGAAGTTTAAAGTTAAAAAATGAAGTGAAATTTGAATTTCTAGGGCAATTTTCAGTCCAATCTAGATAAGAAATCTAAAATCCCTTCTGTAAATTGTTTTGTAACTAATATGTGTACAAAATGAACCAAGAAATTTAAACCTGGTTCTGTCCATTTTTCAGTTTTATATGTCCCAAATATGTGTATTTTTGGACGTTTTTACACATAAAACACTGGGAAAATATGACATGATGAAAAACTTGTAATATATATTTATGTAAGTAAACTGCAGGATCTGATACATTTCTTAAAATTTTAAGTTTTTTTCCTTTTCACCTGTAGAGTCTCACCTTAAATTTTATGACAGAATCTTTGAACCGATATACAATCCAGTGATGTGAATTGTTATATCAACTTATTGTTCAATAAATAGCTAATAGCTGGAACTATATTTTTTGGGCTCAGTATTTATCATGTGTACAACAGCAGACATGTTTGTCTTATTTTTATCTAGAACAATAAGATCTGAGTAATTTCTACGACAAATTATAGAAACAAACTAATATAGAAGTGTTTTATTTGGTTTTATATGTCTTAAAGCCATGTTTTAAAAATGGTTTACCGTGATTCTGCTTTAGAGGTATTTTGTTCATTTGTTCATTTGTATGTAGGAATATGTCACGTTTTATCGTATCGTGTTATCGTGGCAGGCCTAGATCAAACTAATTTTCCTGGATAATCTATTCACAACCGAGAGAGATTGCTGAAATACTAAGAAACAAGGAGAATTATAATTTTACTGAAACAATCAAGGCCGATTGAATGTTTCCAAATACCAAAGGCTGCTATTTCTTCTGAAAACAATACAAAAAGTGCTGTAATTTAGACTTTTCCAAACGAGTTCAGACGGGAATGTGCACTGAATTTTGAAACATGAACATCAAATTGCATCGTTATCGAATACTTTTTAAAAATCACAGTTGGATCTTTTTGGAAAATTGTTCAGCCCTTTAATGAAGTTGTAACTCAAAGTCTGTGTTTATTATTGATGAATGCAGAAAACATGGGTATTGATGTCAAATGAAGCTGCAAACTGTGCATTTTGAAAAAATCTGCGTTTCTTTTGTGTTGTGGTTTTTCTCCTGTGCATTATGAATCTGTTTCCCCTGGATCATATTGTAACTCTATTAGACAAGCCTCTAACCCTTTTGTCCTAATTTGTTTTTCTCCTCTGCTGGGAATTCATGTATCCATTTGTCAGTGTCTTAACATCAATATCTGCACTTTTCAAAGACCCACAGCGAAATGTAGTACTCAAAGTATAGACTGAGGGCGACATGACACTGACATTGTTTGTAGAAAGCAACTAATTGGATTTGGACTTCGTATTGATCTCTGTTTCTGTTCTAGGATCAAAGGAAAGATACACGAGACCAATCTGACGTATGAAGACTTCCCGACATCCAAATACATGGGGCCCTTACAGTACACCATATGGAAGTCTCTGTTTCAAGACGTATCACCAGGTATGCGACCGTATTCAGACTTAAATCAGGATAAAACATGAGAAATACTGTATTCTGATTTAAAGATGGATTAATCCCAACTAATCTTATCATTGAATAATCATTATCTGGACTATATGCTAGGGCTGTAATCCTTTAGTCGTTTAGTTGTTTAATCGGTCAGTGGAGTCTTGGTTGACTAACATTTGTATTAGTCGACTAATCTTTTTTTTCTTTAGATTAGATTTATATGACAAATAAAAGCAAAAACAAGAAGATCTCGAGTGAGTTAGATAAATATTTTGAAGTATAATACATAAATACTATGTTTGTATGTATACTTTTGTGCATAAATAGTTGTTTTTCTATGTTTTTCCTGTGCATTTTTGTTTTTTTGAGTGCAGTTTGGGACAGATACATGGAGATACTGCAGAGTTTTTGTTTTAGTCGATTAATCGGTCGATGGGGCAGGTCTTTAGTCGACCAAGAATTTCTTTAGTCGACTACAGCCCTACTGTATACAGACTCCAAAACATACCATAAAAGCCAGAAAAGAGGCTTTATGATTCAGACAGAGCAGTACATTACATCAAAACGACACAAGAATCTTGATCATTTTGTGTTTCTGCTAAAAAAATATTTTGTCTACACAAACTTCATCAGATTGATCTTAAACAACATATTTTTAACTTCATCTGGGTCAATTTTGTAAAAAGGCCTTTCACAATTTAAACAACAAATCGATTAATCAGAAGAATAAACCATTGATTCGTAAAATAATCGTTAGTTGCAACCCGACTCCGGGCTATTCTTTTGTAACCGCTGTTGGATTGTTGCCTTGTGTGGTTTTCTAAAAATGCTTCAGCGTTGCTCCAGATACGTTTTAGAGCGGCAACGATTAAGCAAATCAAAGTATAACCAATTATAAGCCACTTTTGTAGTATGTAATGCAAAATAAAAATGCTGAAAATGTGTTAAAACTTTCAAATTCTTCAAGTAACACACAACTTAACGATGCTCATTGTAACTTTTTGGTGCAGTGTCTGCCATCTGCTTTTCTCCATGGAGACGATACTGTTTTGCACATGTTCCACACCACAGCCTTTAACAAATCTGTTTTATATTTACTCAACGATGGGTGTTTTTATCGCTCAAAATACCTTGGAAAACGTGCATTCTCACTGTGAGCAGAGTCTCCGGATCTGGAGTCTCCTTTATAAAACTTAACGTGGAATTCTTACTAAAAGTGTACGTACGGACAAAACGCAAATGTCTGAAAACTTCCTGTAACATGTTCATTTTTCATCTCTTTGAGCTGAAATTGTCTTCTGGCCTCATGTTTGAAAGCCTAATCAATTAACCCCCTGATTTTCAACCAGTGTGCCGTGAACAATAGTGCGCCTTGAGGTTTTGCCAGCTGTGCCTTGAGAAAACGTCAAGTTTGAGTTAACAGATTCACAAATGCGGATTTAATGAACTAATTTACCTTTTTTGGAGAGTCCTGAGCAACATTTGCACCAAAAAAAGAACGCAAAACCATCACTATTACCAAATCAAATACCAAGAACTAGACAGCGCCACAGACATTATTTGCCTCATTATATACAATATTTTTAACTAAACAGTCTGATTTGGTAATGTTTTAGTGGTAGGTGGCGTGCCGTGGTAGCTTTTAGACTCAAAATGTGTGCCACAACTCAAATCAAATCAAATCAATTTATTTTTATAATGCCCAAAATCACAACGACAGTTGCCTCGATGGGCCACAGGTAAAAGCAGT
Source organism: Rhinogobius similis (assembly GCA_019453435.1). NCBI lineage: Eukaryota > Metazoa > Chordata > Actinopteri > Gobiiformes > Gobiidae > Rhinogobius > Rhinogobius similis. The sequence continues at coordinate 7,156,543 of CM033627.1, read as the reverse complement.
TCAGATAACTGTCCCAGAATGCCCCTGTCCTTTGACCCTTCTTCGCGGCGAGGAAAAACTACAAAAAAAAAACCATGGGAAAAAGTAGAAACCTCGGGGCGAACCACAGTGAAGGAGAGATCCTACTCCCACGGACGGACAGGCTGCAGATGAACTAGAACTCAAAAAAGAAAAAAAAAACACTGCCCTAACCCTTTAACCCTAATCCTAACCCTAACAAAGTTCCAAGTTTTTTTGACTGAATGGTTCATTTCCTTATCAAATTGTCTTTTCATAGATAACAAACTTTGAAACTCACGTAGAAAAGACCCCTGGACTATAATTGGCAGATACCAGAAAACCATTAACATCTCCATGGAGACAAACAGTTAGCGGACCCTCAACCAGATAAATTACACAGTGCACCTTTAAGTATGTAGTATTCTAAATGAACAACGCTCTGTGAACTCTGATCTAGCACTTTATCTGCATATTTAAACTTGTATTAATCTTTTGTCCTTTTTATTTCAGCGCTTAAATGTTTCCTGGTACTTTCAGTGTTTTGTAACTCCATTGTGTGTTTGTGTGGTCGTTTGTAATGATTTTCTGTGCACTTTGAGCTCATTGCGATAGGATTTTAAACTTCAAATGTCAAATTAACTAAACTAAACAGATCTGCGTCCACATTTCCATCCGTTTGTTGTAGAGCAGCTGCGACTACATCTTTTCACCACCAAATTTGGAGCGTGAATGAATAATGGACCGCCACAGTAAAGTGCTTTGAAAATAATGCCACCGCGCTTCCAAAACACCAATGGGTCCGATCCATTATATTTATTTAGCCGCGAGCATTTTCAGACCGACATCTCTCCGCGTGCTCGCTCCAGAGTGCGGGTACTAAATGATTCTCACTATCACGCTCGCCCTCAGCTCGGCCATGTTTTAAACGCAACGAGTGGAAACTAATCCAGGCTTGCTTTAGGACCGACACTTGGGAGATATTTTTTCTGCGTCGGAGCTGCAGGCTAGAGATGCCCTTCTGTGGTTCAGACCCAGGAGGTTGCTTTGCCTCTCTTCTCTCTTTCTCATCCCACGTTATTTAATATTTTAAGCCGAGGAATTTTATGCCCCCCCTCCGTTCAATCAATTCTTTAATATTAACCTACTGCTGGCTGCTGCGGGGAGCCGGGGCAGATTTTTGGCCTCCCTTGACTGTCTGCCAAACGGAACAATTGCCTACGATCCGTCAGAGTCTGTTGCCAGAGACTTAACAAAGACATTCCTGCCATCATCTCTCATCCTTCATCCTGCGCCGTCTCCTATGGGCTCCGAGCAATAACAGGCAGATTCTCTCTCAATTTTCTCTGCCAATGGCTTCTACTTTACCAGGAATATTCAAATAAGCCCTGTCTAGGATAAAAAGAAGAGCTGCCTTTTTGTTTTCGACCATATTAAAGATGGGTTGTGTACATAAGCTTGGTAAACTTTGTGTCGTGATTCTGTGGTTCGATGATTCGGACTAAACTGGGTCAGAACTTGGACCAAACCAAGTCTAAACTAAAACAAAACCAGGTCCTGTTGTGTGAATCTCTCCGGTCTTATCTAAAACCAGACAGAGCTCTGAACCACGCTACAAAAATATCTCTAGATAAATTTAAATTACATGAATTCAGGATATTAATCTTAATTTCAACAACTTTGAATAGTCAAGATGCATTTTCTTCATGGACCTAGATTATTTTACCTGTTTTTGATTTGTATCAGGTCATTTCTTCTTATTTAAGACAAATTGTTTGCCAATGAGGTAAGATTTTTTACTTACCTCATTGGTAAATTAATTTTCTTATTTTAAACTAAATTACCTTATAACCAGTCAGAAATATCTTGAAATTGTCTACGTCACATAAGCAATTAAATCTCTTCTAGTCAAAACTACTCAACATAAGATTAATATTCTGAATTCAAGTTGCCGTGTGCGCCGCCATCTTTGTCTGTTGTAGTTCACACGGAGCAGACGAGCTCAACAGAAAATAAGTTCTACATGGACTAAAAAGCCGTTTTCAGACTGACCAGGAAATCAGTGCATTGTTGACTTGTTTTTACTCGTGTACATTAAACATTTTACACAAATCAGTCTAATTTATATAATGTTTTAGCGGTGAGACTTTTCCCTTGTTCATCATTTGCACAAACACAGTTGGCGTCAAACCGGAAGTCCCTTTACCACAAGAGTGCGGATCATAGACATAAAAAGAGGCAGAAGTGGGCGGGGCGGAATAAGGTGAATAACTAGTAGATGACAGAACTCAGTGAGATACAGATGTTTGTTTTTATACACTTTTTTTTTTCTTTCAACTAAAGGCACTCAGGAGCATGTTTAAAACGATACAAATGTATATTATTTGTCCTTTAAATGGATCTTGGACCAAGTCTAAACAAAATGAAAAATCACTTGTTTTGTAGCACAGTTTAAGACCTTTTGTTTTGTTGCGTACTCAAAATGTTATATTATACAGTTAAATTAAGCCTCTTTTCTAAGGCTACACAATCGCAACGGCTGCAATTTTTCAAGGGTAATCATTTCCTTCGAACAATAAAATATCCTGTTTTCAATCTGCATAAAAACCGCTGAGCCTGTAGTTTATAGTGTTTGAAACATGCTCTGAACTCACGACAAAAACTCGACTAAAAGTGACCAAAACGTGACTAAAAGTGAGAAAAAATTACAAATTACTTTGTCAATTTGTTATATTTCAGTCTTTTTGTCACATCTCCTTGCTGCTTTTAATATGTGAACTTCGAACAGACTCCCATTATTTAAAACATAAACAGCAAATCTAATCACAATACCGGCCTGAAAAACAGCAATAGCAAGATATTTTCCCCAAATCGTGCAGCTCTGGCCTATTTTAGTCATTTTCAGGGATAACAACTCCTGTCCCCATTAGTCTTCTCCCTCTGAATCTAACACAACATTGTATGAACCGAGGGATAAATGGCATTTCTCCTCTTCTGCCAAACCCTCTCCGCTCATAACTGCTGTATACGCCCGCCTGTTTTGTCATGCTGCACAAAGAGCCACTCAAGTTATGAAATTTTAATGAGGCGATTGTAACAAACACGGGAGATGTCATTGAGCGGAGGTGGTGCTGTCCTGCCCGCTGGCCCGCCGCCACCTCACCTTCCCTCGCTCTCCGCCGATAAAAATACACAGGACCCAGAGAGATGCCCTTTGCCGAATCTGTTTGCGGGAAAGTACAGCTTGTTATTGCGTCGGCGCTCACTCTGGGCTTTAAAATGACAGTGCAACAATTCTGAAGGATGTCTAGAGTCTGTGCAGCTCGTCTGGCGAACTCCCACTTTGGTTTGAACGCGGGAGGCAGATCAAAGAGCCCATCAAACAACCGGCGAGTCTTTGGGCAAATCCAATCACAGCCGCTTATTTGCAGTGCAGCGGACTCCGGGCTCAAATGCGGAAGAAATCTACTCTCTATTCTCTGCGTGAGGCTGTGCTCAGGTGGAAAATTGCATCAAGAGATTTGTTTTTGTTTGCGTTTGGCTTGGACAAATAAGCGTTGGCGTGTTTTATACCAAAAAGGCGTGCTATGATGTCTGCAGGAATTAAGTAAAACAACTGCACTATTTGTTTTTCATAAACCGTGTCAAAATCACATTCTTGTGGCCCAAATCTCGTGTCTCATCTCGTCTGGAAATTGTCCTTTGTCCCACCTCTACCTCTTATTATCCAGAACTTCTTTTACCTCAGATTGGTGGTTTTGTTTTTTGTTTTTGTATGTCTTGTGTCAATATTTCTTCAGCATTATTTCTCTCTGTGTTTCATCTGTGTTTTATTGTTTTAAAATAGGGAAGCGCCGATCCAGCTGCAACTACAGAGACTGACATGGCATTTATTTTCTTAAAACTAAAATAACATAAGATAAAATCCACATGGGTTGTGTAACTGTTGTTTATCCTTCAGCCGATTACAGAAAAGCTTTGTATGAATAACATATTGAGATGTTCTGAGCCAACAAAGGCCAGTAATCGTCTTATTACAATTTTACAATTACTATTTAAAGGCCCAACCAGGATATCAGCTACTGCTAGCCGATACTTTGGGGCCGATACTCGACTCAGCAAATTTGATATCAGAATCGGTATCAGTATTTGTGCAACCCTAGTTTAAGATTTAAAAAAAACTGTGCAATTAAGCAATGAAAAAAAAAAAACTCAATGTGAAAATGAACTTGTTTAACAGACTTTTGACTAAATGAGACACAAATGCAGGACAGTTTATGCCGTGAGCTTTTATTTTTTTATGTCTTGTGCCATTATGTTTCTCTTTCTTTCTCTCTGTGTCAAGTTCTGTGTTTCTTGTTTTGTTCTTTTAAAATAAAAAATCTGGAGGGGAAAAAAGATTTGCAGAGTTTAATGCTCTGCTCGTAAGTTCTCTGAAGTCTGATGCGTTTCTCGGTTCTCTTTTATATTTTTCATGTTTGTTTTCACTCAAACTGCCCATCTGTGAGGTCATGCGCCTCTCAACCATTTGATCAATCGTTTGGCCGTTAAACAAACGATTAGTACAAGAAAAATCTTAAACCTAAACTGAAACAGTGCAAATGTAGCAATGGGACAGCTGGGTATTTTAACTTTTTGGTCAAAATGTTAAATCTCCTGCCCACACTCCAACTGAAAGAAACACTTTTTGTTGTAAAATGCAATGACTTTCAGTATTTTAAAGTTCAGAGAGCAGCGTTGAACTTGCATCTCCATAAAAACAGTTTACTCACGCCCTCGGACAGTTCACTATTTCTCGTCCGCTCTGTTTCTCTGCACCAGCTGCTGAGTCATAAAATATTGATAAGTTTGTAGTTTCATGTTGAACTTTAACTGCGTTGTCCTGTTATAGCCTGGACAATCATATCTTTTCTTCATGTATTGATTTTGCCCCTGTCAGATTTTCAGCGACTTGACAACAGTAAGAAAGACAAACATGCATAATATTTAAGATTGTTGAAATGCTTTTGAAAGTAACAACACTTTTTTTTCCCGTATTGTGTGAACTGAACCTGTTCAAAGTACTGTTTGTGTGGGTTTTACCATTTAGTTATTACATTTGTCCATTATAACTTCTTACACATCTTATTTCTCTCAGATTAGAGGAATAAATCTCACCACTTTCAACTGTAGAGAAAAAATATTATGTTTTTTACCAACAGAAAATGATATACCAATAATGATATAGTTCTACTTCTACTACCATTAATATTGGTACTAATCCCTCTATAAATTGCTTAATTTACATCCCATATCTGATTACTCAAATTTGGGGCAAACATCAAGAATATTTCTCCAAAATATAATAAATCAAATGCATCGATTTAGTAGAAATACAATTGGAAAGAATTTAAAGAGGCTGTACCCCATTTTTATCCATCTAGTCCTGCACAGATGCAATAAAAGCAGTTTGGGGGGAAAATGCGACCTCTGAGTGCATTCTGCATCTAATTATAGAGCATTTTATATCAGACAGTCTGGAAGTGCGCTGTTAGCATGCTCGTCGTTGTTGGCTTCACAGTGACAACAAAACGTGTTGTGGAAAGTGTTTAGAAACTCATTGCGGTGACAATGCAGCGATCATCATTATGTTTTGGGTCTATTGTCCTTTAATATTGGACTGAGATTAACAAAGCACTGCAGACTGTTTTCCCACTCAATTTCAAAACCATGTATTTGGGCCTCAAAACTCCTACCATGGACACTATAAATGGACAGATTTGGAACACACTTTTGGCAGCTGAGATGATTGCCATGACAAAAAAATGGATGAAAGATGACACAAATGACAGTATTTGGCATACAAAAAATTGAGAAAATAAATCACATTCAGACCTAATTTGGACCAAATAGGACTTTGGACAAGATGTGCCTTATTTTTATTTATTTGTTTTTAAGTCTTTTGCTGCCTTTTTAAAATATATATTTTTTGTTCACTATCTGTTCAAGTTCTGTTTTTATTTTTTTCCTTTCTGTTTTATATATTTAAAAGGATTAAGGAAAAGGAGGATTAGTTTTACCTCGGGACCTCGGGTAAATTGTGATAGTTAGGAGCGTCATCTGTGTCTCGAGTCCCATGAGAATCGTCCAGCTCTGTAAAAATGTACATAAAAATTCCCCCGAGTTTTACTGTCAGCAAACAGAGATTCTCGGGTGATTTTAGTCCCGCTCGCTGCATAACTCAAAAAAACAAACCTAAATTGTAAAAACACTAGCAACATGGACGAATAAAAAGGGTCTTGACATATAAAGGACACATTCTGTTACAGTGACTTTTTTGATCTTTTAACAATGTTCAGTCATCAAAAGCAAACCTAAAGTAGCATTCAGTGGCATTCACACTGTTTTGAGCAATGTTTATCAGAAAACCCCCTGAGCGTCAAACACACTTCCTGCTGAACTGCTTCTATCCGAGATGTATTTTCAGATCATCATCACATATCAGAGAATGTTCCACTGTTTTAAGTCCTTAAATTATCGCTGAGCTCATTCTGAGCATTTCTGCCTCTAAACACGATAAGTCCTGCAACAAATCCACATTATACCTTCTTTTCAGCACTAACTTCACTAGCTTTTATATTGCGCTGGCGCCATCTGCTGGCTGGATGCACTCAGTCAGTGTAATTTCATACTGACAGGTCATAGAATTAATTAGAAACTTTTGTTGTTTGTTTAAAAACATAAGATGGCAAATATAAGGCACTCAAGAGTATGTTTTAAGGCTAATAAAAATATGAAAAATGCAGAATATTCTTCCTTTAAATGCATTTTCCAGTCCACCATTTCAGGAATGAAGTCATTTGTATACTGTGCGATTGTTCACAAAAAAAAAAAAACACATCCCTAAGTAAAAATAATCCTGTATAAATCAGGTACAGCTCCTTGAAAATTAGTTCTACTGTGTTTCCAATATAGTTTTTAATCTTCCCCTTTCCTCCCGCAGTTCCGGCCGCGTTGACCCTGGACCCCATCACCGCTCACCAAAGACTGATCCTGTCCGACGACTGCACCATCGTGGCCTACGGTAACCTGCACCCTCAGCCGCTGCAGGACTCGCCGCGCCGCTTCGACGTGGAGGTGTCCGTCCTGGGCGCGGAGGGCTTCAACGCCGGCGTGCACTACTGGGAGGTCATGGTCTCGGAGAAGACCCAGTGGATGATCGGCGTGGCTAACGAAACGGTCAGCCGCAAGGGGAGCATCCAGATCCAGCCCAGCCGAGGGTTTTACTGTATCGTGATGCACGACGGGAACCAGTACAGCGCCTGCACAGAGCCATGGACACGCCTCAACGTCAAGTCCAAGCTGGAGAAGGTCGGGGTGTACCTGGACTACCCGAAAGGTTTACTCATCTTCTACAATGCCGACGATATGTCCTGGCTTTATACCTATCGAGAGAAATTCCCCACTAAAGTCTTCCCGTACTTCAGCCCCGGCCAGAGCCACGCCAACGGGAAAAACGTACAGCCTCTACGAATCAACACGGTCCGTCTTTAATCGGTAAACAAACTGGTAACACGTGGAGAAAGACCCGAGAGAATTCACAGGCTCGATCAAACCTGTTTAATTGGGTGTTAATTCCTTTGATTTCGGTGTTCAAAGTTGTGCTTGATGTTGCTCTTCAAACATGCACTCTATCTCTCTCTCTCTCTCTCGCTTCTTTTATTTGTGTGATTTGAATCCGACAGACTTAAATGGCCTGGAGCCTCGATCGATTATTCTGGAATTGAAAACAAAAATACACTTTGCAAAAAGGTGGACAGGCCTTTTCCTCTGGAGTGATTTATGATACTGGTATGATCAGAATTATACACATATTTTACTTTGGCTGTTCATTTGTCATTAGTAAAAATGCAAAAATGAATAATAAACACATTTAAAAGTGTCAAAATTAAAGCTGCAACAATTTAATTAATTAATCGCAACTAATCTATTACTTGAATAATCGTTTTCTGTACTATATATACATTCCAAAGCATGTCATGTGATCAGAGTAGAGTTTTATAACTGAGACAGAGCAGCAATTCACCAAAAATGACGCTAGAAACTTGTAAGATTTGCGGTTTTGTAAATGCACTCTTTGAAGACGTTCTCAAGCTGCATCTCTTAAGCTTCGTCTTTGTTAAAAATCTCATTCACTGGCCTTTTGTGATCTAAACAACTAATCAACTAATCAAAAGAAATAACTGACAGATTAGACTAGACTAGACTAGTCGAATTAATTTTTTGATCATCGTTATCTGGACTACACAGACTCTAAAACACATACGAAAATTGTTACAAGTTAGACATCGGCATTATTTAAATAAGAATGTAAAAATTAATAAATTATTCCAAATTTTTGTCCGTCAAGAAGCCTTCAGTCACCGTATTCCAACCTTTCTTTGGTTGAAAAGTCTCTAAGTACAATAAAAATAATCGTTTGTCTAGTCGACTACCAAAGTAATCGTTAGTGATTAGAGCTGCACAATTAATCGAAATTAAATGGAATTAACATATCGCAAAGGCTGCAAGTGACAAAGACGTGATTAAAAGCAACAACAACAAAAAAAGACCAAAACGTGACCAAAAGTGGCCAAAGTGAAGTACAGTGACAAAAACGTGACATATAGTGACATAAACACATCTAAAATTGACAAAAACACCTCTAAAACTGACAAAAACCTGTCTAAAATTGACCAAAACACCTCTTAAACTGACAAAAAACCTCTAAAAGTGACAAAAACACCTCTAAAATTGACCAGAACGTGATATAAAGTGACAAAAACTTTCTTTTTATTAGTTTTTCCATTTATAATTCAGTCTTTTTAATTCTCCTTATTGTGTTTAAAACGTGGCCTTTGAACAGAATCCCATTATTAAAAATTGCAATTCGATATTTTCCCCAAACAGTGCAGCTCTACTAGTGACAGCCCTATTATAAACAAAGATTACGGCTGATCCAAATGTCCCCAAACGCACCGATCTAAACCTATTCTGACCAAACCGTATCATTTCTCTCCAGTAGGACCGATGTCACGGGTCTGCGAGGCGTCCAACTCCGGCCGTGCTCTGTCCTTGAGTTCTCGTCACTTTAATTCTCTCCAAACGTCTTATCTGACACGGACACTGAAATCTCCTCGTCGTGCTGTACAGTCGCCTTATCTCTGTTTGTGGAATGTGACGGCACTCAACTCCTTTCGGTGGACACTTTTTCTCCAGCAAAAAAAAAGGAAACGAAAAAGAAAAAAAATACGACGCCCTGGACCTTTCTGCACTTTTTACCCAGACGTCGTGTCAGGTGTCGGTGCCCTCCTTTTGAAAAGCATCAGTGGCTTTTCCATGTCACCTATAGACGTTTTAATATAAGGACTCTCTAGTATATTCTTATTAATGTCCACTGCCGGTTGGTCTGGAGGTGGAGAACGTCTCAAAGTGCTGCTACAGGTAGTGATGGGACCTGCATGTTTGTACATACGCGTGAAGACGGAAGAGCTCGAGCTGTGCTGGGTTTTGTTTCAGCTGCAGATTAATCCTAAGTTTACATAATTGCTTAAGTTAAAGATTTTATTTCTGTTCCATAGCCGCGTGAGATACGATGCTAATTTGAGCCCCGGCTACATGTGTTTTTTTGGTACTTTTATTCGTCTGTCTGTATTTCTTCATCCACAATGTAACGGAGTCTTTAAGTGGCGCTAGAATTGCCTTGAATGTTCCACAGTATGGCGTTAAATGTATACGTCGCCATGTGCAAATTCTCAATAGAGACAGAGATAGGCAATATATCGGTTCCAGGATCGGTATCAGCCTTTTTTTTTCTTTTTACTGACGAGTAAAAAGCTGATAAATACGCAAAAAGAAGCGCAATTAGCCTAAAAATGTCATCAATGTTCACATAAATCGTGCAGCAAATGATTTTATATCCCACATAAACACATTCTGTTATTATTTTTCTGTATTTATAAGTTTAGGGCCAAACAAATCCGATACATTTACTCAAAGACATGTATGACGCAATTGTACTTTGTGGAGTCGTACAGTAACGACAGGTTCATGACAATATTGAGTGATTGAACATTTGTTTGTCATGTTTGTGGTCTATTATTCTGAAATATGTGCATTACTTGATGTTTAGTCTTAATCACTAATGAAATTTTGTGTCCAGACAGTTGTTCTTACTTGAGTATCAGTTTGTAGCGTCCTCAAATACTGTATTACTCTTGAGTCATTTTTTGAACCACTAACATGAAATAATGGCACTCGTAGTCAAGTAAGATTTCTTTGTCTCACATATAAACCACTCTGCCGCTGTATAAAATGATCCTTATACATGTAGCTGGGGCCTGTGAACCAGATATTATAAGAATTTATTGTACGTTTTTTATTTACTCAGATCTTATTAAAGGGGCTGTGCCTGATTTTTACTGTTTTGAAATGCGAAAAACAAAACAAGTTCATGTTCCCAGTGTTTTGCATGACAGAAAGTAAAATCTATGTTATCCCAGCACAGATATGTTGTAAAAGCATCTATTCGGGTGAAAATGAGACCACGGCGCTTTCTCTTCATCTATTTATCGAGCGTTTTATTCTACAGGAAGCAGGAAGTGTGCCGTTAGCATGCTAATGTTTGTTAGCTTTACCAGAGACAGCAAAACTCATTCTGGGCCCAGAGACTCGTGCAAAGTGCTTCTAAACTCACTCGTGGCGGTGAATATTTAGGATACTGGGACTGCATTAGAAAAGGGAGCGATACATGTGACTCACGTGAAGACAAACTAGTTCTATTTTTCACGTTTCAAAACAGTAAAAATCACGTCCAGAGTCTTAAATGTTTGGAGAAATGGCAATAATTAAAGGTGCACTATCTTTTCCAGTTAACTCGCTTGCCTACATGATGTAATTAGTTTGTCTGGAATGTTCCACGGTACGGTATTTAACATAACGTCTTATATTTATTTAATTAAAGGTGTTTTCATTCCTCAGAAATACCTTGAAAAACATGCATTCCTACTATCAACAGGCTCGCCTCTCCACAGACCAGACCTGTTACTTAAATAGCCATCCATCCATTTTCTTCTGCTTTATCCAGGCTTTATCCGAGTCGCGGAGGCAGCAGTTTGGGCTGGGACTCCCTCCAGTTCTTGCAGGAGGCTCCCGAGGCGTCCCCAGCTGCAGCTTAGTTTAATGCCGTGCTGTGGAACATTCTGAGCGCGGCAATAACGCGTCCGCGGAGGAAAGCAGGCGGTCAAACGGGGTTAGATTTACTGCACGTACGATTCCTCTGAGTGCTTTTTACTTTAGATCTTTGACGTTCCTGTGACGTTACACTCGAAGTCACTAATCATTCCGGCTGCGTCCTGTGGATTTACTCTTGTTTTCAGCTGCGATCGCTAAGTCCGCGGTTTGTTCCGGGCCAAAATGGAGCCACGTGTTTGGACATGTAACTAAATGTGATGGTTTAATTCCCGTGTCGTAAATCTCCCCCAGCGCCCAAAGCACATTTTTACCGTCGCAAAAAGTGGTACCTCCAGAACAGAGATCAGGTGTTAGACCCAGTTTTACGGTTTCTTTATATCTGTGTGTAATTTATCTTTGTTAAATATAGTAATTGGGACAGCGCCCTTATTTCGTGGGATATTAATTATGTGGGTAATCTGTGTCGACGCATTTTCAAATTACTGTTTAAGTTGCACATTTCCCACAGAATCTTATTGTATTTTATGTTGAAGAAAAAGAAAAGAATGCACCTGTGAGTTTGTAGTTCAGGGGGGAAAGTTACCAAGGCAAATATGTCACACAAAAAGTAAGAAAACTTGGATTTTTCTGACTTTTTATGGCTGTATTTTGTATTTTTAACGATATTCTGTAATAGTACGCGACAGAAATGATGTAATCTATCAAAAAAATCAACAAAATACTTTACATTTTGAATGAGTTTGGGTAGATTGTGGGTAATCTGTGTGGAAGCATTATCAAATTACTGTTTAAATTGCACATTTCCCACAGAATCTTATTGTATTTTATGTTGAAGAAAAAGAAAAGAATGCACCTGTGAGTTTGTAGTTCAGGGGGGAAAGTTACCAAGGCAAATATGTCACACAAAAAGTAAGAAAACTTGGATTTTTCTGACTTTTTATGGCTGTATTTTGTATTTTTAACGTTATTCTGCATTAGTACACGACAGTAATTACATAATCTATCAAAAAAATCAACAAAATACTTTACATTTTGAATGAGTTTGACTAATAAACAAGATTTATTTGCCTAGATACAGGTGTGGAAAATGGCTTTATGATGAAAACATTAAGAAAATTTGACAAGGAGGTTTTGACAATCAAGATTTTTTTCAGTTTATTGAACGTTTGCCTGTGTAAAACCCACCTGGTTGATTCATTTGTATTGTAAGTGTTCAAAAACGGGACTCGAGCCGGTGCGCTGCTGCCCAAGGCCTCGACGTGGAGATTGTGGAGAGACTGAGCGCGTTACTGTTCGCTGGTGATGGAAATAGTGGTTAAATGTTATTAACTATGACACTTTTGATGATTCTGATGATTGTGTTGGACGTGTGGACTCACTCTGCTGCGTCTGCTGCCGGAGGTTTGTGGGAAATGTTTTAAATGTACAATAAAGGACAAATGATATAAAGTGAAAGTGTCTGGATTATTTTTCCGGTGCATTACAAACGTTATTATTAACCTGCAGTACCACTTCTTGTTTAGATTGAGTAATCATAAGCATTCGAAAGATGTTGTTTTGAATTTGAGAGAGAAAAAAACACTCATTACACCATAATTATTCCAGACATTGATTTATTTTATGGGTTGAAGGTTAGATTCGTCAATACACTGTGTAACACATATTCTCTTGTTTTATTCAGCTTTTTTTGTTTTCGCCTCACTTTTTAAATGTTTCTAAAAGCAACCATTATGGAACAAATGACAGACTTAATTTGAAAAAACATTTGACAAACACGTCCAGACTCGGAGGGACATTTATGTTGGACAATGTGTGCCAGGACTTTATTGGGATGTCTATATTTATTTTGCTCTGCGTCATGTTTGCTGTCCTTTTCTGTTTTGTTTCATGTATATTAATTAGATAAATATATATATAGATAGATATATAAATAATGCATTAGTGTCTGTATTTTACCACACTTTTGGTAATCTTAACAGTTGGATTTGTTTTGCGGTGTACTTTATGTCAAAAGATCTGTCCCACTCTGTTTAGAAGCTACATCTACTGCAGCAGCCTATTGATTAAGCCTATTCTGCGGCCTTAAATATTAATAAAGGATTATGTTCTCAGGGGAAACATGAGATAATTTGAACATGGATGAAATGTAAACGTGCATATCTCTGACAAATGACTAAAGCCTGGTTGCAGCTTGTCGATACCTGCGTCTCAATTTCATACCAAACATTTTTTTAAGGATGTATCATCCTCAGGAGCAGCTGTAGGCGTCGGGTCGTGCGCTGAATATATCCATTTTCTGCCAATTATCTGCATCTGCAAAGTGTGACAGGAACATGAGAAAAACAAGGATTTAGAGGGATTGTCTTAATGTTTTACCTCAAAATATTTGCTATATACGTGCACATATTATCGGCTTTATTAGTTCATTTTAATAAACTCTGATGGTCCTGATCCAGTATCTCGGCTCAAGATCTGGACAATTGGGCCAAATGGATCAAATGTGTCACGTCACAAACGATTTCTCCAGGTGGAACACGTAAAAAGCAATGATTACAGGTAAACTAAATGATTAATAATAAGACACACAAGGATGGATATTGTTTTTGCTAAAGAATATCCTTGTAATTGTTTTCTTCATGCTCAAAACTGCATGCAATTTTCACTTAAGATAATTAATAGTTTGTTTTTTTACGTTAAATCTGTGTGAATGAAAAGGAGCAGAAAGAAAATTACTCAGAACTTAACAGCACTGGCCCCATTTCACAAAAAAACATTTATTTTTCCAACTTTTTGAATCGTAAACACAGCTATTTCAAGCACAATTTAAGTGACTGTTTAAATAAAATAACAGCTGCCTTCTCATATTTTTGTAACATAGAATTATTTACATTTTGTTTAACCATTTTAATACAATTTGAGGTTTTTGATTTAAATACACGGCCTATAGTTGGGTCCACTAATCTGATATGTATTTATTTATTTACATTTTTCTGGTAATGAGTCTTGGTACAGATTTGAATTGCACTGTGCAGCACTTGGTAACATTGTACAGAACATAAAGATTACCCCGTTGTATTTGTGCACCATTGATTACCATCACTTTCCGAAACATTCCACCTTAAAGTGCGTATGACAGGTTTGTGTGATTTTCTAATTTTGACTTTATTCAGTGTATTAATACTTGTTGTAAATATAAATGATAGTTTTACACCAATCAGGTCACTGTTTGTGGAAAAAAAGTTGAAAAACCTGTTGAAAAATACAGGAGGTAAACGAACTGATGACATCACACTGGGGAGACAAAGATTATGCATCAATTACACAAAATACACTACTTTTTGACCCTTTAAACATTAATTCAACAAAATTAAAGTTGTTCACATTTATTTTTATTTGTCAAATAAAAAAAGTGACATTAGATGAGTTTTAGCCCAGTTTACAGTGTTGTTGCTATGGTAATTTCCTAGCGTGATGTCATCATTTACAACCAGGAAGTAAAATTAAAAAGCTAAAAATTGCGAAAACCATGTAAAATTTGTAAAGAATTTTTGCTAATTTTGAAATATGTTTATCTGAACTACATTTTGGTTAAATGAGTCGTCCAACCTGTCATGGGCCCTTTAAACTTCCTTCTTCCCACAGTTGAGCTTTGCCTTGTTGCATCACAGTTACAACAATCGCAGTCAGCTTTAGCCTGTGATTCAGGGCTCTCCTCTGCGCTTGAACCCATGATAAACATCCTTATCCCGACAGAGAAGATGTCTGTCCTGTAATAGTGCGCGCTTACCTCAGGGGAAGTGTCCGTTTAAAAGCCTGTCTCCGAGAAGCCTGTATCTGATTGCAGTGTGCGGTGGCCCTCCGGAGGCTGCAGTCTAAGCCAACTGTGTAATGTTGTCGGCTCAGTGAGAGAAGAGGAGCGTTAGAAGACTGTACTCTGGGCATCTGAGTGTATTTCCCAAATGCAATTGTTAAAGCTTACAATACCAGGCTTTGTTCGACATTTGTGCTTTCATTTTTAGGTTTTTATAACTTTAACAGCGTGAATGGATGTAAGAAATGTTCTCTTCGAGTTTACAGAAAATGCTTGGAACAACTCTTGTACACATATTGGTTAACCAGCCCTCAATATGTTTTATATTAAAGGGATGCACCTGATTTTTACTGTTTTGAAACGGGGAACTAGTTGTTGTTGCATCGATCACATGTATCACTCACTTTGCTAGCGCAGTCCCAGCATCCTAAATATTCACAGCGATGAGCCCAGAGCAAGTTTTGCAATTCCGGGTAAAACTAACAAACAGGGCCCACTGCTTCTCGTTGAATAAAATAGTCAATAGATGCAGGGAAAGAGCTTTTACTATATATTTGTGATGGAGCAACACAGATTTTACTTTATTACATGCAAAAAATCGGGTACATGAACTACTTTTGTTTTTCACGTTTCAAAACAGCAAAAATCAGGTACTATAGCGCCCAAGTAACTAAGAACTAGTAATGTGTGAAAGAGCTCCCCCTGCAGCTCTCTTGTGAAAACACACTGCTAGTGAAAAGCGTAAAATTGCTTCCTTTTTGGATTTAATTTCATTTTTCTTCTTTTTTAATGAAACAAGGAAGTAAAATAGTACAAAAACATCACGTTGCCAAATATTTTTTCTCAGGAAAGTTGTCTTCGGGTCGATGTCGGCAAATGTTGCAGCTGGTTTTCCGCCCAGAGACAGCAAAGGAGACAACGGGAGCTTCAAACGCCCCGAAAATACTTTTGCAGCACGGACTTACAGAGACTCTCAATAAGGTAAAAATGTTACTTAGTTTCGCTTTAATTAAAAACAAAAAAGAAAATGCTCGGACCCGGTTTTGCCACCCTCTACTGGACACAAGAGGGACTGAAGCATGTTCAGTTTGCTAATTAGCAGCACATAGTATTAGAAATCGCCAGAAAATACACTCAGATACCTCAGATTTTTGGCGATCAGTTTGATCAGAACTACTTTAGCTCAAGGATTTTTGCCTTTTGCATGTTTTTCAATTCAATTACTTTTGTAGAGCGCAAAATTACAACAGCTGTCGCCTCGCAGCGCTCTTCAAATTTGCTCATTTTCCCAACAGAAAGTTAGAAAATCAAACAATGAAACCGTCTCTGCTCAATAAACACAAGCAGATTAACCAACATTCACAGGAAAGAAGCAAATGGATAACTGTCCCGGGGAAAAGTTAAGCAAAAACAAAAAGAAATCTGTGGGAAAAAGAGAAACCTGGAGGAGATCGGTGAATCCAGGTGTGATGCTTTTGAGTTTGGTGAAGGAAACTCATCCAGACACAGGGAGAACGTGCAAAGACCCCACCTGCTCCAAGAATCCAACCCAGGCCCTTGTAACGGTGACGCTGGAGTGCTACAAAGTGATGTATTTTTAAAAGTACATTTTGCTCAGCTCTTTCACTCCTGTCCACCGTAAGAAACGTCAGAATAAAGTTGCTGGTGGTGGGCTGATATTTAACGCCACACGACAGGGGAAATCATCTCTTTTATAGCTCTGACACCGCGCTTGTGTTCTGGAGATGTGCTCTGAATAGTAACACGTCTCCACTGAGGAAACCTAAAGTAACTCAGACATTTCCCCTTCATGTCGTCAGCCGCCCACCAAATCCTCAGACTTCCTAAATCATTAAAGCGGCATCTGCTCTCAGTCGTCTGCAGCAACCTCCAGAGCACAAATATCAACTAATCCAGGGTTTTACACGAGACATGTTTGGCTATTTTTCAGGCACTTAGTATTGAACTGTAACATAGATCATAATTTTACATTTTGTAACCGCAATATTGATCTAAAACAGCTTGGAAACAGGTTCATTGACTTTAAAAACTGCAGAACCGATAAGCCCCGCCTCTTCATCATGACAATATACGGTAACAAGCAGATATCATTTACATGTTTTTCTTTTTGAAAAGAAAAATGTGACATTTTACAACCCACATGTGTTTCATTTTTAAAATAATCGCAACTAAGTACTGGGACGTGGGTGGGGATAGGGGGTAGGTGAAAATTGGAATTTTATGAGCACCGGAGGCTCAATAGCAGGACAATATTGGATTACTCAAACATGCAGGAATCAATTCAAATGCAATTTATGATGAGGAAACACCCTTGTAACAAGGCTTAAAGCTCATTAAAGGTGATTTAGCATATAAAGATGTACTTCTATGTAGAGCAGGCATCTCAAACTCGTGGCCTGGGGGCCAAATGTGGCCCTGTTCTGTTCTGGATGCCTCCTGGACCTCAGGAGGTGTTCTGGGCATGTCCCACCGGGAGGCAGCCCCAGGGTGGACCCAGGACATGCTGGAGGGAGTATGTCTCTCTGTGGCCTGGGAACACCTCAGGATCCCCCCGGAGGAGCTGGAGGAAGTGTCTGGGTGTGGTGCTTAGACTGCTGCCCCCATGACCCGGCTCCAGATAAACGGAAGAGGATGGATGGATGTGGGTAAGGAACATTTTATAGCGTTTCAAGTCTGTCTCTCTTGTGGCCCCTGACCAGCTCTGATTTTCTAAATTCGGCCCCCTCTCAAAATGAGTTTGCGACCCCTGGTGTAGAGGCGACCTGCGCTCACGGTAAGAATGCATCGTTTATTCAAGGTACATTTTTTACTTATAACAGTGGTTCTCAAACTAGGGGTCGGGACCCCAAATTGGGTCGCGAAATGATTTCTGGGGGTCCCCAGATGATGGGAAAAATGTATAAAATAGACCCCCTTCAAATGCAGTGGTGAATGTAGATTCCTATTTGTCGGCCGATCAAAGTCATTTTTTAGGTCTATATTCTCAAAATAAAGTCAAATATTAGATTTAAGGCTAATTTATCACTCTGCTTGTCGCCTGTTTTTTGTGTTTGGGGGTCGTGAATGTGAACTATTGTTATTTTTGGGGTCGTGACTGAAAAAGTTTGAGAACCACTGACTTATAACACAATATAACATAAGTGCTGATGGATGCTACAATCAATTTAGCTTTAAACTGTTCTGTTATTACTTTGTGCTCAGTAGTGATTATATTACAGCCATAGCCCTTCTCTGACACAGACACTGAAGTGTGTTGCTCAAAGACACAAAATAATACACCAGATATTCGGCTGTCGAAAATGAAGCACAAGCCTGCCCTGAAAGAGTCACTTCAAGGGTCTGATGAACGATGCTTGTTTTGTGGTGTCCAGCAAAAGGAGAAAAATTAAGCAAGTTTATTTTTGCACAATTAGGTTCTCAAAGCTTTCAAATTCAAAATATTTAATAAAAAATACATTTCAATACCCTTAACACACATGCCTGGC
This sequence comes from Rhinogobius similis, assembly GCA_019453435.1. Lineage (NCBI taxonomy): Eukaryota > Metazoa > Chordata > Actinopteri > Gobiiformes > Gobiidae > Rhinogobius > Rhinogobius similis. The sequence continues at coordinate 7,138,018 of CM033627.1, read as the reverse complement.
TAAATCTTAATCTATTTGTGGATTTAAATGAAACGTTTGTATGTCTTAATCTGTTTTGCGATTTAAATGTGATCTTAATTTTGTCATGTTAAGCACTTTGAATCGCGTTATGTACAAATTGTGCTCTGCAAATAATAGTTTCCTGTTTTCGCCCTGTGTCAAGTTAAGGTTAAAGGGCCATAATCTGTCACAACATGCTCTTCTCTTTGACACAGAGTCACTCCGCAGCCGCATCAAAGGTGAGCTGAGGTAAACTCTTGTATGCAAAAAACCCTTCCTTCATCTTTCTCCTGTTACACGTGACGGAAAATCAAACGCTTCAGGAGCTTTGAGGCCTCGGGTTTTACATTTCTCACTGCGACCATCGACTGTGAAAAGAGCTGACGCTGTGTTGGAGCGCCATCTACTGTTCAGACTTTGTATTATTATTCTCTGCATTACCCTCTTTTAGTTTTACACTTCAAATCTAGTTTAAAGGGAGGGATATGTAGTTTTATTTCGGATTTAATTTCATAAGCATTCTCTCTGTGTCCAGATGTGAGTTAAACATGTTTGAATCTACTAGACCAAGACTTTATCATTTTACCAACTGCACCCTAAAGGTTTGGCCACATTTCAACTGAGATCGAGTTTGTTTTCTCTTCTCCGTTACTAACTGTAGCGCTAACGATGATATGTAAGTTGTGACTTCTAGGTTTAGTTTTCTGGTCCAGCAAACCAATGTTTTTACGCTGTTTACGTTGTTTTTATTTTATTTTTTTGCATTAATCAATACAGATCATGGACATAACATTCTAAATTTGAACCTCTCTCGTCCTTCAAAACTTTAAAAAAAGCACACTTTTTTATCGTGACCTTAAATGTTTTGATTGATGTGACTGTATTCATGTGTTGTCTTTGTGTTTTCAACTGAGCCATCTGGTGAAATTGAATAAATAAATACAATTAGGTTTCATTAAGCCAAATTAAAGGAGAGGTAGCTAATTTTCAAATTGTGAAGGAAGGAAGTTGTTAATTATGATTATTTAACTATAGTTCATATCATAAATCATAATCATATCATATCATAAATCCTTCAACACATCATGCCAAGTATTCACATACATTTTTTTCAGACATTCAAATGAAGCAGGAAAGGAGTGCCCGCTCACAGCCAATCAGATCTCATCCCAAAGTGTCATACGGCAATGCACAAGGCCCTCTGCTCAAGATAAATGGTTTAATAATAATTTAAAGTGCGTGTGACAAGTTTATGGTTTTCTAGTTTTGACTCTATTTGGTAGAATAAAACCAGTTGTAAATATATATTACAGTTTTACACAGATCAAGAGTCAGTTTGTGAAGAAAAGTTGAAAAATGTGTTGAAATTCACAGGAAGTGGAGCAGAGTTACAAAACTTGATGACGTCACACTAGGGAGACACACGGGGGACAATTCACAACCAAGAAACACATTTTTCTGATCCTTTAAACTTTAATTCAACACAGTAAAGTTGTTATGCGCATATATTTTATTTGTCAGATAATCTAATCTAATAATCTAATATGTGACAATAGAGGAGTTTTGACCCAGTGTTGCTTGGTAACAGTTGCAGAATTTCCTATTGTGATGTCATGATTTACAACCAGGAAGTAAAAATGTAAACCTAAAAAATTGGCAAATTGGGATTAAAGAAATGTCATTTCTTTAACAGAATCGTAAATATTAGTATCTTAAAGGGCCCATGACAGGTTGGACTACTCATTTAACCAAAATGTAGTTCAGATAAACATATTTCAAAATTAGCTAAAATTCTTTACAAATTTTACACAGTTTTCGCAATTTTTAGCTTTTTAATTTCACTTCCTGGTTGTAAATGATGACATCACGCTAGGAAATTACCATAGCAACAACACTGTAAACTGGGCTAAAACTCATCTAATGTCACATTTTTTTGATTTGACAAATAAAAATAAATGTGAACACCTTTAATTTTGTTGAATTAATGTTTAAAGGGTCAAAAAAGTAGTTTATTTTGTGTAAATTATGCATGACCTTTGTCTCCCCAGTGTGATGTCATCAGTTTGTTTACTTCCTGTATTTTTCAACTTGTTTATCATATTTTCTCCACAAACAGAGACCTGATTGGTGTAAAACTATAATTTCTATTTACAACAGATATTAATACACTAAATAATGTCAAAATTAGAAAATCATAGAAACCTGTTATACGCACTTTAACTGTTTTTTAGTGAAATAAGTACTTCAACCTGTCATAGGCACTTTAATAATTACATGAAGACAGCATGTATTCGTCTTTTACAAAACACTTTCTGGTGGGAAACAGAATTTGCAAAATATGAGGGAAAAGCTGGGTACTTCAGCAGAAAAATAGAGGGGTATATTCTGGCCCAGAGGAGCGGAGTCTGATCTGCCCCGTATACTCTGGCCAACAGGACAGATTATTCCCGGGAATACTGGCCGAACTTTACTGGGGATTTGTCCAGGCAGGGGTTAATCTGGCCTGTTACAACGGAGCATGGTAGAAAGTGGGTACGATGGGTGAATTCTGAGTGTTCTGAGCTTTCACACGAGCCACGATCTGTCCACATAAACTGAGAATGAGGAAGAACATGCATTTGTCCTTTCAACAGACGCGGACACTTTCAACGGTCCTTTTAAAATCATTGTTGATCCCAAACACGTCCACATCACTCCCGTCCCTCTGTTCCTCCACTGGCTTCGCTTCAGAATGGATTTTCTAGGTGCTGATCTTTGTTTTTGCCCCGGTCTGTCTGTCAGACCTCTTGACTGTTCACCTCCAGAGCCCTGCGTTTGGTCTCACGGTCCCGGTGCAGAAGTGTTTATATTGTCCTTTGTGACGCTCCTTGTGTAATAAGTCGTGACTGATTGATTAAGATTAAGATTGATTAAGAGCACAGACTGTACTCTGTCCAAGAAGAATGTGCTCAATAGTGCATTCATTGTTTAAACGTGAAGCAAAATATGATTTAAACAAACACATTTGACTGACTCACTCAAAAGTATACAGGCCATATTTTGACCCTGTGCATAAATTGTATTGTCTTTTTACATTTAATTGCTTCTATAAATATGCCCCACGTTACATTTAAAGTGCCCATGACAGGTTGGACCACTCATTTAACGAAAATGAAATTAAGATATATTTCACATTCTGATCAAATCTTCACCAATTTTACCTCAGTTTAGCTAATTTTGTAGTTTTTTTTTTATTTTACTTCCTGGTTGTAAATGTTGACATCACACTAGGAAAATACCCTGCGACCACGCTGTGCACCGGGTCAACTCCTCTAATGTCACAGATTTTTTCATTTGACAAAGAAATATACACGCGTACAGCTTTATTTTGTTAAATTGATGTTTAAAGGGTCAAAAAAGTAGTTTATTTTGTATAGATTCTGCATCAATTTGTTTACTTCCTGTAATTTCAACATATTTTTCAACTTTTCTCCACAAACAGCTGCCTGATTGGTGTAAAACTATAATTTATATTTACATCAGGTATTAACACTCTGAATAAAGTCCAAATGAGAAAATCATAAAAACCTGTCATACGCACTTTAAATTGAAAAGTAGCCACAGAATGAGGACAACTGGAAGCTGAAAACCATGATTATTTTAGGGTCAACATTTTATTTTTTTCGTGCGTATTGATTACAGTGAATTTAAGGTCCTTTTGCTTTAGGGGGAAATCATATTCCTGGAAGTTTTGTTGTCCAAACAATGTAGAGCTGTGGTATATTGTTGAAGTTTCCTTGGGCAAGACACTGAACCCAAGCTGACCTGAAGTGCCCGGAGAATGATGCTGATGCAGAAGTATACAGAAGCGTGTCACTGGAGCAAATAAAATAATGACACTCGATATAAAGAGTAGACTATCAAATTGGTTGATGCTACAGGGCAAACTATCGGTTCTAGAGTCACTAGTACGCACGGCTTTATTGAAAACACTTGATGACAAAGCAAGTTCGAAGGTGTGGATTTTCCTGGAAGTTTACTTGCGTGTATAAAAATGACACTATTTTAATGAGGTTGTTGTGTTGTTGTGCAGAAAATCTTGAAAATAACAGTATGAGAATTGTCACTGATCAAATGAAATAGGCCTACAAATTCTTAAAAATATATACTGTAGTTTATTACTTCAAAAAAAACATGACACAAGTTTTTATTTGTCAGATCAAATGTAGACACAATATATTAAACCAACTACAAACCCCCCAAAACATTATTCCTTAATAATCTTTAACAAATAAATAGATTACAACTAGAACAACGTCAAAGAAACAAAGCATAGCACCCAACACTTCTGACTGACCACAAAAAAGCAAAAACCAGTTTGAACACATTTGATTCTTTGATCCACCCAAACAGAAATTAGACAGAAATGTGCATTCGTTTTGACACATCTAAAAAAAGGTAACAGGCACCAACATTCCCGACGTGTACAGGCACTTGACGGGCTGCAAGTCTCACCTTATAACATTGTATTCTTATTGCTTCATCATGATCCTTCTTTCACAACGCTGTTTGCTCAGTGGAGAGACCTTTGTGGCTTTGTCCAATCCAAAACCATGCGTACGAGACCGGTCTATTTCACCCCGAGTCGTGTTCAAAAGCACGCCACAACCTGCCTGCTCAGCGCGTTCAGCTGTTTCCACTGCCTTTTCACTCCGAAATACTGTGAGCGGCTGACACGGGCTCGACGCCGGGCCTTACTGTAGGTATCAGCACCATTTTGAGGACTTCTGCCCAGTTTAAAGTGCATATGACAGGTTTTCATGATTTTCTAATTTTGACTTTATTTATTTGGTGTATTAATACCAGTTGCACATATACACTTTAGTTTTACACCAATCAAGCAGCCATCTGTGGAGAAAAGTTGATAAATATGTTGAAAATAACAGGAAGTAAACAGACTGATGACATCACACTAGGGAGACAAAGGTTACGCATAATTTACAAAAAAGAAACAACTTTTTTTGATCCTTTAAACATTGATTCAACGAAATAAAGGCTTTCACATCTATTTTTATTCATAAAATAAAAATATCTTTAACATTAAATGACTTTTGGCCCCGTGTACAGGATGGTTGCTATGGTAATTTCCTAGTGTGACGTCATCATTTACAACCAGGAAGTAAAACGAAAAAACGAAAAAATTGCTAAACCGCGATCAAATTTGTAAAGTACTTTGACAAAATTTGAAATATATTTATCTTAACTGCATTTTTGTTTAGTGAGTGGTCCAACCTGTCATAGGCCCTTTAAAGATAGAATATTTGAATTGTTAATTGCTGTGGCGACGGTCCCAGCCCCATCGCTCTGACGTTTAGGAATACGCAACTTTTTTTGTTCGTTTGTGTCGTTCAACTCTTTGTGTCGGGCTTCTTCCCCGTCGTCCAAAGTATGTTCGTGATTTCTGAGGCCCAGACACATAGCTCTGAGCGGGATTGTTAATCTCAGTCCCGTATTTCTGACCTGTTGTCGCAAACATGGTAACACTTTATGCACGGAGGTTTCTGGTTTGGTCAAAAATCGTCCAGTCAGTTGTAGCGCCAGTGATTGTTTTTGATTGTCCAGTATATTGGGTCAAAAGTGAACAAAAAGGGAGACCAAGCACAACCCTGTCTCACGCCTCTTTCAAGAGTCAATGGGTCTGTCAAGTGGCTGTTAAATTTAATTCTTCATGTTGGATTGCCTAGATCCTTGATTTTCAACCAGTGTGCCAGGGTGTGTGCCTTGAAAAAACGTCCAATTTTGATTTACAAAAGGATATAATTGGAAAAGTTACCATTTTTGAGTGTCCTGAACATACTTCTGCACCAATAAAGAAAGCAAACCAATCACCATCAGCAGCACTGACATTCTTTCGCACATTATGTATCCTTTTTTTAAATTAAAAGGTCTGATTTGGTTCATTAATCCGCAGTTGTGAATCTGTGGGGCATTTTCATCAAGGCACACCTCAAAACCTCAAGGTGAAAAATACTGGCCTAGATCACCAAATTATTATTATAATTATTATAATTGAATCATCTTTTGAAATTAGTTTGGTACTTTAAGGCCAGCCGACATGTGTGTTTCGTTTGTTCATTTTGTGTAATTATGTTTTATGTTGTCTTGGGTTTGGCGAGTAATTTCTGTGTGATGGTGTGAATAAAATGTGGAGGTGTTTGTCGTGTTCTGTACAACACGATGATTGAGATTGGTCCAATGACGCACCGTCAAGTCGATCCTTCCCTTCTTTGTTGGTCTCTTTCAGACTCTTTTTTAAGTGCTCAATTAAAAGTTTATCAAAGCAGAGGAGGGTTTCTTTCAAAGCTTTATATCACTTTGAGGAGAACACGTCACTCCTTAGAGACTTTTAATCTTTTAATTGCATATTGTATTTTCGTAACTGTTATTGCACCTATTCATTGTCATTTATTTTTTTTTTGCTCTTTAGTCATGACAGGTAAATTGATTACCCAGAATTAAGAAAGAAGATTAAGAAAATTATTTCCTGGTATTTTGAACTTTTTTTTGTGTGTGTAGAAAGATTCAAATAATCAAAATTATTTGATAAGGAGATCGTGGGTTCGAATCCCGCACCACCCCAACATCGTGGTTTCGAATTCTGAACCACCCTAACATCACACGATCTCTCTGGGTGGAGTCTGCATGTCCTCCCCGTGTTACCGTGGGTTCTCTCCGGGTTCTCCGGCTTCCTCCCACCGTCCAAAGACATGACTGTGTAGGTTAATTGGTAACTCTAAATTGCCCCTAGTGAGTGAATGTGAGAGTGAATGGTTGTCTGTCCTTGTCTCTGTCTCTCTGTGTTTGCTGCGACGAGTTGGCCACTGTCCAGGGTGTACCCCGCCTAAGGCCCAAAGTCACTGGGATAGGCTCCAGTCACCCGCGACCCCTAACGGGAATAAGCGGTAGAAAATGAATGAAAAAAAAATTATTTGATCTTCTTTGGTTAAAATTACATTATTTTGCTTGTTTTGTGTTTCTAAAATTGTTCTTTCGGCTTGTTGTTTTCTGAGCTTCTTGGCTTATAATTTAAAAATTATTATGAATGCTATATTTTTATTATTTCTTGTGAGGTCAAATCATTAATTTCACTTCTAATCTTTTTAATTTCCTGTAGCATTTGATTATACGCGGCGTGTTTAGCCAGCAAACTACTTCTGATGGACCAAGTTACAACATCGTAACCAGAATTTATAAGAAAAACATTTTATTTAGACTTTTATTAATTGCAAAGGGTTCATGATTGGAGCTTTATGTCCTTCTCTTTCTGTATCAATGTGAAAAGACACAATCCCCAGTCCAACAGCAAATTTATTTAAATATCATGACATTTACTGCATCGATATATCGCCACGGCTATTTGTGGTTTCATGAAATTTAGTTCCTAATTTAGAGAAAGTTGTTCATGTAACGCAGTTCACATACTCTCTATTCTGAATACTACAATAAGTGCATGTAAGTATGTGCAGGCAACGGTTAACGAAGAAAAACTGTTGCAATACTACTGACAATTGCAGATATACTGTGACATTACTGTATCACGACACCAGCGATGTGGACCCTGTGATTCTCTGCCCTAAATTACAGCATCCCATCGACGAACGCCACCTCTAAATAACTCTGGTGAAAGACCGTCCGCTTGAATGTCCGCCCCGGGGTTAAGATGGCCACGACTTGGGTGTGCCATGTCAAAGGTCAGAGATGTGACTGTGATATAAGCGCCAGGAGAAAGCCCTAAACCCCTAAAGCTGTAAAGGATATAAAAAAAGTTAAAAAAAAAACGTTCTTGGGGCATGTCAAAGTCTGAATTACAGATCATTGCCTCACTGAACTGACTGTCAAATAAGAAAAGCATAGTGTTTTACAAGGCACATTCTTCTTTGGTTTCACACTTGAAGTAGGCTTTGTTGTGTTTCTGGTAAACTGCAAATTACACCATTGTCCAAATCAAGAGAGGCACCTCAGACGGCCATTGTCGGATCGTCAACAAATCTACCTTTAAACCATGTTCAAGCGATTATACGCCGCTACGCTTCTCGACAACCCTAAACACTTCATACTTCGCTCTGCTATTTTCTCCACAGCGCTGATGAGATGAATGTTTACAGTGAGATGAAGGGGAAGCACGAACATGGCGAGTACGCACAAGACCCCTATCATTACCTCTGCCCTGAGGCTACTTCCACTTTGAGGCGTTGTTGGTGTTCCTTCTTCGCTTAATGTCAAACGTATAACTTTCTCTGTACTCACGCGGTCTTTACGCTCAGTGGTTTTTTCTGCGTTTTCAGGGGAGAGTCCGACATCTCCGTTGGCACACGCTGTTTTTTGTGTCGTCCAGGCGTCAACTTCTGGACTTGCCAGTTTCTTGGGTCCCATGCGTAGTAAGCAAATGCACATGACAATCGCTATGGCAATGTATAACAAGGCCATGACCCAACAAGGGGGGAGAACCCTCATCATTGGGCTGTAAATGTTAGGCAAACACGTTAAAAGAGAGTTGGTGGAGTACAAACACGCAGCCGTCCAGACTTCCTCTATTTTCCATCTCACCTTGATGTTAAGAGTCCCGAATATCCAAATGGACAAGCAACACAGGTATGCGACAACGTGGTACCGCAAAGTGAGCCTTTTTTCAACTCCTTCAGGATGTTTTTGCTTGGTATTTTGGTTTTCGTCGGTGCCGTGTTGACGCAGATGTCTGACCAGCGCGTCCACAATAATTTCGGGCAAAGTGAGGAGGAAGACGGCGCCGTACGTGTGACCGATGAAGAGCAGCGAGCGCAGGGCGATGGTGCCGCCAGTGTAGGGCGCCACCATCTGCCAGCGCTGCAAGATCAGCAGGGAAGTGAAGAAAACTGTGGAAGAAGACATTTGACAGTTAGTGGTGTTTATCCCTACGCTGTTTAAAGAAATTAAAGTCTAAGTAAAGTCCAGTCCACACAGTTATCACAAATAGTCTATGAAAAGTCCAAGTTACTGAGATAAACAAAGCACTCCAGATTGTATTTGGGTCTCAAAACTCCTGCCATGGACATAATAAATGGATACCTTTGGCGCAAACGTTAAGCTGGAGGGAAGAAAAAAAATCGATGACACAAACGGAACCAACTTTTAAAGACTTGACCATTCGTAACACTGAAAAGAATTAGGACTCTATTTGAAAATGTATTACTTTATCAGACTTTGGACTTGATTGATCTTATTCTCTGCGTCATGTTCTGTTTTTATGTTTTGCTTGTAATTTTTCTACTGGAAGGTCAGCCATCTGCTTGTTTCCATGGAGAGGTTATTGATCTGTCTTGAATGTCCCGCAATAAGGCAATAAATGTATCTGTATCTGAGACAAGCAGGTAGTGAACACTCCACCAGAGAAGTTAAAAGACAGGTTTGTATCATTAAGAACTGGTGTAGATATAAATGATAGTTTTACACGAATAAAGTAGGTGTTTGTGGAGGAAAATTGAAAAATCTGGTAAGAAGTAAACAAATGAATGCAGACAGAGGTTACGCTTAATTTACACAAAATAAACAACTTTTTTGACCCTTTAAACATTAACTTAACTAAATAAAGGTGTTCATGTATATTTATATTTGTCAAATTAAAAAAATCTGTGACATTATGAGTTTTTGTACAGGATGGCCGCTTGGTAATTTCCCAGTGTTATGTCAAACTTTACAATCAGGAAGCGAAATTAAAAACCTAAAAATATATATGTTTATCTTATCTGCATTTTAGTCAAATGAGTAGTTCAGCGTGTCATCGGCTTTTTATTAAGCGGTGCACTTTTTTAAAGCTGTGGTACAGGACTTATTTTCTTGTAAAAGAGTGTATTTCCCCATAGAGTGTATTGTTAAAACGCCCAATGTCTATTTCTCACTTTGGTATGAGAGCCATTGACTGTCAATCCTGCTTTGCTTTGTTATTTAAAAAAAGTTGTTCTGCTTGAAAATTCTAGCAGAACAACTTGAAAGTGTTTGAGAAGTAACAGTTTCAACATCGCTACCTGAAGTCAAAGTCAAGTGCAAAAAAAGTCAAGTGTGTCCATTTTTGTCCAAAAGCAGGTTTTAGTTTTGTTTCCTCATAGATACGCAATGCTTTTTTTCTGTTGTGGAGTAAATGATAAGGTTTGTTTGGACTTTTATTATTTCCTGTCATGTCATGATTCAGGGTTTTACATTAGTTTTAAATCATGTCTAGTCCAGATACCATTCCCTTTAGAAGATAAATAATTAAAACATTTATGAGGTGATGAGTGTTTTGAAAACTTAAAACTATATTTTCTGTTTAGGCCCTATGGAGATCTTGCTTTGCTTGGATTGTTCCACAGTATAGCATTAAACCTCTAAGAATGCCATGTTTGAGCAATAAAAACACCTGTAATTGAATATATTTAAGATAGATACCTGATTTTCACATAGCGTAGAGGTTTTAATCTGTCTAATTAGTTCTCTCTCGCTGTTTGGTTCATGTTTAATATTTTTATGCGTTCACAGCTTTAGAACAGGGTTGTTTCTGACTCATTTACAGGCACAACATCCGGTACCCAGGCTTTAAAGGGCCTATGACAGGTTATACTACTCATGTCCCTAAAATACAGGTAAGATAAATATATTCAAAGTTTTGCTAAAAATAATTATACATTTCATCATTTTTAGCTGTTTTTTTAGTTTTGTAACATCACTTTCTGGTTGTAAATGATGACATCACACTGGGAAATTACCCTGCACACTGGACTAAAACTCTGCTAGGGTCACAGATTTTTTTGTCCGACAAATAAAAATACATGTGAACACCTTTATTTTGTTTAATTCATGTTTTATTGGTAATTTAAGTTGTTTATTTTGGGTTAATTATGCATAAGCTTTGAATGGAGTGAGTTTCCCTAGTGTGATGTCATCAGTTTTTTTTACTTCCTGTAATTTCAAACAGATTTTTCCACTTTTCTCCACCAACTACAACTTGACTGGTGTAAAACAGGACTTTTCATGTACAATACGTATTAATACACCAAATAAAATCAAAATTAGAAAATTGTTCAAACCTGTCATGCGCACTCAGAGATTGTTCTTTGGCCCTTACGTACCTGTTACAACGACATCGGTGAAAACCAGGAGGCAGTGGCAGCAGAAGCTCACTGGGCTGGACGTGGAGGCGACGACAGAGCGCAAAAAGGGCAGAGAGCAGACCAGTTTACAGACGCTGAACACCGTGGCTGCCTCCAACACGCTGTCCATGACGACCACCTCCGCCACAGGAGCTCTAGGAGAGACGCCGAAAAACTGGTTTGGCCCGGAGAACGAGCAGCTCAGGAATCTGTAAAACAAAGAACTGGTTTAAAGGACAAATATCACGCATTATCTGTATTGTTACTGGCCTTTAAACGTGCTCTTCAGCGTCTATACTTTGATGTTTTCATGTTATAGAACTAAAAATAAAAAGAACAATATGACTTTATCGCTGCCTTACGCCGTATAAACTTAGCTGTGGCTCCATCTACTGGCGGCAGATGCAATTACACATATTTGTATACCACTGTGTTTTGTCATGCAGCTGTTCAGAGATGTGGTTCAGCTGTGATTATCGTGTTTAGAGGCAGAAATGCTCAGAACGAGTTTGGCGAGGATTTAAGGAAATAAAACAGAAGAAGATCATCAGACAGTTATTGAAAAACATCACACATCGAAGGAGTGTTTTTGACAGATGGAGTGGAGAAAACTTTCAAAGCAGGATTCATCAAACTAGCGTGATTGAATCTAAATGCTACTCCAGGTATGTTTTTGATGACGGCTAAAAGTTCAGAAAAGTCAGTTTTGCATAATATTAAGTGTAAACTCATTAGTTCATGGATAGTATTGTATGCAGTGAAAACAGACCAGAAAACTGTGCTGTGAATACAGTTTATCTCAGGAAGGTTTGTCACGTGAAAGCAGTGGCTGTCAAATGTCATTATTGAGGAGATATTTGTAAATGTTTATATGACACTGTAATTTGCTAATTGCTTGCTTATACGTTTAGAAGTCATAAAAAAAAACAATAGGAAGCACACTGAAGTTCAGTTTGATGAATGTCACGGTCAACAGCCACAGTGTAGATGCGGGAGCTCTTTTGGCCTGTCATCGTTTTCCTGCAGAGCCATGACACTCTGGAACATTCCCACATGAAATCATACATGTACAAACTATAAAATGTTTACACGCCTGACCAAACGATGGCTTCTATCTAGACAAACATGTACACACTGAAATACTTCGAAAGTAGCACCATTAAATATATGTAAATATTGTGAGGGTGTGTGTGGCATAGTATTTTGCATCATTTAGTAATATTTGAATTTACAGTAAAATATTTGTAATTTTTCAGATTAGAAACCAAACAACATCCTTGGTTATTTTAGGTTAAAATATAATCTTTGTATCCTTTTATTGCATAACAACGTTTGCTTGACTTTGCTGCTGGACCCTGGACTTCCAAACTCTGCAAACCTTCCACTGTCAACACGGTCGAATTTAAATTAGAATAATAACAATAACAATAATAATACCAACGAACAAACAATCTCGAGATGATCAGATATAGTCTCTGAATATTCTGAACTTGTAATGTGAGATCTTGTACAGAGATGCTCACTGATTCCCAGCAAAAAACAGGAAGAACACAACATGATACGTTTTCATTACATTTGTCATTAAAGAAAACCGCTTCGCAAGGCGTTTGAGGTTAAATCAATCAATCAAGTAATAATGTGGCTGGCTGTAAAAATACTAATTGTAGAAATAGCAGTAGTTACAGACATTATTGCATTTAAATTAGGATTGTTAATTTGTATTATGTATTATTATGTATTATAGATTATTGAATTTCTATCTACATTCTATTAATACAATAACTGCAACTATTACTACTATTTCTACTATTATATATTGAGTGTTAGTAGTTTTGCTGATAAAATATACGTACAATAGTGACTTTTAAACCCATGTGCAGGACACTATAATAATAAAAATAAATCATATCAATCAAAAAGTGTTACTAATATGACAACGACTACTATTGCTACTGTTACATATTGAGTACGAGCTGTTTTACTGATAAAATGTATTTAATAGTGTTTGACATTTTACAATATAGCCTAAAATAGTAAATTATTCGTATATCTGTTCCAGTACTACTACAGCAGGAGTTTCACTGATAAAAGATACGTTTAATAGTGTTTGGTATTTAACAAAATAGTCTTAAATTATTAGTATATCTGTTCAACAACTACCACAACATTACAATAAAAATCAATCATATCAATTAAAAACTACTACTAATGCTAGTAATACAACAACTATTACTATTACTGTTATTTCATACTGAGTGCGAGGAGTTTTCTGATAAAATATGCATTTGATAGTGTTTGACCTTTTACAAAATATTACTAATACTACAAATACAACTTCTGCTGCAAGTATAGTTCAGTTTTTCTCAATCACAAACACATGACTGAATGAGTGCATTTGGTTCTTACCTGTGGGAGCTTTTTGGCGTTGCCTCCAGAGCAGCATGTCAGCAGTGCTCTTCAGACGTTTGAACAGATTTCCTGCAGCTCGGGTCTGCGTGCCCGCCCCCTGTCCCACAGCCCCGCCCCCCTCCGGTGTCCCGTCTGCACCTGGTGTGAGAGGCTGGAGGCAAACAGGGCGAGGCTCTGTGTGTGTGTTTGAGCGAGCGACAACAAAAACCTGTCCAACCACAGTGTCCGAGATGAGATGCCGCCTGTGAAGGGAAAAATAAACAAGGTCGAGGTACAAAATTATATGCAGTGATAAAAGTACAAGTACAGAACGTTCAGGTTTTTAAGAGCAAGCTTAAGACCCACCTTTTTAGCTTAGCTTTTGACTAATATTCAATTAATCTGTGCACTTAATATATTTATTTATCCTATTTATTGTGTTTATTTATTTTAGTTTTACCATTTTAGATGTATTTATTTATTATTTATTTAGTTTTACTCTATTTCTACTCAATTCTTGACTTATTTCTTCATATGTATCTATTCTTTTATCCATTTTAGGCTCTCCAGTGTTTCCTCTGAGGGGCCCTCTGTACCAGGAGCGGCGTTCGTCTGTGGCCCCTGGGCCCTGGTTCATGGGCCCCTGGTGGAGGTTTGGTGTGTGCCTCATCTCTCCTCTGGGCCCTGAGTCTGTGTCCTGTGGCTGCAGACAACTCTCTGCTCCTGGTGCAGATGGCTCCTCTGATGGTGCTTCTTCAACTGGTGTATCTGTACTCAGCCTCATGTATCTTAGAGCAGTGACTTTCAACCTTTTTTCAGTTGCAGCACGCTTTTTGGCTTGAAATGATACCACGGCACACCAACTACAATAAAAACATGACCAAACCAGACCACGTACTTAAAAAAAAAAATGTATGTGCCGCTGTCTGGTTGTTTAAATTTGTCAGAAGTGATGGTTTTGCGCAGAAGTTGTTCAGGACACTACAAATTGATAAATGAGTCAATTCTATCCACAACTGTCAATATGTAAACTGAAATTGGACATTTCTTCAAGGCACACCTGGCAAAACCTCAAGGCGCACTAGTGTTCCCTGGTACAACGGTTGAAAATCAAGGTATTGGAGTATGTGTGTGTATATACGCGTATATATGTGCATATGCGCATAGATTTATTCCTCGTGTCCCCGACGTAGCCAAAAATGTAAACAGGAAACGGCTTAATCCAGGAATACAGAAAAATCGAAAGTGGGAGGTCTTTCAGACTGTCAATCATTCGCGTATAGTGTGGGATCCTGAAGCTAAACCAACCGGAATCCTTGGTGGCCATCTCAACATCCGAAGTGTATTATCTAAGAGCGAGCAAATACAACATTTATTAATTGACTCAAATCTTGACTTCCTGTGCCTGTCAGAGACGTGGCTCAACCAAAATTCCCCATCTGCAGCTCTAAATATCACTGGTTACAATATGTATAGGAGAGATAGAGAATGTTCCAAAAAGGGTGGGGGAGTGATGGCCTATGTTAAAAGTTCACTCAAATGCCAACAAATCCAGTGGACTAATTGTGGGCAGTTGGAATGCTTAGGCCTCAATATTTCCCTATCACCACAAATGTCCTTTGTACTTATAGTCATTTACAGGCCTCCATCCACTGACATTAGTTTCTATGAAAATTTCGAGAACTTATTAAAAGAATGCAATAAATCTGATAAGGAAACCATCATTATGGGGGACTTTAACATCAACTGGGAGGACAAATCATCGAGGCAGAAACTAAAGCAAATCACAGACAAGTTTGATCTTGAACAAATCATAGATGGGCCTACACGGATAACTAACACAACGAGAACACAAATTGATCTAATTTTTAGTAATAGACCAGAGAGAATAGTCAAGTCATTTAATATGCTATCAGGCTTATCTGACCACAACCTGATCCTTCTGAATAGAAAACTCAGCAAAAAACGTTTCAGTACATTTAATAGAGAAGAATCTGTGGGCATTCCTAAAAGTAAATATCAAAACTTTGTAGCTGCAGTTCAAGAGATACATTGGGACAATTTGTTAAACACGTCAAACTGCGAAAAAGACAGTGAAATTCTATTTAAAACTCTTAGAAAGACTATTCAAAATTTCTCACAAAAAATTTTACACAAACAACGTAAAAACAATGTTCCATGGATGAAAGAAGACATTATAAAACTAATGAAAGAGAGAGATAGCGCTCTGAAACTTGCCAATAAAACAAAATCTTCATGTAACAGGGGCCGTTTCACCATGTTACGGAATAAAGTGGTACGTCTTCTGAGGAAAGCAAAGGCTGACTTTTTTCTGTCATTAATTGAAAAAGCAAATGGAAATTCTAAAATAATATGGGATCAGATTTAAAAAATGACTGGCGATAATCCAAGAGCACAGAAAACACTAGAATTAAAAATAGACAAACATCTTGTAAGTAACCCTGCGGAAGTTGCACAAACCTTCAATCAGTACTTCATTGACTCTGTGGCTAACATTGCCAAGTGTTTTCCATCTATAACCTTAAATACATACTGTGTGAACTCAAGTGCACCTGTTTTCAGTTTAATGAATGTCTCTGAACATGATGTGTTGCGGACTATTAACTTACTAAGATCATCTACATCCAAAGATATCTTTGGTATGGATTCTGTGATGCTTAAAGAGCTCCGTATATCACTCACACAGCCTATTGCAAAGATAATCAACCTCTCTATCTCACAAGGTCAGTTTCCAAGCCTGTGGAAATCTGCCGTTGTTGTCCCAATATTCAAAAATGGAGACCCCTACTCAGTAGCCAATTATAGACCAATAAGCATACTGCCCATAGTGTCCAAAGTTGCTGAGAAATTAGTATCTGAACAGATAATCAACCACCTAAATACCACCTCATTTGCTCTACATCCAATGCAGTTTGGCTTTAGAGCCAACCACTCGACAGAAACTGCCACCTGCTTCTTCACAGAAAACATCCGTCAGTCACTGGACAAAGGGGGGGTTGTCGGTGCAGTCTTCCTGGATCTGAGGAAAGCATTTGACACAGTTAATCACAACATCTTGCTGACAAAATTACAAAACTTCAATTTCTCTGTAAAAACTGCAAAGTGGGTTCAGGCATATTTAGCTGACCGCTCACAGCATCAATCATCCGCTCTCAGTCTCTCCACTGGTGTACCACAAGGTTCAATTTTGGGTCCATTATTATTTTCTTTGTATATTAATGACCTCCCGGCCGCTTGTCCAGATGTATCCATTCAGATGTATGCAGATGACACTGTGCTTTACATTCATGGAAAACATCACTCACGTAGCAGAAAAACTCACACAGGCCATGGCTCATATCACTGATTGGTTGCAAAATTCATGTTTACAGTTAAATACATCCAAAACTGTCGCTATGTTCTTCACCAAGTCCCAGAGCAGCTCCATCGTTGATCCTGACATCTTTGTGTCAGGTGAACGGCTCGGTGGTGACGGAATATAAATATCTCGGTGTTGTCCTCGATTCCAAACTCACTTTCAAGTCCCACATAAAAAAAATCTGTAACTACATCAAATTCAACCTCAGCAACTTTAAACACATCAGACACCAAATGTCCATAAGAGCAGCAAAAATGTTTATGCATTCCATGATCCTCTCTCATATCACGTACTGTTTAACCATTTGGTCTCACACTAACACCACAGCCCTAAAACCCATCCACTCTCTGTACAAACGCACAATAAAAATTCTTGACCGTAAACCCAACTCATATCACCATTGTCCAATACTTCAAAAACACAACCTACTCACCTGGGAAAACATGGTCCAATACGCTCATCTGTGTCTCATATATAAAATCATTCACGGCTTGTCATCTCCTCCACTCAGACACTTCATTAACATCCGCTCTACAGAACACAACAGAACCAGAGGAGCAGCGAGAGGGGACTGTATCATCCCCCTCAGGAAAAGTCTGTTTGGTCAAACCACCTTTTCTGTCCGAGCTGCTCAACATTGGAATAACACCCCCATCACCATCAGAAACATCAACACATACGCTTCTTTTAAATTTCAGTTAAAAAAATGGCTCATTGACAATCAGACCTGTCAGCATTAACTCTTTCCCTCTTGCTGCCCCCTGCTGGAATCTTGCCTTTTGATTGTTTTTGGTTGATTGTTGTTACTTGTTCGCTTGTTGCTGTTTTCTTTGTTATGTGTGAGTGTTCAAGGTTTGTCTGCTACAGTGTCTGTCTATTGTATGATTTTAGAGTGATGCATTTTAACTTTGTAATAACAACTGTACTTTTATTATGTTTAGGGTGACATTTTAACATCTGTCCAGGGACTACAGATGAAAAATAGCCTTGTGGCTAATTCTGGCACATTTACGTGTAAATGTGGATTAATGTGCACTGTCCCTGAAATAAATAAATAAATTAAAAAAAAAAAAATAGATATGCGTGTGTGTGTGTGTGTGTGTGTGTGTGTGTGTGTGTGTGTGTGTGTGTGTCTGTCATGTGTGTGTGTCATGTGTGGGAATGTTTTTAATGCACTGTAAAGCACTTTGTGTTACATTCTATGTATGAAAGGCGCTTTATAAATAAAGTTTGATTGATTGATATTAAGAATGTTGAGCCTGTCACAGCACTACATTTGTGGAGTATGATATACTGCTACAAAGAAATATCACAATAAACAATAATATTGAAATTACTACGCCACTACATAATAATGTAAAAAGTAACATTAAATAAGATGTGACAGTGACAGTGAGCTGCTGGTGTCACTGTCCCATGTTAAAGACTTTACAAATGAGATGAACACGATCTGTGGATAAATGGAGGTGTTTGTGGGTCAAGGCTAACGCTAATGCTAATTTAAAAGCATAATAAAGGTTTTTTTAAATGTGTTTATGTTTTAAGTTTCAGTAAAAGTTAGCATTAGCTGTGAGGTTATCTTAGCTAACTGCTGCTTTGCACAGAACCCATGTCATTGAAAATGTCACAGGACAATACAATGTAGTGGATAAGTTATTGTTATTTGTAGTCCTTTTTTTAATCCATGCGTAAATTGATTAATTTGACCAATCCTTCAAACAGTTCCTCAATTTCTTACATGAAAGATAATTTCAAATTTTAGTGTTTTACAATTATTAAGGGAAAAACACCTTACGATTCAATGTTCCCTCATCACCTGATCGTATTGTGCCTGAATGCATAATGCATAGTTATACCTTACTTGAACTTACTGAACAAGAGAAATAAATGCTTGAAATATTTGTCTGCTAAGGTGTACGTGACAAGATGCATGTGTGTTGTTTAAATAGTACACGTAGGAGATATATTGTCTATTTTGTTTATTCTCTCATTTTGTTTATTAGTTTGATATTTTTGTTTATGCTAATTTACATATTTAGTTTGCTATATTTTATACATTTTTCTGTGTTACTATTTCTTATATTCTGTTTTTTGTTTATTAGTCTAATTTCTTGTTTATCTGTATTTGTTTTAGTCCATGAGCATCCAGGGTACAAAGGCGTCAAACTGGACATTGTGTTTGTACTGTGTGGTCAAACTTAAGGCTGAACATAAGTTTAGCCTTAAGTTTGATTTTTTTTTTTTTTGACAAATACTCACTACATAAGTGTATGGGTCCTGCTAGTAACTATCACAGTCACTATTTTTCATCAAATATGTCAGGAACTAATGGTGCATTCACTGGTCCTGGTTGAGTCCTGGTTTGAGCCCAGTTTAGTCCTGGTGTGAGCTTCTGTTGGTCCTGTTCCAGTCCTGGTTCAGTCTTGCTGTTGTGCAAATGTGAACACACCCTTGGACACATGTTAAGCACTTGTCCGGTAAAGGCTTTTTGTACTTTGCATTTGCGGTTTCAGTCAAAAGTAGTTTGCATTTGTTCAAGTGCACCAATAAGAAGTACTGTGCTCACATTATTTATGCCATATGCAGAAATATATGTTTACCTCTACAATTAAATAATAAAGGTAGCAAGGCTCAATTTAATTTTGAGAGGCGGTTCAAATGTGACACAGCTGTCATTTTTTGTGAACTCAAAAGCCCTGAAGTGGCCTGAAGTGGCCTGACACAACAGAATAAAACAGATAATTACTGAACGAGCACCATTTGTCAATATAAACTTAAGTCATTTTTATTTTTCATCTTGAATCAGCAAAAATTGATACTTCATTTTTGCACATTTTCTTTCCCAAAATAACAATTTAGTCAAAACAACAGCAGTCTAGCTAAAAAGGGCAAATACACTTCATTTGCACTTTCTAGCTTCTCTGCTGTTGTCTGTCAGGCGCTTTATTGTTTAGTTATGTTTAATTCCCGCCTTTACATTAAGAAAATGTTGCAAGACACCTTGACACCTGACGCGCAGAAGTCAGACTAATCTGACTTGTGCAAAAGAAGAATATTTGAAAAATTTTAAAGGAACAAATAAATCAGATTTGGTCTGTACACTGTCTGTCATGAACAAATCTGATCCATTTGGGCAAAAAAAAAAAAAAAAAAAGACCAGAACAAAAATTGACCTGCAGTGTGAAAGTTTTCATCCCCACTTATTGCACATATTTTGTTATATATAATTGTATTTTATAGAATAGTCTTTGTTATTTAGAAATACTGACTATTTAGAGCAACTGTGTCCAAGTCATTTTCCTTGTGGATCATGCTGTTAGTCCAGGATGTGTTCACTATAACATTAACCTGGTTATGTCCCGGTTTAGCTCAGTTCAGAGCTGATAAAGACTTGGTTTGGCCCTTCATAATTAATTCATACCCAGTCCAGGTTTAGGTCAAGTCCAGTCTCATTTTAGTTTGTATCCATTTTGATTGTCCTTGTCCTAGTATGGAGTTGGTTTGGTTTAGGTCAAGTTTAGGTTTAGTTCCAGGTTTTAGTTCAAGTTTTGTCCCAGTTTGCATGTGGTATGTGCGCTCATTCAACATTTCTGTTTATCTCGGGCTCCTGTCAAAGTGGGTTTAAGATTTTGGTGACAGCTGGAATGCTCTGCAAAGCAACAAAAGTGCAACTACACACTGTGAGGATTATCTCCAGATCTCTTTGTTCAAAGCCTATTAAAGACACAGTGATGAGGTGTTAGAAAGTGAGCCACACAGGGCCCTCATAACCCCTGTCTACTGTTACATATAACATACTCATACAGGCCTGTTTTGTAGGTTTTTGTGAAACTATTGTGAAATATGCTCTAATATTTAAGTGTATTATAGAAGGGCAGCAATAATAAACACCTGGCTTCATTTTTTCTATCTGCGAAGACAATATATTTAAATAGGCTTGATTCATTTGCTTTTTATGCCGGGGTCATGGACAATCTAAGGTGAACAAAAGATAACGTGGTTATCAATCTGTTTCGAGCTGTTCTAATGTGCAGCAGCAGCGCCCTCTCGTGTTTAAATCAGCACATTACATGTTACCGCTCTGTCACTCACGTGGGCTGCAGGTGAAAGATATAACAGTCCTTGGGTACATTTACATGGCCAGTAAAGACATCCAAGGATCTGTATAATCTGTGATCTATCTATCTATAATCTATTTTTTGGAGTGCTACATGCACAAAATAATAATAATAATCAAACATTTGTAAATGCAGAGCATTTTAAATGTCTTTCAATCTTTCAAATGTTTTTGTCTTTGTCACATTTGTTTGCCCTTTTATTGCAAAATGTGAACAATCAGAAACAAATCAGATTTGTCAAAACTGATGTTACTACATGACATTTTATTAATCATATGAGCTCCAAAACCAGATCATGTTAGATCGTCTGTATCCACCACATGGTTAATTCATCGGGGTGTTATTGTGATTTGAGGAGGGCTGCAACTAAGGATCATTTTGGTCATCAGTTAGTAGCAAATATTCTTTGATTGATTGATTAGTTGTTTAGAGCTCAAATGTCCCATAAATATGAGATTTTACTCTCTAAAGCTGAGGTGAAGCTGTTTGAGGACATCCTGTGGAGGATATTTAGGCGTTTTCATCAAAAACACAAAATGTACTCAATCTGTAAACTATTTCTTTAATTGCGTATTTGTGATTAATCAGTTAAGTTGCAGCCATATATTCTGCTGGATTCAAACCTTGGAGTGGTTTCTGTTTGAACACACTTTTCAAGCTTTTACTGCAAACATTTTCAAGAATCAAGGCCTAATTCACTTCTGGTGGCATTAAGTTTGAAAAGGCTCACTAAGAAAAGTAATTTAGAGCAGCTTTATTATAACATGTGTAGTAAAAGGATGTACGTGGTTGTAATATGCCTGACATTAGCCAAACAGATGAAATGCATTGTGTTATAGGTTAGTAATTACTTTCAGTCTGAAATTGTGATAGCACTTGGTAACTTGAGGGACAAGGTACAGGGTCCGCCACCTGCTTGTCTCCATGAAGATTCTTTTGCCCAAGAAATGTTGCATATATAGCAATACATTACATTTGTCAAATCTCTGTGGAGATTCGAGCTTGCGCAGTAGAAATGAATATATTTCAAGGTATTTTTGAGCCATAAAACATAATTAAATAAATGTTAGATCGATATAATTCACGCCATACTCTGGAACATTCCAAGAAAAGCACCTGCATGAGACCAGAAAGTGCCGGTTAGATTGAAAGCTTGTCAGTTCAGACCCTGTGCCTCGTCCCACTCAGAGACTATAGGTATAAAATAGCTGTAATTACACAAAACAGAGGTTAAAGTCTTCCTGGGTTGTAATATAATATGATCTATTGCTGTTTCAAACAATCAAACTGTATTTTATTTTACCTGTATTTTAAGTAAACACTGAAAACCATAATGTTTTAGCTGTCTTTATTCATAAGTCTAAATATTCCATGTCTGTCCAACTTGTGAGGTGTGAGCTGGTCGCCTTGGCAAAAAAACCAAACAAAACCTAGCCTATTTTTAATTTGTGGACAAATTTAGAATCATTATTACTTTTGACGCACAATCCTTTGTCACAATCCTTTGTCATTCACAGCCCCCAGTGTCCATCTCATGTGTAAAAAGGGTGATTCCAAGAGGTGGGCCATGTGTCCAAAAAACGATAATATTCTGAATGTTGTTTTGAACATGAAGATGTGCAGAATTTGGAAATTGTGCATCTCGTTCATGGCAAAAAAAGGCTGCAGTTTTTGTTGTTGTTGTTGTTGTAATGCTTCAAAGACGAGTGTAACGTGATATTTCTTCACTTTTGTTATGTGTGTGACACTCCATTCACTTTTGTACTTAATGCTCAACTTGTACATTTCTGTTGGATTGACATTTCTGTTGGATTGACAAGCAAGACTAAACCAGGGACTAAAGCAAGACTAAACCAGGGACTAAAGCAAGACTAAACCAGGGACTAAAGCAAGACTAAACCAGGGATTAAAGCAAGACTAAACCAGGGACTAAAGCAAGACTAAACCAGGGACTAAAGCAAGACTAAACCAGGGACTAAAGCAAGACTAAACCAGGGACTAAAGCAAGACTAAACCAGGGACTAAAGCAAGACTAAACCAGGGATTAAAGCAAGACTAAACCAGGGACTAAAGCAAGACTAAACCAGGGACTAAAGCAAGACTAAACCAGGGACTAAAGCAAGACTAAACCAGGGACTAAAGCAAGACTAAACCAGGGACTAAAGCAAGACTAAACCAGGGACTAAAGCAAGACTAAACCAGGGACTAAAGCAAGACTAAACCAGGGACTAAAGCAAGACTAAACCAGGGACTAAAACAAGACTAAACCAGGGACTAAACCAAGACTAAACCAGGGACTAAACCAAGACTAAACCAGGGACTAAACCAAGACTAAACCAGGGACTAAACCAAGACTAAACCAGGGACTAAACCAAGACTAAACCAGGGACTAAAGCAAGACTAAACCAGGGACTAAAGCAAGACTAAACCAGGGACTAAACCAAAGACCACACCAGGACTAAAACAAGACTAAACCAGGGACTAAACCAAGACTAAACCAGGGACTAAAGCAAGACTAAACCAGGGACTAAAGCAAGACTAAACCAGGGACTAAAGCAAGACTAAACCAGGGACTAAACCAAGACTAAACCAGGGACTAAAGCAAGACTAAACCAGGGACTAAACCAGGGACTAAAGCAAGTCTAAACCAGGGACTAAAGCAAGACTAAACCAGGGACTAAAGCAAGACTAAACCAGGGACTAAAGCAAGACTAAACCAGGGACTAAAGCAAGACTAAATCAGGGACTAAAGCAAGACTAAACCAAAGACCACACCAGGACTAAAACAAGACTAAAACAGAGACTAAAACAGATCTTCACTAAGGACTAAAACAGGACTAAAGGTAAAACAGGACTAAACCAGGGAAGAAACCAGGACTAAAGCAAAACAAAAACAGGACTAAACCAAAGATAGCACAGGACTAAAGCAGGATTAAAACAGGACTAAACTAAGGAAGAAACCAGGACTAAAGCAAGACTAAACCAGGGACTAAACCAAGTCTTCAGTAAGGACTAAAACAGGATTAAAGGGACTAAAACAGAACTAAACCAGGGAAGAAACCAGGACTAAACCAAAGATAGTACCCAGACTAAAACAGAACTAAACCAGGGAAGAAACCAGGACTAAACCAAAGATAGCACCAGGACTACAACAGGACTAAAGCAAGGAAGAAACCAGGACTAACGCAGGATTAAAACAGGACTAAACCAGAGACTAAACCGAGTCTTCAGTAAGGACTAAAACAGGATTAAAGGGACTAAAACAAAACTAAACCAGGGAAGAAACCAGGACTAAATCAAAGATAGCATCAGGACTAAAACAGGACTAAACCAAGGAAGAAACTAGGACTAAACTAAGACTAAAACAGGACTAAACCACAGATAGCACCAGGACTAAACTGGGGACTACAATAACTAAACCAAACAGGTCAGACAGAACTAAACCAAGGACTAAAACAGGACTAAAGAAACACCAAAACAGGACGAAACCAGGATCAAAACCACGAATAATATCATGGCACATAATGTCTGAATATCACCATCAAAATACTGCAAAATAGGATCCAGATTTTCCTTTTTTTGTTAATACCACCCACCCCTAATTTCCAGTCCGACTGCTCCCCTCCGTGCTCCACTCTGTGCATGTCTCCACCGGCGCAGTTTACGCACGCCGGAGACGACACATCCTCTGCACAGAGCGGCTCACTCCAACACTTCGGACTCGCCAGAAATGGGTTAAATTCTGTGTGGTCGCCTGCAGCACCCAGAAGTGAACAGCAGGCGACCCGGAAGGCTTGGAGTCCGACCCAATCCAGCCTAAACGGGACTCCATCCATTGCAAAAAAGGAAAAAAAAAGAAAAAAAGATCCCCTTCCTCGGACTGGTTCAGGTAGGATTTGAGCTCAGCGCGGTCTCACCCTCTCTGTTCTGCGTGTCTTTTGTCTTTCTAATCACGCGTTTGCTCGTTCGTGGTCTTTCAACTCGCGCAAAAGTGCCGATGGCGTGCGTAAAGATGATTTCCCACGTTAACGCGAGGCGAGCGGGCTGTGCGAGCGTGCAGAGAGGCGATGGATGCTGCTGCCGCCGCTGCTGCTGCGACGTCTGCGCTCGTAGCTGTAGGAAGTGTCCGCTTTTTTCTATCCTCGAGCCGGGCTATTCAAACCTGCATCAAAGTAAACAATCACCCGCAGCGCGATGTGCAAATGTGGCGCGATGCGGGGCAGTGCCGTCGTTTACGTCGCCCTGCGCTGGGAATAACGCGAGCTAAATTTGGGCTCTGCAAAAAATGGCGTCCAGAGCTTATAGAAATAAGACCGGGCTGCCATTTTTGTTTTCCTTTTGTCTGAATTTTTTAATAAACTGTCTGGGTTTGTGGGAGAGGCGGCGCACGGCGAGCGGCAGCTGCACAGTACGAGCTGCGCAGGTTTAAATGTGAAAAGGAGAAAGCCTGGCTCCAAAGTTAGCTCTAACTTCATTGAAACCTCACTAAGGGTTTGGATTATTCCACGTTTTAACTTAGCTGTAAGAATGTGCTGCTTTTGACTGCAAAACTGCAAGACTTCTGCAAACGTTTGACATCCACAAGAGGCAACGCAGTTTCAGGAAAATATTTCAATTGAATAAGCGCTTTATCAAATTAGCTACATGCCTGTTTAAACTGTTACATCTTTGTTTAGTTGTGATGTGATATTATTAATTGGAATATGAGACAGTTTTAAACATTCTAGAAATTATTGGTCGACTAAAGGAAGTGCTCTGTGCGTTAATTAATCGACTAAAAGGGGGCGTGGCACTGACAGAATCACTCAAATTAAAAGAATATTGCCAAAAACAACTAAGTAATCAGAGAAGTAAACCACATCTTCTTAAGAAAAAAAGGCAGGTTAAACTGTCCAGCTCACTCCAGGTTTTCTCCTTTTTGCTTTTATCTATAAATCCTTAAAATCCAAATATTTGTCTAATACAAAATTGGTCAGCTAGACACCACTGACCCACAGCCCTGATTATTTGGATGATAACATACAGCGGTACATATAGAACTTGCCCTTATATGTCTAACTTTTGGGTCCTACTCTGGGGTCAGCAGCTATGATCCTCAGAGATGAAAACATTAAATTGAACACAGTGTAGGCACATGGTCTTTTGGGGGCTGTCATTTCAACAAAAGTCTATCTATGGATGGATGAAATGGCGATAAAAGTCTGTAACAGAAAATGTCAGAATAAACAGTATTGAAACTGCTTCATATGATGTCACTGACACAATAACCCGAAGCAGAGTTTAAATGAGGGCTGCAACAAGTTAATCAATTATAGAAATGGTTGTCAACTAATTAAATAATCAAATAATTGTTAACTGGTCTATACACTGACTCCAAAATATTCTGTGCTGAAAGAAGTTTTATTACTCAGATAGAGCAGGAATCATGCAAAAAACACACAGGAAACATGTAAATTGTGTTTTTGATTAAAATACTTGTTCATCTTTAAATATTCTCCACCAAGATGTCATCAAACAGCTTCATGTCAGCTTTGTTTGAGCGAAATTTAGTAAAAATCTCATGTTCACAGTCCGTTCACGTTCTAAACAGCTAATTGATTAATTTAAAGAAAAATCGCTTGACTAATCGATTACCAAAATAATCATTAGTTGTTGCCCTAGTTTAAATGAACAATATCATAAAGTTGCATAGAGCAATAAAAATAGCACATATTAAACACTTATGTACTTAATTAATATCATTAGTTAGTTGTAAATGTTAATTGTTTGCCCTCAGCTCAAAGGTTAATAAACTACACCAAATTCAGAAAAAGTTTCTGGTTAATGCAAAGGAAAAGTACACACGATACATGTTAAGCCTCAAAACTATTGCTCCAGCTTTCGTTTATTGAACCATAAAGTCAATATAATTATCATGACAGGCCTTAATCATCTCTGATGAGCTGCTCTTTTGGTGATTTTGCAATTATCAGAGCCGTGGTCCATTAGTCGATGGTATCTCAGTCGACCAAGATTTGTATCACTCGTCTAATCATTCTATTTATATTAAATTATAATAAAATGATTTATGTGGCAAAAAGATATTAAGTGAGTTAGCTGAAGATTTTGGAGTCTTAACGTATAAACTGGTGGCTGTCAGATTCTAGCATGTGATGGTGTCAAACTCCCAGATGGGGAGCATGTTTTTCCTATTGATTTCACTGAAGTTTGGCATGAAATTTACAAAATCTAAATTTAAATTTCAACCTGATAATTTCTATTAGTGACTAGACCCAAGAACTTACCATATTTTCAACAATATTTATTTTAGCTGACCCCCATTTGTATTAAACATTATTGGCTGATAATGCTGTGATGTCATCTGAACCACAGCAGTACACGCTCCGAGTGCTTTTATCTATAAATCGTTGTTTTTGCATGAAATCCTCCACAGTTGTGTTCTTTTGAGTGCAGTTTGGTTCAGATACATGGAAATACTTTACAGTTTTGATATATTTTTGCCACACCCCTTCTTAGTCGACTATCACTAATCGTTCGATAGAGCTGGTCTTTAGCCAAACAAGAATTTCTTTAGTCGACTCCAGCCCCAGTAATTATCAACCTGACATACTTTCCTCGTATTGGTCTGTCATGATCTGAGTGAGTGACAGGTGGATTTAAAGTCTATATGAAGGCTCTCATTATATTCAAATTCTGACTTAGTTTGGTGGAAGGGCACTTGTGTTAAATATTTATCACAGTTTTACATTTTTGAAGTTGCAGTTCCAAAAGAAATTTTGAAAAATAAAAGTTTAAAATGACAGGAAGTAGTACTGAGTCCTAAAATGGAATCTCTCTGTGATGTCATCAAAAGGCGACACACAGTTGAAAATAAACAGACAGTAAACACTCAACTGACACTTTAAATGGCAATTCAACAAAATAAAAGTGCTATCAGATAGTATTATTTGTCAAACCATAACTATTGTGTAATTTACGTGGATTTCGGCCCTTGTTTTCAGAATGGTTGCTAGGAAACAGCTGTAGAATCACCTCCACCTCTGTCAGATTCGCTGCCCACGACCAACCAGGAAGTGCAATTATAAAAGTGAAAACTGGAGACAAATTGGCAGAACGTTTAGTCAAATCTTAAATACAATCATGTGCACCGTGTTTTAGTCAAACATTTTAGTCTAACCCTGTCAGAAAAAGGAAGAAGAAGCAGACGACTGATATAAATAACAGTCTGCGTGAATCAGGATGAAACAGAAATGGTATCGTTCGTTGTGATATTGCTTCTCTGCACACCGCTCCGGCCCCTACAGTCGCCTCCCGCAGGTTTTCTCTTCGGGCCGAAGCGCTGCAGGAAGTGAAGCGATTCAGAGAGAAACGTATAGTGGTCTTTTCTGTGGGCCCGTGCCCCTGGAGGTATCACTTTTGTTTCTTTTGGCTCTCACACGTGGACTGTGCTATGCCTCTGCTAAACCAAACAGACTCAGGAATGGTGCGGCGAGCCAAAGAACGCAATCGAAAAAATGTCTCCAAAATAAAGGAGGAGAAGCAGGAGAAAGAGAGACAGAATGACCCGATTTTCTCTGTTAAATAAAGCAACCGCAATTAGATTAAAGACTTTATGGATTTTATTAAACATTAAATAACTAAAAATGTCCTCACGGAGATGGAAAGTAACCGAATATTTGGCAGATTGGTTGTAGTAATGTTCGGGTGTAATGGGACCCTGTGGAAAATGTTATTCGTGTATTTAATTTAAAGCAGGGTGTCCAAACCGTTCACACATGGGTTTCAGCTTCCTGTTATATGCTTATGACTTTTTTACATTCAAAAAAGATTGTATTGTGTTTTCAATTGTCAGTCGCTATCGTTTTTATGTATTTGTTTTCTGAGACCCATGGATTAAAACCCGCTCGAAGCAGACGGTCACAGACTGTTTCGTTTAGGGCAGTCACTAACGATCATTTTACAAATCGATTATTATGGTGATTATACTTTCTATTAATCGATTAGTTGTTAAACTGAGAAAGGCCTGTGGAAATTAGATTTTTGCTAAATTTGACCCAAATGAAGTTAAAGTGATGCTGCTTGAGGACATTTTAGTGGAGGATATTTGCAAATTTGTCATATGTTTTTTTTTTGTCATTTTGGTGTAATTCTTCCTTAGTAATAACACATTTCTCTCAAAAAACTAAATAAATACATTAACTAATTAATTAAAAAGGTATTGTTTTTCTATCAATGATTAGAGTCAGTTTATTTATGTTTTCAAAAAGCGAGTCATTAGCAAAACTTGACTCTAAAACAATTTGATTACATTTTTCTACTAATACTAAAAGGTAATGTTTCATCAGTTATTTTGATGTAATTCAAGGTCTCTCTCGCACATGGCAGGTGTTTAAGCCGGATAACGATTATTCGATTACTAAATTAGTTGACAATTAGAGCAATAATTGATTAGTTGCGATTAATTGATTGACCTGTTTCATCCCTAGATTCATTCAGATGTGCTCACACTCCTTTTATCAGGCTAAGAACCTTAATGATGGGTCATCGTAGAAAGGGTTTCAGGGGTTGTCATCCGGACGCTGTTTGAAGATCGAGACGTTTCGACTTTTATCCAAAAGTCATTGTCAATCATAGAGCTGGTCTGGGAACTCAGGCTTATATGCTCCTCTGAGTAGTGAGAGTCCTGCCCCCAGGGAGGAGTCACTGAACCCTTTCTTTGTTTGGAAAATTGTTTGTCTAGTGTCACCTGAAACTCGATAATTGGTCTGCCTTTGTTAGCTTAATAGTTGGCCCTGCCCAGTTTCACCTGTGGCTAAGATCTATTATTGTCTTAGATCTATTGTTCTATTGATAGCTGGCTGTTGATGGGTCTGCTTTATACACCAAATTGTTTGTTATTGAGGTTATGATGGCAAAGAAGTTTTAAAAATGTGTTTTAAAATGTGTCATTCATCACATATAAAAAGACATAATCAGTGACATAGAGTTAGGCGTTATGAAGAATGAATGAAAAGGAGCAGAAAGAAGAGCAATTTGCCCCCTTTTTCAACTTGTACTTAACGCTGATGATTTAAAACTCATTGCATTTAATACAGACAAAGCAGAGACCCGTTTTGGTAAAAAGTAAAGGTAATCTGGGCATTTCATCTGGAAGCCTGAGGGTCTGAGGACCTCATCTGACTCCCGGGACATGGGACATGGGATATAATAGTTTGGTTTGGTTTAAAGTAACCACAAATATGATTTAAAAGTACATTTTGCGCTCTTCTTCCTGGCCCCGCCCCCTTTCCACTGGTCCCTGAAACAAACTGAATGTTTTGTACCAATCCACTGTTATAAACAGTAAAACCTGTGCAGTAATGATAGAACATGCCGTAGTTAGTAATAGTGGAGGTCAGTTGTACCTTTTGCTTGACATTTTGTACTTTGTAGGAAATTGTAATTTTACTTGAATAGTTTAAGTTTCAAGTTACAGCACTTTGAAGGACATCATTTCTGATTATAACAAATGCAGAAATGTAAATGACATGCTGAGGACTGAGAGAACTGCAATATTTATCTGACATGATGCTGAATTAGCATTCGAAATTAAAAATTAGCTTAGAAATGACTGTATTGTTTGTAGCAGTATTAAAAACCAAATCAATATTAATCCCAATAACGTCAAACAATATTTTGTAGGGCTGCAACGATTAATTGACTTATTGTGACTCGTTGAAGTAGAAAAGTTAATCGACTGTAAAAAATGTATACTATATACAGACTGTAAAACACACGTCAAAAGACCTTTTGTAATAGAGACTGACATTACATCAAAATGTCAACAAAAGAATAGATAATTGCTGATTTTCATCAATAATACACTTCATAAATATTCTCAATTTAGAAGTCACATATTTCAACGTTTATTTGGCTGATTATGTATTTCAAAAGTTTAAACATACATACTTCTGATTCTGATTCTGAAATAATCGTTGTCGACTGTCGACTAATTGAAAAAATAATCGCTGACTTGTCGACTACTAAAATTATCGTTAGTGACAGCTCTATTATTTTGCCAGTGAATGTGTTAAAATGTTTTCAAAGGTATTAATTAAGTTATAATTATGAGACAAATGTAAAATGTCTGTAAATGAATCACAAACATGCAGAAATATCACCATACACCCTTATTTGAAACATAACTTTTTTCATTTTCATTTTTAATCAGCTCATTTCTTTCACTATAAACAACGTACTTGATATTAAAATGGACATATCTTCAAAACAACATTCAAAATACGATCTAATGTTTGATATATTGCCCTCTAGTGTCCAGTTGACAGATCGATGCACAAAAATTCAAATTGCATTGCATTGTAAACATGTTAGTGGTCATTTATGCATATATTTTGGCTTAAACAGTTTGATATTTACTGACCTGTTTGTGGAGCTCGGTCTTTTGTCATCTGTACATTGAGAGCTGCTCTGGGACTGGTCGGGGCCCCTCAAAATGCACACATCCATAGATTGAGATCACATCTGTTGCCTCTGATAATAGCTGGAGCGTTGTCCAGCGAGCCGCACACAATGGGCCGCGTCGTTCCTCTTTGCAGCCGGGTTTGTTGTGACGTAACTTAATGTCTGTGTGATTTTTTAGCCTTTGCACGGCGGTGATGAGTTAACACTGAACCTCTTTGAAAATAGTCACAAGACGAGAAGGGAACACTTATCAGAAACTGTGACTTCAGATAGTCAGCTGTTGTTGGGATTCACAGACCACTTTCATCGCAGACAAAACCTCTACACATATATTTATAATCAGCACTTCTGGAAAAAGCCACCGTGGGATACTCGTTTTGTGTATTCATGGGCCGACCATTAGAGTCACTGTTAATATATATCATAATAACTGCATGTGTAAGATAATGAAACATCACAGTGGTTGTTTTGGATATCTGACTAGTTAGAATTGTGAGTATTAAGTATTGTGTATTAAGGTGAGACGCTGCAGGTGAATTGGAAAAAATCTTAAATTTAAAGAAATCAATATGAAACTTCTCCTGTAGTTTATTCTCATAAATGTAAGGAAAAAAAAGTACAAGTTTTTAATCGCGTCACGTTTTCATGTTGAAATTAGGCCTTTTGTTAGTAAAAATGGCCACAAAATACCCATATTTGGGACATTTAAACCTGAAAAATGGATAGAACCAGGTTTAAATTTCTTGGTTGATTTTTTTGTTCACATATTAGTAAACAAATAAATTTACAGAAGGGATTTTGGATTTCTTATTTTGTTTTTAAGTAGACTAGATTGGACTGAAAATTGTCCTAAAAATTTAAATTTCACCTAATTTTTTTAAAACTTGAAACTTCAACAAATCAGTTTTAGAATTAGATATTTAAAAATCCTTCTGTACGTTTCGTTAAACTCTTGTTCAGTCCCAGATTGTACAATTTGTTGTAGGATCTACTTTAAGTGATGATCTTTATGTCTCTGTGGGAGAGAATGCATTTTAAGACCTTTGAGGTTACAATGTCCCAGAGGAATCTATGGATGAAGTGGATTCAATGGAACAATAAAACATCTTTAGGAGCAGATTGGATAAGTTTGTTGTTTACACATGAAAGCCGAAATGTTGAGAGAGCAAACTGACCAAAAAACATGTTTTTTTACCCTTTAAACATGGATTCAATAAAATATAGGTGACATTAGATGAGATTTGGTGTGTACAGTGTGGTTGCTATAATTTCCCAGTGATGTCATCATTTACAACCAGGAAGTTAAATTAGAAATATATTTATTTTAACTGCATTTAGTTAAACGAGTGTCCAACCTGTCAAAGGCAAAAAGTGAATTCTGCTGTTGTTTCTTGTGTATTATAATGTACTCTCGACATTGCAAATCCTTAATGATTGTTCCAGATTAAATAATGGTTAAATTAGAGTTCAGTTTTTTTGTTGGGTGTTTTATTCATGAGACAAGGGATGGGACAATAAAACATAATATCGTTTATTGCAATAAATAGAGTTGGCAATAATCATTTTGCAAAATCACAAACAAAGATAATCACCGTGTATCACCAAATCGTGCTAAAAGCTACTTATTCATGATGTTCTCTTCTAGATCAGTGTTGTTTTTGACAATTCTATAATAGTTGTTTTTGGTCCTTATAATTATTTTGGTCCTAATGATCGTAACACAAAATTTCATTCTTGTCCCGTACATCATACACAAATGCAATCATGGAAATTGCAATGTTTTTGTCTTAAACGTAGGAGTTGAAAATCTGTGAATGTCAGACTAAGTTGTGTGTATATTTTGAGTGCCCATGTAAAAAGGAGAGACATGTATTTAACAATTTTTTCTCCCTTTTTTTTGTCTCCTTAGGATGGCTGAACCTCGCTTTAACAGTCCGTACTTCTGGCCTCCGCCTCCTGCAGTTCATGGACAGGTGAGACGTGTGTGCCGTAGATTAAGTGACACGGTTTAGAGATTTTTAAACCAAACCAGGATGTAGTACTGCATGTAATCCAAAAGAGGGAGACACTGCTGTAGTTTTCCACACATTTCTTGCCTGTTCAGAAAATATAACAATGGAGATTTTTAAATTTATGGAGAATAATAAATACAGTTTTGTGCTAATTTTATGAGATGCAATGTATTCCTAATGTTGGAGGGCTTCAACTAAAAATTATTTTAGTAGTCGAGTAGTCAAACAGTTATTCCTGTTGTACAGTAAGACATAAGTGGGACATT
Source organism: Rhinogobius similis (assembly GCA_019453435.1). Lineage (NCBI taxonomy): Eukaryota > Metazoa > Chordata > Actinopteri > Gobiiformes > Gobiidae > Rhinogobius > Rhinogobius similis. Next base: position 7,104,253 of record CM033627.1, on the reverse strand, counting down.
TTTAACCAAATAAAGGTTGAAATATGGTGATTAACAGCTTCTAGATAGAGAATATTCACCAATAAAGTGTATTCTTGCACATCAAAACCAGACGTTTTTTTATTCCTTTTTGACATTTTGATCTAATAATGCCACTGTCTTTGTTATGAAATGGTCTTTTTGTGTTTTAGAGTTTGAAACATCCAGATAACGGTTACGATTTATGATTATTTTGATGATGATTTTATTTTTATGGTCCACTAATTACCATTAATCATTGCAGCCCTATAATATAGATCTCACAGTGTTGCATTTTAGATGAGCAAATGTATAATAGAAACAAACATTTACGTTCCAGTCATTAAAACGTTTCAACTTTTTTTACTTAATGCTTGCCCGTCCTTGAAATGTGGGTGTAGTGTCTGGTGTAATCCAACAGAGGGAGCCAGCACTGCATGCAAACACAAAAGTCAAGGCTTTTCATACTCGTTTAAGACGTCAATAAGGACAGATACAACAAAGATAGAAGTTACCAAGTGAAGTTAAAAATGTGAAATGGCCTGTTCTTGTCACAAATGCTGTTTTCTTGTGTCAGCTGGATAACCTAGTCTTGATCAATAAAATCAAGGAACAGCTGATGGCAGAGAAAACGCGACCTCCTCACCTGCCGCCCGCTTCAGAAGCATCGCAGGCGCCTCTCCTGTCTCCGCCCACTCAGGTCGAAGGTCACGGGACGTCCAAGGGCCAGACGCTGTCCTCCGTCCTGCCCGGCCACGGCCCGCCCCAGCCCGACATCGCCCTGCATGCCCGGCCCGCTGCCAGCTCTGTCACAGGTAAACTCAGTCGCAGGTAAACTCAGTCGCAGGTAAACTCAGTCGCAGGTAATCTCAGTCGCAGGTAAACTCTGTCGCAGGTAATCTCAGTCGCAGGTAAACTCAGTCGCAGGTAAACTCTGTCGCAGGTAAACTCAGTCGCAGGTAAACTCTGTCACAGGTAAACTCTGTCGCAGGTAAAGTCTGTCGCAGGTAAACTCTGTCGCAGGTAAACTCTGTCGCAGGTAAACTCTGTCGCAGGTAAACTCTGTCGCAGGTAAACTCTGTCGCAGGTAAACTCAGTCGCAGGTAAACTCAGTCGCAGGTAAAGTCTGTCACAGGTAAAGTCAGTCGCAGGTAAACTCTGTCGCAGGTAAAGTCTGTCTCAGGTAAACTCTGTCGCAGGTAAACTGTGTCGCAGGTAAAGTCTGTCTCAGGTAAACTGTCACAGGTAAACTGTGTCGCAGTTAAACTGTGTCTCAGGTAAACTCTGTCACAGGTAAAGTCAGTCGCAGGTAAACTCAGTCGCAGGTAAACTTTGTCGCAGGTAAAGTCTGTCACAGGTAAACTCTGTTGCAGGTTTTATATAGAAAGCTAACTCAACTGTCCAGTATTATTTATCCTACAGCAGCGGTGGCCAAAGAGGTGTTCTAATTTGGCCACCGGGGACAGAGGTTGCCCCTGGTGTATGGTCCTAGCACTAGAGGGAGGTAGATCTGTATTGAACACACACAGTGTCTGTGGTGGGTACAATTCTCATCTTGTGTTGAGCTTCTCCTCCTTTCTGTGCAATAGACTTTGGGACCACAATTTGTCACAACATTGTGTTGTGTGTGAACAGAATTCTCAGAATGAAGTCCCATGCCCACATATGCTGATTTCTCTGAATTTTATTCTGTAGCCACAGTCTTTGGTCTGTGGAGACACGCCCTGTCGCCATGGTCACAAAAAACAAAGCATTTAGCAAGAGAAAATCTTTAACTAATTCTACACAATGGTCCCTAAGTGGATGCAGCTTTTATGAGCATTTAGACCTTTAATTATTTGTTTTTTGTGGCTCTATTGTATGATAGGGATGTCTGTTTGACCTGATGTCATTTGACAAGAAGCAAACACGCGCTCATTTGCATATGTATATAGTACCCTGTGCAGTTGTAGAAAATTCACAAAATGAGATACAGTTATTGTATTGTAAACCAGAGGATTATGGGAAGGCTGTCCTCATAGACCACCCCCATGGACCTGCCATGGATGAGGATTCTTAGTATTCTTCTTGCTTCCTGGTTCTTTCAAACAGAATTTTATTAATAATCAAACAATATGGTACAATTTATTTAGAGTAGGCGTGGTGCCTCTTCTCTTCAAACGCGTTGACCTCATCCTCGACCTGTTGAAGTTTTTTACAATTAAAATCACAAATAAAACGTCAGTACAATTCATAACGGTATATAATTATTTTTACGACTATTCGGCCCAGTCTTAATATCACTATTATAGTCCAAGCGGTGTCATTAGAGCCCATGCCATGAGCTTTGGTAGAACATAGAGCCCAGAAGCAGACGTGCTTTGTAGATTTACTGTGGACAGAGCAGCTTTACATTAAACTAGGTGTGCCCTGTTTGCTTTTCTCGTTGTCTCAGTTCAAAGTAGGTCTGGATGCATCTCATATTTCACGTTCACAAATGGAATCACAAACAGACTTCCCTCAGCAAACACTCTCGCTTGTCTGGCAGCGGGCGGTTTGTCGTTGATCGTCCGACTGACAAATGAGTGGACCAAGAGCACACGTCAAGACAGTGTTTGATAATGCATCCACTGACTTCAAATGACAACATATATTTATTACTCATTTAATTATGTTTAGTAATTACATAGTGTGAGATGAAATAGTAAAAAATGCATTTGGTACATTTTACTGTCTCGATAGGGAATAGTATCCAGGGAGGAAGTGCAAAACAAATATGTGTAATGGGTAAAAAGTAAAATGAATGTACGTCAAAAAACAATATACTGCAAAAGAATGAAAAAATATTAGAATTTCACAAAATCAAAGTAATACGGCTTGAGAATGATATTTTTTCTCAGCACATGGCACGTTTTAAGATAACAATTATTTGATTACATGATTAGATTTGTTTTTTTGTTTTGAAGTATATTACACACTGGACTGGAAACACAATCAGAGAGAGAACAGGGGATGAAAGTAAAATAAGAAGAAGGCAGCCAAGGACATCCAAAGAAAATTATGGCACATTTTGTCCAAAGTAAATGTCCCGTTTGGAAAGTCTTTCATCAGAATCAGAATCAGAAACGGTTTATTGCCATTGTCAGTGATCAAAAATTCACAAACATAGGAACTTGCTTCGGCGTAAGGTGCAACATAAAGCAATGAATAAAATATAAAAATATATATAAAAAAAAGACATGCATAAAATTAAGAATAAAATACACTAAGATAGACTAAGACTATATACAGAAATGTACAGTTTGCAGTGTGCAAATGGGTAGTGCAAATAGATAGTTCTTATATAATATATTGTGTGTTTTCAAATTAAGTCCCAATGTGACTTTTTCCATTTTACACACATAAGTCAATTATAATGTCAGTCCAGTTCTTGATTGTTGTTCCAGTTTGTGGAGCAATCTCAAAGCACTTTGTAATGATGGGCCATAAATTCACGCTTTGACCCCTTTGACCCCCCTTATCTGGGTCAAAGCGTGAATTTACTCTTTTGTTGTGCTTTCTTTTCCAGGGCGCATTCTTGGAGACGTGAATTTAAACCTGGACGATAAATCGACCATAAAAGCCAGAGGATTATGGGAGGACTGGCATTTGAGACAACTCATAGACCACCCTTCACGGACCAACCACGTATCAGGTAACTCAGTGCGCTCACTGTTCCTGGTTCTTTCAAACACCACCGTGTTTTACACCGTTTGTTTCTGTGTAAGATGAGATCTGGTTAGTTAAGGACTGAAGTTACTGTTGCTAACACTAAACTACACACACACTACAAACAACACTAACTAACCCAAACAATTTTCCTAACCTCTCATCCTTAACCATAATTATCTTCCTAATTCTTAACCATTTTCTTAACCCTTCCTTTTTTTGGCTATATGTTTCATATATCTTGTTTGTAGTGTTTCTACATAGTATGTGTTTTAATAATGTTAAACATAGTCTTAGTGCATTATTTCGTTCATTTGTTTGCTGATTGCGTGAGAGCCTGAAGTTTTGACGTCACTCCAGAGCTGCTCTCCATTCGTTCACATCACAGCCGTAAAGCCCCTCCCTCGTACGCAGACAGAAGCTCACCTGAGCACAGGGACTGGGCTTGACATTTCTGTCATATTTCTGACCTGTTGTGATTCAGCTGCAGCTCTGACCCGCCTTCAGTCACAGACTCTGCTTTGGGCTTTAAAACTACTGACTGTGACGGCTGTTTCAGCTTCAAATCTAATCTTCAACCTCATGTGTTCAAATGTAAAACACAGAAATCATACGAGGCTTGGACCACGTCATTAGGTGAAGAAGTCTTGCTCAACAGGACAAGCATTTGTCTCACATGGGACGTCCGGGTTTGACGCCTGTTCATACATTTACATTTTTTTATTGTTGTTTTATAATGGAGCACCTCCCAAAAATAATCCACCAGCCGCCACTACTTTGTAGCATTACTTTGTTTGCATGAAGTAGGTGCGGTCATCATCTATTCAAATTCAACTCCCTTGACCTTTCAATGCACTTCTAAAGTTATGTGCTCTTACTTAAAAAACAAAAAAAAACACTCAATCACAATACAATCACAGCTGGACCTGCTGTCATATATTGGAGACAAATCAGACAGTTTTTAATTAACTGGTTTTAATCGTAGAGTCTGGACACCCAAGGGAGCTCAATCAGCTTTCTGATCCAATAATTGACTTGAGAAACATACCATAAAACGCCAACACACACAACTTTTACATCTATACTCACAGTAATACAACTTAAAGGGCGATTTATTGCTTCAGTAAATATCACGCTGAACGATAAATACTTTATACCGCTGACAGCAGGAGAATCCCTCAAAAAAAATGTGTGTTATCATAACAACATGAGCTTCAAAAAGAAATTAGTTAGTGTTGATAAGTCAGAAGTTACTCATTTCACTGTTCGTAGCTCAAATCTGATCGAAAAACTAAGAAAAAGTTCCCCAAAGCGCAAAGAAACTGTACATGATAAATATTGAGCCTGAAATATATTGTTCTTTTAGAATCAGAAAAAGGTTTATTGCCGCTGTCAGTGAACAAAATTCACAAACTAGGAACTTGCTTTGGTGTAAGGTGCATATAACAATGAATAAAATAATAGCAAAAAATTAATTAAATAAATTATAAAGCTCTTTTATTATATGAGTCTTAAAGTGTTCATGAGTCCAACGGCAGTGTTCCTGTGGTGGGAGGGTCTGGTCTGGATGGACCGTAGCCACTGCCCGAGGGGAGGGGCACAAATAGTCCATGTCCAGGTGAGAAGAGTCAGCTGTGATCGACCTGCTCCGAGTCCTGGAGACGCACAGGTCCTGGAGACGTACAGGTCCTGAAGACGCACAGGTCCTGGAGACGTACAGGTCCTGGAGACGTACAGGTCCTGAAGACGCACAGGTCCTGGAGACGTGCAGGTCCTGGTGACGCACAGGTCCTGGAGACGCGCAGGTCCTGGAGACGCGCAGGTCCTGGAGACGCACAGGTCCTGGAGACGCACAGGTCCTGGAGACGCACAGGTCCTGGAGACGCACAGGTCCTGGAGACGCACAGGTCCTGGACAGACACACAGGTCCTGGAGACGTACAGGTCCTGGTGACGCACAGGTCCTGGAGACGCGCAGGTCCTGGAGACGCACAGGTCCTGGAGACGCACAGGTCCTGGAGACGCACAGGTCCTGGAGACGCACAGGTCCTGGACAGACACACAGGTCCTGGAGACGTACAGGTCCTGGAGACGCACAGGTCCTGGAGACGCACAGGTCCTGGAGACGCACAGGTCCTGGAGACGCACAGGTCCTGGAGACGCACAGGTCCTGAAGACGCACAGGTCCTGGAGACACACAGGTCCTGGACAGACGCACAGGTCCTGGAGACGCACAGGTCCTGGAGACGTACAGGTCCTGGAGACGTACAGGTCCTGAAGACGCACAGGTCCTGGAGACGTGCAGGTCCTGGTGACGCACAGGTCCTGGAGACGCGCAGGTCCTGGAGACGCACAGGTCCTGGAGACGCACAGGTCCTGGAGACGCACAGGTCCTGGAGACGCACAGGTCCTGGACAGACACACAGGTCCTGGAGACGTACAGGTCCTGGTGACGCACAGGTCCTGGAGACGCGCAGGTCCTGGAGACGCACAGGTCCTGGAGACGCACAGGTCCTGGAGACGCACAGGTCCTGGAGACGCACAGGTCCTGGACAGACACACAGGTCCTGGAGACGTACAGGTCCTGAAGACGCACAGGTCCTGGAGACGCACAGGTCCTGGAGACGCACAGGTCCTGGAGACGCACAGGTCCTGGAGACGCACAGGTCCTGGAGACGCTCAGGTCCTGGAGACGCACAGGTCCTGGAGACGCACAGGTCCTGGAGACGCACAGGTCCTGGACAGACACACAGGTCCTGGAGACGCACAGGTCCTGAAGACACACAGGTCCTGGAGACGCACAGGTCCTGGACAGACGCACAGGTCCTGGACAGACACACAGGTCCTGGAGACGCACAGGTCCTGGAGGCGCGCAGGTCCTGGACAGACGCACAGGTCCTGGAGACGCGCAGGTCCTGGAGACGCGCAGGTCCTGGAGACGCGCAGGTCCTGGAGACGCGCAGGTCCTGGAGACGCTCGGGTCCTGGAGACGCGCGGGTCCTGGAGACGCGCGGGTCCTGGAGACGCGCGGGTCCTGGAGACGCGCGGGTCCTGGAGACGCACGGGTCCTGGAGACGCACGGGTCCTGGAGACGCACGGGTCCTGGAGACGCACGGGTCCTGGAGACGCACAGGTCCTGGAGACGTACAGGTCCTGGACAGATGGGGGGCTGCAGATGATCACCTTCTCAGCAGAGGCACAATGCTGTACTTCAGTCTGTGTTTGTCCCTCTGGGGCTCCTGTACCAGTCGGTGATGGAGGAGGGGAGGATGGACTCGATGATGGCCGAGTAGAACTGCACCATCATGTCAATAAGACAATATAGTAATTATCGTGACAGGCTGATTTACATCAAGTAAAACATTTTTGTAATTGTGAATAAATAAACATAACAATTAACATCTCGTTTGACCTGGTTTGAACAGATGCATCACTCTCAATTAAATCTAGGCGTAAATGAGGCCTTCATTTGCAGATTGGGTCTGAATGGATCCATGGGTTTTAGAATGATGAAAAATTAGTACTGTTGCTATAGAAATGAAAATTTTTTGAATGGTGAAAAGTCCTCTAAATGTCACCTTTCAGGAGCCTGATGAAACCATAGAACTATAATAAAACCTGGAAGATGAATCCAAGATGGCCGTCCTGTTTATCCCTATGGAGAGTGCTCATTGGCGCATGACCCCAAAAAAGTTTCTTACTTCCGCATTTACTTCCTGATACGAAGGCTGACATCTTTGTTTTACTTCCTGATACGGAGGCTGCCATCTTTGCTTTAGGGCGCCACGTGACGACAATCCCCCACTTCATATAAAAACGGTAATTTCGGTGATTTTAGAAACGGTAGAAAAGAACATTTCCTTCTATTTTATTTAAATACCGATAATAATTCAGTCCTGTCTGCAATTATAATGTGACATTTTAGAAAAAGGCTGGTTCTAAGAGGCTGCAGTACCTCGCACGGCCACAAATCAATCTGGGACCACAGACAGAGGGGGCGTACCTTATCCAGTTCATTTAATACATCCATGGATGAAACCCATAAAAAAAAATCTTAAGGTTAATGATTTGAGAAGTTTCCTTTCAAATAGAACTGCAACTAACGATTATTTTAGTAGTCGGCGATTTTTTTTTTCAGTTAGTCAAACGATTACTTCTAATGTATATTGAGACTTTAGAAAATACATTATCAACCAAATAACTTAACTTAATAGCTTGAAAGATTGTGACTGAAGACTTCTTGATAGCGACTATTTATATTTATTTGTTTATTATTGATGAAAATCCTAAATAGTTTATTGGTTTTTGACATTTTTGCCATTGTCTGTATGACTGTATAGTCCAGTTAACGATTATGACTGATCTTTTTTTTTTGTGGTCAACTAGTCACGATTGGTTGATTAATTGTTGCACTGCTCTAATGTGGGCTGATGTGTGTGTGTTTGTGTGCAAGCGCTGGAGAAGGGTAAATTATTTTATACTGCTGAGAGGACTGGGTGTGAATGATGTTTGTACAGAACATTTATGATGCTCTGGTTGTTGTAGTGCCGTTTTCCTTGAATCATTTTATGAACTTAAAGCCTGACCAGGATCCACAGGTGGAAAGGAGCTCTAGTGCTCAAACCTTGCACACTGCATTTCTCCTGTTAAGGTTAATAGATATTGTGCACTTTTCCTGTCTCATTAAATAAATAAACTAAACTTTTTCTTTTTTCCTATTGGTACACAATGTAACTTTTCACCTGTTTGTCTAAATGCAAATGTAATTGTTTTTCCTGAAATGTGGCACACATTATGGCATTTATGTTAGACATCTAGCATTTAATACACTGCAGAGTGTTTCTAGTGAAAAAAAAATCCTACTCTGGAGATTTGATCTGCAACTTGGCCTAATGATGCCATCTGTTTGTCTCCATGGAGAGAGCTGGGTTTATGGTCATACTGTGTAATATTCCAGGCAATCCAAGCAATAGGGCTGAAACAAACGATTATTTTAGGAGTCGACAAGTCAGCGATTCACTTTTCAATGAGTTAGATTGTGCATTGAGACTTTTAAATTACATTATCTACCAAATGAAAAATTGTGACTGAAGGCTTCTAGATAGCAAATATTTACAAACAAAATGTATATTGGATGCAAATCAGACAATGTTTAATTCTTTTTTACATTATGATTTAATAAATGCCACTGAATTTGTATTTTCATATGTGTTTTAGCGTTTGTAAAGTCCAGATGACTAGAATGTTTATCAAAATACGACTGTAGTTATTTTTATAGTTGACTAGTAACAATTAGACGATTAATCATTGCAGCTCTACAACACGTTTGTGAGACGAGCAGGTGGCAGACCCTCCATCCAAAAGGTAAGGCAGTGCACTTTTTAGAAAACGTGTGTAACTGATCCAGAAGCACCAGCCCCTTCCCCCGTCCGAGAGCGCGGCGTCCTGACATTCTACACCAGCGTAATTATCTGTGCTTTTGTTGTCAGGTGTGGCCCTGGCGTCTCGGACGGGCAACCTCAACACCTCCGACATCATCAGCCCGACCACGCCCCCCTCCGGCACCCACAGCCGCTTGGGCGGGGCTCCCGGGGCCCACCTGATCCACGGACTGGCCCCCGCTCACTGCATGGAGCCTGGGAAAAACCCCGGGGGGCTGGTGGGACTGCTGGGCCCTCCTCCCAAAGTGGAGAGGGGCCACAAGAGGATCAAAGCGGAGAACGGCTCCTCTGTGTTCGTGGTGCCGTACCCCATCCTGGCTTCAGGCAACGAGCAGTCGTGCGTCACCATCACGGCCAAAGAGGGGCGGACCTACAGGTGAGAGGCACAAAGACAACAGAGTCGTGCGATTAACAGGAGCGCAGATGGACGCCAGCTATTTAGGAGGGCTGTAGTCAACTAAAGAAATGATTGGTCGACCAACCCCGTCGACCGATTAATCGACTAAAAGGGGTTGTGGCAAAAATATATCAAAACTATGAAATATCTCCGTGTATCTGACTCAAACTGCACTCAGAAGACCAAAACTACTCAGGAGTTCATTTAAAAATAACAATTTATACAGAAAAGTACTAGTAAACAGTGTATTTATGAGTTAGAGATACAGATTTACGCTAAATCTTCAACTGACTCACTCCAAATCTTCTTGTTTCTGTTGAATGCAAACAAAAATAATTAGTTGACTAATAAAAATTGACTAAGACACCATTGACCGATTAATCAACTAAACGACTAAAGTATCACAGCCCTAGTATTTAGTTATAATAATGGTGCAAAACATATGAGGTTTAAACAACAATGAGTGTAAAACAGCGTTAACTCACGGCTCCTCGTTGTTTAAACCTTACTTAATGTCTCTGTACGTTGCCCTTTCAAATGAAAATTAAACTAAACTAGACCTGCAACAACAAGTTAATCGATTATAGTTAACATTCGGGCCTGTTTTTCCTAAAATGTCCGACTAAAATGAGCCTCATTTCAAACTGAAGCTGTTCTTGCACCCTTTGGACACAAACTAATGTCTGGACTCTTTGTGAAGCTCAGACTCCTGCTCCTTTGGTGTCTGATTTACTCTAATTACAAGCTCTGCAAAGAGGAAAACAAAAAAACTAAAAGTCCGCCTAAATGTTCTTTGTTAAATATATGGAGAAGTGAAGCTGGTGTCTGTACAGTTTGCCTGGTTGACACTAGTTTGGGCATTTGTTGGGTTTTGACAATTCCTCTTTCAAAGCTGAAGCGAATTCACAACGTTCACAATATAACAATCACAAAATGATCGTTAGTTGCAGCCCCAAACTAAATGTAATCACATTTTAATCGCAGTGTAAAGCTAATTGTCTAATCTGCTATGGCTATAATTGCAAAAGATAAATAATAAATTATACGTTAATTCTTCCTCCATAGATTTTGACAAAACTTAAATAATTGTTTCCCATAATCCTGATTTTAGTTATGATCGACCAATCGTGATAATGATTTATTTTTGCATAATATTGTCCAAATATGTCATAAACAGCTACTTCAATGTTTTTGTAATTCTTACTTAGTTTGGTTGGATAATCTCTGTGGTAAATGTTCACCACAGTTTTACATCAGTCAAGTGGCAGTTTGTGAAGAAAAAATATATATTAAAAAGTTTTAAATTACAGGAAGTAGTGCTAAAACAGAATCCCTCTGTGATGTCATCAAAAGGCGACATACCACTGAAAACACAAAGACAATTTACACACAGCTGACACATTTTTCTGACAGTTTAATCATTTAACAAAATAAAGACGTTAATAAAGTTTTTTTTTTTTCCTCGAATCACAGCTGTGGTGAAATGTATGAGTTTTGACCTTTGTTTACAGTATGGTTGCTAGGTAACAGTAGTGGAATGACCTCTATCTATGTCACATCTGCTGCTCACGTCCAACCAGGAAGTGACGTTATAAACTTTACAAATACTGTCAAACTGAGGACAAATAGAAAAAAATCTTAAATGCAATAATTTTGGTGAAATGTGTAGTTCAATCTGTCTTATGCACTTTAAAACAGCCACTGATACAAAATGAAATGTACTTACAATAAAACAGTATGACTAAAATGACCTTATTCTGCCCCGCCCACTTTTGCCGTTTTTTGCACTTTTGTTGTAAACGCACTTCCGTTTGACGAGAACTCTGTTAAAGCTAATGACGAACGAGGGAAAAGTCTTGCCGCTAAAATGTTACATAAAGTAGATTGATTTGTGTAAAATGTTTAATGAACACGAGCAACAACAAGTCACAACGCACCGATTTCCTGGTCAGTCTGAAAACGTCTTTTTAGTCCATGTAGAACTTATTTTCTGCTGAGCTCGTCTGCTCCATGTAAACTACAACGGAAACAAGACGGCGGCGCGTACGGCAACTTCCGGAATAAGGTGAATAGGCGAAAAAAAACACAAAACATACAGAGCACAACATATTATCTAGAATCACAAATAAAAATGTAGAGTTTTGGACTTAACAATATTTAACGTTAATTTTCCAGTGGATGGTCAGCCACCTTCTCAGTGGAGATGGTATTGCTTTGCCTGAAATGTTCCACAGTGTGGCATTAAACGTATCTATATCAACAAAGACAAGCAGGTGACGCATCCAGGCCAAGTTACAGGTCAGATCTGTGGAGAGGTGCGTCAGCTCACCATAAGAATCATTGTCTTTAAAGGTATTTTTAACAGCAATAAAAACACCTTTAATTGAATACATACTATATAGACAAGCAAGTTTAATGCCATACTGTGAAACATTACAGGCAAAGTAATAACATAACATTTCCTCCAACCAGGAAAAAAAACAAAAAAAACAGGTAAAAGGTAAACTGTTTGAAGTTGGTTGAGGATTAAATGAAGTCAATGATTTCAGTTCCAGTAAAAAGCCTTCTGTAAATGCTATTACTGCTTACACTGGATGATTGTTTCCTGTAAACGCATTTTAATATACAAAATTTTTTTACAGCCAGTGAAACCAAGTGCTTTGTATACTCTGTGGCGTTGTTTAATATCCTGGAGCTAACAAAGCATCAGGATATTAAACAGCAAATAAGTGACTGCAGCGCACAAACATCATTAATCCACACTGACATAACCTTATATAATCGACCGCTACAATAAAATGAGGTTCAATTTAACCACTATGTGTGCTACCACTTCCTTTAAATATTTCTCTTTTTGACAGGTTTTAACAGGTTGAATGTCACAAAAAGAGGAAGTAATTGCAGAATACTTTGTTTATCAACCGGATGTTCTTGAGCAAAAATGAACCTCCTTCTGTGGTGTGACCATGGACTTCTTCATAGAGAAGTGTTCAGTGGAAAAAAAACAGATATTTCTGTTTTGAAAAATGATCAAAAAGTATTTTAATTTTTGTCACCACATATATAATTAATTAAAATAATGTGTTTTGGATTTTATCAAGGAGGGGTGGAATAACATTTAGATGGCAGTAAGATATATTTTGCTTTTGAAAACATTACTATACAAAGACTTGACAAACCTTCAATGACTTTTTAAAATGGCACTTCATATCTGTTTTTGCAAATGAACTCTCTAAGTGTAAAAATATCTTGACTTTTCATACAAAATAGTGTGTTGTGTCTTGAATTGATGTGTTGATCGTGCAGCAGATCCCCCTTTGATCAACAGTGTCATAAATCAACAGTGCGTCTCCATGGAGATGTGATAGCTTTGTTTGAATGACAGAATGGCATTAAACATATCTGGTGTATCTGTCTAGATGGAAATGACTTGTTCCCGCTCACTGCACATCTTTTTCATAATGTTTTTCATAAATTAGACGCGTAATTTCAGTAACATCTCCGTAGAGACAAGTGACAGGCGCATTCTTCTTTTAACAATTAATCGTAATCATAGTATTGAGATAATCGACGACTTACTTTTTTTAATTATTTTTTTTTAGTTAGTTTATTTTTCTTCGGTCCATAGAAATACAAAAACAAAACAAAAAAGCAGAAAACAAAGGAGAAGTGAGCGCTTCAGTGGGTCTGAAGACTAGTGAACAGGATCAGGTGCTCTTCGAGGATAATTGGAAACATAGATAAAAGAAATCGCCGTGTTAGAAAACTTGTGGAGCACAGGCAGAGATCCGAGGCACACTGACTGAGTAAAAGTCCTTTATTGTGGACAGGGACGCCAACGCGTTTCGACCGTGGCGGTCTTCATCAGGGCATTGAGCACATGAATGAACAGGTGTCCTTAAATTGTGTTAGTCATGTGACAAGCATCACGTGAACCGACCACAAAACACGTTCAAAAATTACATAAAATTACACATTTTTTTCATAAACATTTTTTACAAAGAAAAAGAAAAAACGTAGTTAGACTATGTACCAGGAATAACCCACTTTCAAAACCATACAGAAGACACGACAAGCAGAGTTTTTATAAGTAGGTATGACTAGTTCATAGGAGAGCTACTACTTGGGCCCAAGATGAAGAATCTTAGTATTTTATACAACCACATAATGAACATTCACAGTGCATATATAAGAAACATCATACAATAGCAATATATAGCAAAGGACGCTTATAAAAACATTGAGAAGTCCAGATCATCATAAAGTCCTGGGAATACTGTTGCATTTAAAGTCACTATCCAAAAAGTCTCTCTTTGTGACAAAAAAGCAGATGAATAAAGAAAGAAAACATTTTACAGACTGAAAGAGTTTAGGCTGAAGTTTAACACTTATTTTGCCTAATCCTAATAAAAGTATGACGTGCCAGAAAGCCACAGATGAACATAATAGAAATCTATACACACAGGCTCATATAACACTTTTTATATCCATAAATATGTGTAATATAAACAGACACAAACAGTTACTGACCTGCACAACGCACTCACACAGTCATTCTTTCGATTTCTTGATATTTTTTTTATTACATTGGATCTAAATTTTGTTTTAAAAGTGTAAATACTTTTATTTTAGAGTCTTTTAATGTCTCCTCCAAATTGTTCCATAAATTAACTCCTCTATTCACCTACTATGCCCACTTTTATCTCTTTCTGCTGCGGATTGGCGCTTCTGTTGAAAAGTCTCGCTGCTAAAACGCTATAGTAGGTTGATTTGTGTAAAACGTTCAATGGGCCGATTGTTTGTGAGCGGCTGTAGTGTGTTTATAACGTATTTGCTTATGAGATCGGCAGATATGCATACAATTTAAATACATTCAATTCCCTTTTTTTCACCAGTACTTGCCGCTTTCAGGTTAAATACAGTTAAATGAAATGCAATTCACCTTATTCTGGAAGTTCCCGTGCGCGCCGCCTTCTTGTTTCCGTTGTATTTGTTTGCACGGAGCAGACGAGCTCAACAGAAAATAAGTTCTACAGGAAATCGTTGCATTGTTGACTTGTTGTTGCTCGTGTTCATTAAACATTTTACACAAATCTAGTTTATGTAACATTTTAGCGGTGAGACTTTTCCCTCGTTCGTCATTAGCTTTAACGGAGTTCTCGTCAAACGGAAGTGTGTTTACAGCAAAAGTGTGTATCTGTGGAAAAAAACGGCAAAAGTGGGCGGGGCAGAATAAGGTGAATACAGCTTTAATGTAGTACTCTGACATGATTGGAGGTTTGTGAGGTCCAGCAAGTCCACACATTCATGCCGTTATCTTGGTTCCATCAGTTCTGAGGCTAATTCTGGTTGATTCATGGATCATTTGTGATCATTGTCTTCGGCTTTGACTTCACTGGACAGTTCAAGCTCCAAACAGTGCTCATGTCTCCTCACAGATACACAGCAGAATTTGTATTAGTGACTAGGGCAACTAGTTATCGCACTTGTGACGGGCGATCATTTCTAATGTTCACTGCACTGATCTTGCATTTCTTTTTGCCCGAGCTTGTTTTTATTTTACTTTTTACAGTACTTTACCGCTTTTACGAATCAGACTCAAATGTTCACCTCCAAAAGTGCCGTTTTGCTGAGTACAGAAGTGAAGTGTTTAAGTGTTTTTAGTTAAACCTTTTGCTTCAAAATCCTTGTTACATTTTCCACTATTTCATACAAACATAAATAAAGGTGAATAAAGCATTTAAAATGCATGAGTAAATATTTGTATGGTTTGCAGAGTGATGGACAAAGAAGCTCCAGGTTTTAATAATCCAAAGGTCTCCAATGTGTGTGTATTTGTACTTACATTACTATATTTTAAAGTAAGAGTTGAGTTATCCTTCATACCTGAAAAAGAAAAGAAAAATATATGCAAATGAGGAAAAATATCGCAATAATATCGTTTTCGCAATACTTGACAGCCTTATCGCATATTGCACTAATTTCCCACATCGTGCAGTCCAATAAGTGACATAATCCAGCATTTGACAGACATTATCGGAGTATTCTTTATGTGAATTTGGAGGCCTAGCAGCACCCGATGAGTGAGGGCTTCAAATACTTTGCATGTACCTGTGTCCAAATAGATTCAATACTATCCTTCATTAAATCATGCATTACTTTTACTGGACGGTGACTTTGAACATAGATTGTGACTCCTTCTCTATGTGAATTTCTATCTTGACAAAATATGTTGTACCCTTTAATTGTATCTTGACGCTGAATCTAAATGAGTTTCTGATACTGCCAGCACTTTTAGTAGGGTTTTTTTTGCTCTTAGTTGCATATTTGCCGCTTTTAGTCACTTTTTAATCACTTTAAGACTCGTTGGCACTGTAGACCAATTTTTGTCACTTCTCAGTCTAGTTTTGTCGCTTTTAGTCACTTTAAGACTCGTTGTTAGCACTGTAGATGTGTTTTTGTTACTTTTCAGTCTAGTTTTGTCGCTTTTAATCACTTTAAGACTTGTTGTTGGCACTGTAGATGCGTTTTTGTCACTTTTCAGTCTAGTTTTGTTGCTTTTAGTCATTTTAAGACTCGTTGTTAGCACTGTAGATGTGTTTTTGTCACTTTTCAGTCTAGTTTTGTTGCTTTTAGTCACTTTAAGACTCGTTAGCACTGTAGATGCGTTTTTTTCATTTTTCAGTCTAGTTTGGACGCTTTTAGTCACTTTAAGACTCGTTAGCACACTAGATGTATTTTTGTCGCTTTTAGTCAGTTTTTTGTCACTTCTGTCACTTTTTTGTTGCTTTTTGTGCTTTTGTTGCTTGTTTCAGAACATGTTTTAACAAATCTAAACTACAGGGTGAGCAGTTTATATGCAGCATAAAACAAGAGATTTTGATGTTTGTGGAGCTAATTATTGCACTTGTAAAATTGCAGCCTTTGCCGATTGCGGACATTCAAAATGCGATTCGATTTCGATGAATTGTGCAGCCTTATGAATAACATTAGACTTTCTTTCTATAAATGATGTCTATGTTTTGACATATGATCTGTCAAGAAATCAGCATTCAGTTTTAGCTTCACGTGGGTTGTATCTTCACATTTGGCTGAGAAAATAAACCAAAGATTGAATCGATTAGTAAAAAAATATAAAAAATATACAAACTGACCTGAACATGAGCCCAGTGACAGTTGCAAAGACCTACTGTAGTAAAAAACAACAACAGCAACGTCCCACTGACACAGACCACAAACGTTGAATTCTGTTAATTTTGTCTGACGTGCCTTTCTTGTGGCCACAGGTGCAAAGTGTGCCCCATGACCTACATCTCCAAGTCAGACATGCAGCTGCACTCGAAGACGCACACGGAGGCCAAACCGCACAAGTGCTCTCACTGCTCCAAGACCTTCGCCAACGCCTCGTACCTGTCCCAGCACCTGCGCATCCACCTGGGCGTCAAACCGTACCGCTGCTCCTACTGCGAGAAGTGTTTCCGCCAGCTCTCACATCTGCAGCAGCACACCAGGTCTGACTTCACGGGGATGATTATTATTATTATTATTATTATTTATCAGAGGGCTGGGAAATGTAGGGATTGGAGCGGCACGGTTTGAGAAATATATATAATTGTGATTTCTCTGACCAGTGTTAAAGTGCGTATGACGGGTTTTTATGATTTTCTAATTTTGACTTTATTCAGTGTATTAACGCCTGTTGTAAATATATATAATAGTTTTACACCAATCAGGTCGCTGTTTGTGGAGAAAAGTTGAAAAATATGTTGAAAATTACAGGAAGTAAACAAACCGATGACATCACACTGGGGAGACAAACTTTATACACGATTTACACAAAATAAACTACTTTTTTTTACCCTTTAAACATTAATTCAACTAAATAAATACGTTCAAATGTATTTTTATTTGTCAGGTAAAAGAACTGATGACATTAGATGAGTTTTAGCCCAGTTTACAGTGTGGTTGCTATGGTAATTTCCTAGTGGGATGTCATTATTTACAACCAGGAAGTGAAATTAAAACTTATAAAACTGCTAAACCGGGATAACATTTGTAAATAATTTTAGCAAAACTTGAAATATATTTATCTTGACTGCATTTTAGGTAAATGAGTGGTCCAACCTGTCATGGGCCCTTTAAGATTGGAGTTGTGATTGGTGTTTTAAAACTGGGATTCTGTTCAAAGTTCACGTTTATATGTTCCCAAAATGTTTTAATTATAACTTAGTTTGGTGGGAGGGCACCTGTTGCAATTATTTACTATGGTTTTGTGTCTGTGAAGTTGCTGTTTGTGGAAAAAATGTAGAAAAATAAATGTTTAAAATGACAGGATTGAGTTCTAAAACAGAATCGCTCTGTGATGTCATCAAAAAGCGACGTGCCATGAAAAATACAGATACAGTTTACACACAACTTTTTGGTACGTTAAAGTGTCATTCAACAAAATAAAGTTGTTTTCAGGTATTATTATTATTTGTGGAATCATAACTATTGTGTCATTTATGTGGGTTTTGGCCTTGTTTTGATATTCGTTGCTAGGTAACAATTGTGGAATTACCTCCACCTCTGTCATATTTACTGTCCATGTCCAACCAGGAAGTAACATTTTATTATAAACAATACAAAAACTGTCAAACTGGGGATAAATGGGCAAAATGTTTAGTAAAATCTTAAATTTAATCATGTTAACTACGTTTTAGTGAAATGTGTCGTCCAACCTGTCATTTAGACTTTAAAAACTGAACTGACAAACAAATGATAAATGAAAAATAATTACGTGTTTCAGAATGTTTTGGGTGGTTTAGTCGAGTTTTTGTCTCTTGTAGTAGCGCTTTCGTCACGTTTTTGTCACTTTTAGTTTCACTTTGGTCGCATTCTGCCGCTTTTAGTTTTACTTTGCGCTTTGGTCACGTTTTGGTCGCTTTAAGTTGTGTTTTGGTCACGTTTTAGTCGCATTTTTGTCACTTTTAGTTGCGCTTTGGTCACGTTTTGGTCGCATTTTTGTCACTTTTAGTTGCGCTTTGGTCGCATTTTTGCCACTTTGGTCATGATTTTGTCGTTTTTTGTTGACCTTTGGTCGTGTTTTTGGCGCTCTAGTTGCACTTTTGTCGCTTTAGTTGTACTTCTGTCGCATTCTGTTGCTCTTAGTTACATTTTTGTTGCTCTTGCTCTTTTTTTTTTTAATCAGAATCAGAAACGGTTTATTGCCATTGTCAGAGATCAAAAATTCACATACTGAGCATATCCAAATGAAACAAAAACTGACAAATGTAAATGTCTTTGATTTGACGCTGATGACCATTTGACAAATGTGTGGACCCAGTAATCCCAAACAAACAATGATCAGCATCTGTTTGGTTATTTCTTTCAAAAAACATGAATTGTCCACTGATTTATTCAGGCCTCTGCCCGCCATCTGAAATGATTATTGATGAATTATGTTTACTGATCCTCAAGGGCCATTCAAGGGCAACAATAGACACCAAAGAGCGGCTATGAATTTGCTTTAAAAAACAAACAAAAACATAGCTAATAAATGCTATAAGAACAATTAATTTATAAATTACAAAAAATTGTTGTACAGGGTAAAATTAGGTGAAATTTGGACTAAACCCGGTTAAAATCAGGGAGTAGTAACAGGAGTTTTCTTAATCTCTTAAATATGTGGGCTCTGCTGGCTGTTTTATACCTTTCCCCTACCTGTAAATAAAGTTGTTTTCCATTGGCAGATGGAAAATCTGAGGTGTCCAATTTCACTTCAGATCTGTTTATATAAGCCCTGTCAGCTCTACACTCATTTCTATTCTTTAACATTCTTTAAAATAATTCAATTTCATTCTCCTAAAAAAAAAAAAATCTGTCTTTTGTTTTCCTTTCAGGATCCACACAGGAGACCGGCCCTACAAATGCATCCATCCAGGCTGCGGCAAAGCATTCACTCAGCTTTCTAATCTCCAGGTGAAACATTTACTCCTGTAGACCAAGTAAACATGCAAGTCTTATATGTATTTAATGGTAATTTATGTAAGATTTGTACTTTTACTGATAACAATTGTAATGTTAACAATGTTATCGTGTTTCTCAATCCAATTATCCAGTCAGAAAGCAGAATGAACTCCTCACTTTGGGTTGCCAGATCCTATGACTAAGACCAGTATTTAGATTTGAGCTCAGTCAAGGAACGATGCATTTTCATAAACTGTGAATAAACAAATCTGGTGCTTGTGTCCTCAACATGTATTTGATTGTAAAACCGTGATGCTATAACTCACACAATAATCAGAACTCTGAAATAGTAGAGTAAGAGGTCGAAAACAAGCGGAAATGAGTATACAAGAAATGTATGCAAGAAAAAAGGCAAGACGTTTACACATAAACCTAAAGGTTGTTTGTGGTTTCCTGTTTTTAGTCGCATCAGAGACAGCACAACAAAGACAAGCCGTTCAAATGTTCAAACTGTTACCGTGCCTACTCGGACTCCGCCTCCCTGCAGATCCATCTGTCCGCCCACGCCATCAAGAACGCCAAAGCCTACTGCTGCAGCATGTGCGGCCGCGCCTACACCTCCGTAAGAACACCGTCCAATCAGAAAATAATCATAATCTGCTTTAAATATGTCTCTGGAATATGCTTTTTATTATGTATTTATTTTAGTTTTCACAACTGGTCATATATACCTATATAATATACACATAGTATATATATATATATATATATATATATATATATATATATATATATATATATATATATACATATATATATATATATATATGTATGTGTGTGTGTGTGTGTGTGTGTGTGTGTGTGTGTGTGTGTGTGTGTGTGTATATATATATAGATATATATATATATATATATATATATATATATATATATATATATTGCTGTTAATTTCAGTAGTTTTGACTTACAACTAATATACAACATGGACCTGGTTTATTTTACCAGTTCTTCCTTTCCTAGTTATTTTTATTTTAAGTATTTTATTTTAATTATTTAATTATATTATATTATATTATATTATATTATTATATATTATATTATATTATATAACATTACACAAACAAGACGCACAGAAAGAAACACCTGAACACCTGACAAATTATTTTGCAAATGAGGTTAAAAAATATGGACATGACCCATGTGAAAATGTAAATATGAATTATCATGTAACCTGTTGGAAATATCATGAGCAATTTATTTAGTAATTAACTTACTTAATCAAAACTGATCAAACCCAGATTCATATTTTCAATTCAAGCCATTTTAAGATTCTGTAGAATTTCTGCGGTGTGTTACTGATCATTTATGATTAGACTGCAGACTCACCAGAACTTTGCCAGTAGATGCAGACAGAGTTTGAAACTTTTGTGGTTTGCTGAAATACATTCTACTTCATCATGAAAGACTGCCACGGGGCAAGCAGTAGATGTTCTGTGCATGCACATGTCTGACGTGTGAAAAAGTGCAGACTATGAGCATGTTATGCTATGATTATTTGTTCACACTTGCAACAAGGATGACAAGTGGAGGAGAGTGATTAGACGAGGTGTGATAAAACAAACGCATGAAGTGAGTGTCTGCTGCCTTTACATGCTCTTATTTAAGGCAAGACACTGCACAAGACACTTTTTTCTTTTTTTTTGTTTAGTTTGCTCTCTCAACATATCAGCTTTCATGGGGAAACAACAAATCTACAAATCACAACAAATCAACAAATCCTATCTGCTCTTAAAAATGTTTTATTCTTCCATGTCATCCACGTCATCCTATAGATTTCTAAGGGACATTGTAAATTCAAAGGTTGTTTTTCTCTCTTCGGGACATAAGGATCACCACTTAAAGCAGATCCCACTCACCAAACTTTACAATCTTAGACTCAACAAGATTTTGACGAAACGTACAGAAGTATTTTTCAATATCTAATTCTAAAACTGATTTATTGAAGTTTTAAGTCGAAATTTGAATTTTTAGGACAATTTTCAATAAGATAAATAAGATAGGCAAGGCAAGTTTATTTGTAGAGCACAATTCGTACACAGGGCAATTCAAAGTGCTTTACATAACAGGAAAAGTTGCATTAAAATCACAAAACACAAACACACAGAATCATTTTAAAATCATTTTAAAATAAAGTGCTTTAAAAGAGAAGAGTGCAGATAGATCTTTCAGTCTTATGCACGTCTAAAGAGAACTGTTTTTAGCCTGGATTTAAACATTGTCAGAGTGGAGGCCTGTCTCACATCTTCAGGGAGACTGTTCCAGATTTTAGCTGCAAAAAACTGAAATGCTGATTCCCCATGTTTAGTCCTGACTCTAGGCACCAGCAGGAGGCCGGTCCATGTTTAGTCCTGACTCTAGGCACCAGCAGGAGGCCGGTCCATGTTTAGTCCTGACTCTAGGCACCAGCAGGAGGCCGGTCCATGTTTAGTCCTGACTCTGGCACCAGCAGGAGGCCGTTCCTGAGGTCCTCAGAGTGCGAGATGGTTCATGTGGCACTAACATGTCAGAGATGTACTTTGGTGCTTGGCCGTGGAGAGACTTGAACACAAGAAGAGCTGCTTTAAAGTCTATTCTCTGAGCCTGAAGCCAGTGCAGAGACCTGAGCACAGACTCATGTGATCGTACTTCCTGGTTCTTGTCAGGACTCGAGCAGCAGCGTTCTGGATGTACTGCAGCTGTTTTACGGCTCGTTTGGAGAGGTCAGTGAGCAGTCATTGCAGTAGTCTAACCTACTGGAGACAAATGCATGGATAAGTCTCTCCAAGTCTGGTTTAGACACTATACCTTTAATTTTGGCAATGTTTTTAGGTGGTAAAAGGCTGTTGATGTTATTGATTTGATGTGGCTGTTAAAGTCCAAGTCTGAGTCCATTATTACCCCCAGATTTGTCGATCTTGTTGATAACTTGATTTGTCGGTTTTAGAGCGAGAGACTGGAGGTGATATCCAAAGATATCCAAAATTCCCTCTGTAAATTTTTTGTAATTAATGCGTACAAAAATAATCAAGAAGAAAATGAACCAAGAAATGTAAACCTGCTGTTGTCCCTTTTTCAGTTTTATATGTAGAGCAGATTAAACAAGTGTGTTGTTTCCACATGAAAGCCGATATGTTGAGAGAACAAATAAACACCAAAAAACTGAAAAAAAATATTTTGTCTGTAGTATCTCACCTTAAAATGAGATGTGGCACGACAATATTCACTTTGTTGAGGTTGGTAAAAAAAGTGCATATGTTCTCAAAAATGACTAAGCGGAGATGTCCCAGTATCGGCGCTGATATTGACACTAGTATTGATGCACTCTTACTCCTAATAAACCTTACCAACTGACAAACGGTCAAAACAGGACCGCACTGACCACAAAGATATGAAACCGCCGGGCCACGCCTCCCGATGTCGTGGAGGGGCAAATCAGCCTTGAAATCTCGCAAATAACCTCTCCTGGGCTGCAGGCTTTTGTGGTGAAGCTGCGGAACGTTTTGCAAATTTGACTGACGATGCATTAGGCATGTTTAAACTTTTGAACTTGAACATATAAATAAATAAAACGGGCAGTATTATATGATTCATGAAGCCCGTCTTTGCATTAATTCAGGGGTGTCCAAACTTTTTCCATCAAAGGCCACTTATTGAAATATAGACCAAGCGGAGGGCCACAAATAAATCTTGAAATGTTTAAAATAGTTGTATTAATCTGATTTTTTAAAGCGCCACCGCATCTAAATTCAGTCTCAATACCTTAATATCAGGTCTGTATCGCACCAAAATGTTAGTTATTTAGGTTACAATAGTAGAAAATCTGAAATGTGCTGTAAAAAGTACTTCTCAGGACAATGTGGGCCAATTCACCAGAAAGCATGAGGGCCAAGAAAAATTGGTCTGCGGGCCGCATTTGGCCCCCGGGCCATAGTTTGGACATGTCTGCATTAACTGGTAACACTTTATAATAACTACACTTATTCCTGCCTTAGTAAAGCATGAATACAGACTTAATTCATAGTGAACAAAGAATTTATTAAGAATGATTCAGGCTTATGAACTACTTAACTCATACTCTAACCCAGGCATGTCCAAACTCAGGCCCGGGGTCCAAATGCGGCCCTCAGACCAAATTTTCTTGTCCCTTAGGCTTCCTGGTGAACTGGCCCACATTGTCCTGATAAGTACTATTTACAGCACATTTCAGATTTTCTACAATTCCAACCTAAATAACTAACATTTTGGTGCGACACAGATCTGATATTAAGGCACTGAAACTGAATGTAGATGTGGTGGAGCTTAAAACATCAGATAAATGCAGCTTTTTTTAACGTTTCACGATTGATTTGTGGCACTCCGCTTGATCTATATTTCAATATGTGGCCCTCGATGGGAAAAGTTTGGACACACCTGCTCTAATCCAAATTCCGGGGCCTAACCCTAACCTTAATTAAGTAGTAACTAATCCTGAATCAGGCTTAATAAACTATTTGTTCAGTGTGAAATAAGTCTTTGTTCATGCTTTGTTAAGGCAAAATAAGGTGTAGTTATTATAAAGTGGTACCCATTCATTTACATCTCTGTCTTTTCTTGCTGCAGGAGACGTATCTTATGAAGCACATGACCAAGCACACGATGGTTGAACACTTAGTTTCTCATCATCACTCTCCGATCCACCGGACAGATTCTCCCTCCATCCCCATACGCATCGCCCTGATCTGAGCCACTGTCCCGCATCTCCTCCGGCATCAGGACGCATCTGGACCATGGCTGCACAATATCTTCTCCTGGATTGTTACCGTCATCAGAAGACGTTTCAGTAATCCCATCCAAAATGTGCTAAAATGTACCTGTAAATGTCACAAAAAGGGGATTTGACTGTAAAATGAACCACAGACGTGCAGAAATGTTGCCGTGCACTCTCGTTTAAAGGATTACGCCGCAACACGATAATTGTACAGCTGTTTGAAAACGCGAATTCATGATTTTAATACACTTGTTTCCCACCTCTACGATTGATTTATATTCGCAAAACTCTTAAAGTAAATTATTAAAGCTGCATTACCTGATTTTCAAAGTGCAAAAGGAGAAAGTCTGTATTTAAATCTGATTTTTTCCAACCTGTCGGCACATGGTTAATCTTCACGTTCATTCATTTTAGAATTTAGAATTAAAAAATGGCAGATTCCCAAAGCTCAATCAATCCTATCGCTGCTTCTGGCTCTTATTTACGGGTTTATGATACGAGAAATAGTTTCGATGCAGACAGTGCGCTGCGGTCTCATTTAGCCACAAACTGCTGCTTTTACAATGGGTACAAAAAAACATTTAGAATAAAGAATAAAGTTGATTATCAGGATTACATTTAGTTGTAATTTAGGAAACAATACAATCCTCTGGACAAAAGACTAAACAAAAACTAAACTTTAAGAATTACGTCTTAGAATTGTAAATTTTTTCTGATATATTTCATTACATTTTGAATATATTGTGCAGCCCCAGGGTTTGACCGGCCAGTTTCAACAGTAACCAAGGGTGCTCTTTGAATATTTTATTTTTCATGTCTGTATTTGTTGATGAAAAGGTACAGGCACGTGTCAAATATTGTGGAAAAAGTTAAGTGACTCTGAGCAGTTAAATCAAAATGTGAAATTTCTAAACTGCCGGAAAAGGATTCAGTTCTGAGTCAGACTGAATGTATTTATTATGATGGTAGTGGGATGTAAACGATGATTAACTGTTTGTCCTCATTTGGCCCAAAGTGATCAGAAGTCAGTGTTTACTTTGTGGTGGTTCAAAGCAAGAGCTGCATCTGGTTTAGGGCTGTGACGAACAATCATTTTGCTAATTGATTATTCTCTCAATTAATCAATTAGTTGTTTAGAATGCAAAAGTCTCACGAGGAAGTGATTTTGTTCTAGATTTGACCCAGATTAAACCGTTTGAGGACGTCCTGGTGGACTACATTTATGGACAAAAGAGTGTTTTCAGCAAACACATTAAATTGACAGATTTTCCGTGTCATTTTCATGCATTTGCTGTATTTTCTCAGCTCATGGAATATTTTGGAACCTATGTATGGACCAGTTAATGGTTATTTGATTACTAAATTAGTTGACAATTATTTAAATAACTGAGTAGTTGTGATTTAACGTTGCAGCCTTAATCAGGAAGGACATCCAGCTGAAAACCTGCCATATTTAAACATGTGATTTTGAGTCTATTTAAGGAAATGAAATAATGAATCTAGAAGTGATTGACTTTTCCACAATATTCCAGTCGTATTAACTTTAACATCCAAAGATGATTTGCAGCACTTTCTAGCCTGCAAAAACAGGCTTTAAACATTTTAATGTACATTTAAAAAAATATGCCCAAGGCAGCTAGAAGAAGAAACTAACATTTTGTGTCATGATAACTCTTTTTATACTACTTGTTATTAGTATTAAATATACTATATTTGCATAAAGAAGAAACGTCTTCCTCAAGCTGCGCGAGTGGCCTGAGAAAAGAGAATGTACTGTTAATGGTGTACAGAGTATTGTACTATACGTAAATATTAAGACACTTTTTTGATTTACTAATTTACTAAACATTGCTAAAATGCACACTTTATTTTAATGTCTTTACACTTTCATTTTGTTTATCTGAGGTACGTTCATGCACAAGTAAAATGGCGAGTCTTAAAATTGATGTGACAATGTAAGACCTTAACTGTCCGCTCTGTTTCCTGCCCCTTAGGCCTAAATGTAACAAATACGACAGAATTCTTTACTAGTGCCAAGAAAAGGTACACGCCAAAACTGTTAAGCCTGAATAATATTCCCAAACGGAATTCAAGTCAAACAAGTGCACTGAACCCATTCAAATGAATTGCCTGTCTAGTTATAATATGTCAAGCAATATTATAATAAATAACTACACTATAATGCACTTATTTCTATTTTTTATTGTTCAAAGTGTTTCCTTAGGTCAAAAAGACGACCAAATAAATATGTTAAAAAGATCTTGACAACGCGAGAGACTGTGAGCGAGTCTACATTCCAGTAATGTTTGTTTGTTCTAAATTTGTTCTCGCCCGAATCTTTCCATCAAACTGTTTCCAAAACATTAGAACATGACATTTAAAAGCTTTTATACAATGTGTTTCTCACGTTGCTGTTTTCTGTCCGTGTTAGAGATTATTTTGAGCTGTCTAAACATTTGTGTTACATTTGCCACTGCGCAGTATTAATATTAATCCTTCATTTATGCCTTACGTTTTCTACCGTTCTTTGTTTTCTGTAGCTACATAGCATGCTCTACTGTAAATACATCATATCTGTTATCGTTTTATAATAAATATTTATATACAGGGCGTATTCTACTTTGCCTGGTGTCACTTTTCTCCGAGCGCAGATCACCTTCATCCTCGACTCTGTGTGTGGATCCGAGTCAAAAACTTAAAGTGTGTCTGACGGGGTTTAATTTTGACTTATTCAGTGTATTAATAACTCTTTTAAGTGTAAATTATAGTTTGTTGAGGAGTAAAGTTGAAAAAATATGTTGAAAATGACAAGAAATAGACACACAGATGACGTCACACCAGGGAGACAGAGTTTATGAATAATTTAGACAAAAGAAGCTACTTTTTTGACGCTTGATTCAACAAAACAAAGGTGTTCAAATGTATTTTTCTTTGTCAAATAAAAAGAATTAGAATAGAATAGACATTAGAATTGTTTTGGTGCAGTGTACAGGATGGTTTCATGGTAATTTCCTAGTGTGGTGTCATCATTTACAACCAGGAAGTAAAACTAAAAACCTAATGAAATAACTAAACTGGGGTAAAATTTGTAAATTTTAGCAGAATTTGAATTATATTTCCCTAAACTGTATGTTGGTTAAATGAGCCGTCCAACCTGTCAGAGGCACTTTAAGGTGGAATGTTTGAAGTGTAAAGTCTGATCATCCTTTGTACAAACACACGCTTCAGAAACGAGTCTTGGGCTGAGCGATTGTTTGAATTTCAATCGAGATGGAGATTGTCATTTCTAATCATCAGTGATCAACTTGTGTCTTTTTAATCGAGAAGTCCACAGTCAATCCTCTGTCAGTAAAAAGCATGTGGTTTAGAGCAGGTTTAGAGGAACAAATGTGACTTTTTCGTGTTAATTTAATTTATTTATAGAACACAATTTACAATACAAAGTGCAATACAAACAAACACATAATCACCAGGCGTGGCAAGATCTATGTCCCCACTATCCTCCCTCTCTATTTAGTCAGAGGAACCACCCCGTCTAATTAAATATAACATTACACATTTAATTATTCAAGAAAGTTATAGGAACACAAAAACGTTTTGTCCTCCATGCTACTTCTTCTGAGCTTTGTAAACCCATGTGCATAAACCGGTGCATTAAAGGCTCAAACAAACAATAAAACACAATTATTCTGTCACTCAAGATTTTAGTTTCTGCTTACTAATTAAGAATAGCATTTTTGTGTTCAATTTATTTCTCCTTTGCATCAGAACAGTTTGTCTAAGTCAGAAAATGAATGACACATACTCCCAGTAAAGTTAGTGTTGTACATGTACTTGTTTTAACAAAAAAGCCTCCTGGTCTTTGTACCAGGAACTGAAAAAGGGGAAAAAGGATCAGGAAAACATTGGGGAAACACCTGTTATAAAATTGGCTGCTCAGAACTGTTGTGAGCCTCGATTATTCGTGAAGAAAACTGAAACGCTGATTCCTGGATGGCAATAATTTAAAGATGTGTATTGTTTATGTTCAAGAAATGTATATTGTAAGCCATTTTTGTTTGATTGTAATAAAATAAAAAGAATTGTGATGGATTAATCTGAGAAAAGAAAAAAAAGAGACCCTGGTGTTACAGACGCCAGCCGGTTTTGAATAATTATAAATCCTTGGAAAGCCCCTGCTGTTTCAGTCCTGAGAGACAAACTGAGAGGTAAATAATATGCCGTCAGGTCAAGTTACTGTTTAAATGTTGATGTTAACGGGGCAGGAGTCACCGATAGTTTAACACTGGAGTTATTTTGTGGTACGAGGTCGAGGATGAATGATACGGATTCAATGCATCGTAATCTTTCTGACAAATATTGTAAATGTATTTGGATTATAGATAGGACTTGCTTATTCTGAGATTATTTAAGGATACGCTGTATGCAATCTTAAATGTTCCTGTGAACGCATCTGCCTCTCTATAGATCTGACCAGTAACTACAACACCAGCCACTCGTCGCCATGAAGAAGTTTAATGCCACACTGTGAAGCATTGCAGCCAAATCAATTAGAGGTGAGCGATATATTGAATTTTAGATAATATCGTAGATGTTGATTTGAAGATAAGCAAAATTTTTAATATGGAGTGTATAGTTCATAGTAAAAAAAAAAAAAAAACGCTGTTCTAAACTTTCATATGAGATCAAGGTGATATTTCTGCACTTTTCAGATTTATTTTGGAGACATTTCACATCCGTCTGATAATTAAACCCAAACAAAAATATTTAAAGACATTTTTACCCACATTTCTGTTGAATTGCATAATATCATCTGATTATATCGGGATAATCTATAAATATTTTAGAGACTTTTTTTTTTTTGTCAATATTGCCAACCACTAAAAGCACTATCTCCATAAAGACAATCAGGAGACTTTAACTTTTGACAGAATAGAAAACACATAAAAACATATCAAACATGAAAAGCTTTTCTGTGCACACAAAAGATCCATTTCCCTCCAAAATTGTTCATAAAGCAAAAGCACTTCTCCTTTGCTGAGATAATCCATCCCACCTCTCAGGTGTGGCATATCAAGATGCTGATTCAACAGCATGAATACTGCACAGATCTGCCCTATGGCCCCAATAAAAGGACACTGTTTGTTTCTTTCCCTCTGCCGTTGGACTCATGAACACTCTGTAACACCCGTCACTTTAACTATATATTATATAAGGACAATCTATTTGCACTACACATTTGCACATGGCACTGTCTGCCAACTGTACATTCTGTATATAGTCTATCTTAGTCTATTTTATTCTTAATTTTTATGCATGCCTTTTTATATAATTTATATATTTTACTCATTGCTTTATGTTTGCACCTTCGCCGAAGCAAATTCCTATGTTTGTGAATTTCACTGACAATGGCAATAAACCGCTTCTGATTCTGATTCTGATTCTGATTCTGATTCTGTTCCGTTTTATCACACACAGAGCCACAGATGTCGGCGCACTGACTGCAGGAATGTCCAGAGCTATTGCCAGTGCACTGATTGTTCATTTTACTACCATAACGAGCTCCACGTCAAACATTCACATCCACGATCCTCTGAGGCCAGACCCTGGGCAGCTGGGCAACAATCGGTGCTTTACCAAAGAATTTCTGCACAAACTGCCAGCACCTCCTTAAAGCTCATCCTCTCGATGACTCACATTTGATGACGCCTGGGAACAAAGAAATGTTCCTTTCATGGATGAATCCCGGTTTTCACTGTTCAGGGCAGATGGAAAAAAATGAGAGCAAAAACAGCATTGCGTTTGTATTTTTGTTCAGGGCACATTGAACTACTGCAATAATGTGTTTGCAGAGGTCTAAACTACAGCAGGTTTGTTCAAAATAGAACCTCATGGTCTCAACAGAAGACTCATTTAAATGCATTCTTTGTTGTTTGCAATAACCAAATAATGTTTGGATTGCAACTTCAGTCAGAGTTTGGTATTTCCTTGATCTAAAGTCTCTGAGGCCACATCAGTCATGGCTCTGTTTCTGAAAAAGGACAGAGCAGCGACCTCGACAAACAGCACTTAATCAAGTGAGCCACTATTATTTACACAACCAGCAACAAGGACGAGCCAAACCACAGCCAAGAAGACACAAAGAGTGAGTCAGAGGGAGTATGCTTTTTACAAGAAGGATTAGAGCTAGGTTTCAAGCAGATTTGATGAATTTGTATTTGTTTGTTTTACTTTCAAATGTTGACTTTAAACTTGAACTGTGCTCAATGACTACATCTGCGACTTGTCAAGCTGAATAATTAGTAACATTTTAGGATTCCTTAAAATTCAGAATTATTCTTCAGAGGTTTTCATAATTTTTAACTCATTTTTCTGTTACCACAGCACCCACAGTCTGACAGACACGTGCTTTTCCACAAATGGAAATGATAGGCCTACGTGAAAAGGCATTGATGTTTTAAAGCAAAAATCTCAACTTGTGTCAATTTGAAACTCCTCTTGTCATTTTTTCAGACAAATGTTTTACATCATGTAATATTGTCATATTTAAAAAAAAAAATTGCCAACATTTATTCTGAAAACTGCATAGAACCAGTTTCTTGCTTCGTTTTACACAAAAATACAGATAGGGTTTTGGATATCTTATAAGTGAGTAAAGTTATTGAAAATTGATGGAAAAAATTCAGATTTTGTCGTATTATTTGTAGTTAAAACTTTAATAAATCAGACTTCGAGTTTGAATCTGTGAAGTTTACGCTTGAAAATGCTACTGTAGGGTGAGCTTTTTGTCCTTAATTACAATTTAAGAAAACAGCCTTTGAGATCACAACAAACCCAATCAAATCCACAGACTCGAGTTGATTCAATGAAACAATAACGCCTCTTTTTGTGCAGCTTGGACAGTTCTGTTGTTTCCAGGTGAAAGCTCAGACTTCCTGTAGTGTCTCACTTTAAAACAAAGGTATAGTTTATGCGATTCATTTGCAAAAACTCAACAAATCCTTTTTCTGCTCTAAACAAATCTTCCTCATTGCGACTCCAATCAAACATACAACATGACAGACTTTTACATTTTACAAACCCTCTCTAAACCCATCAACCTGAAGGCATGTGATTCAGGGAAGGTCTTTGAATAATGACAGTCCTGACCTCGACCACGGACCAGGAATGTCCCGACCTGTTTGTTCTTGCACCAGGAAACCCAAATACAGTTAAGTCGAAACACTGTCTGACTTGTGGTCTGAAGTAAGGCTACACGATAAGAAAAATAAACAAAAAAAATCACAATCCTTCCTTCAATCCCTTTTTTAAATTAAAAAGAAATAAACATGTCTTCTGACCTTGATTTCATAAACTTAAAACGACCAAATAATAGGATCCCAATTGGTTTAAAATCAGATTAATCACACAGCCCTGCTCTGTGTAGCAAGAATGTGAAATACAGGTTCTGGAAGAAGCTTAATCAAATTTAAACATAATCCATGACTAAGGCAGGAGTAACCAGATAGGAACCACATTAAGACCTAGTTTAGTCCTTTGTGTCGTCCTTTGGTCACGTGTTAGATTGAAGTTTAGTGCTGATTTAGTCCAGAGTTGGTCCTGTTTTTACCAATTTGTCAGTTTTATGTGACGTGCAGTTTACCCTTGGTGGTATTTTCTAAATGCAAACACCAAATATTGTTGTTTCCATTTTTCTTTTCTTCTTCTTTTGCCGTTCGCTGTTCCAACCGGCCACAGCAAGACTTCTGGACAACATTTTACATCATAAAATAAACCTTTATGAGCTTTAAACCATGAGAGTTTCCTCATCATTAAAGTGCCCATGACAGGTCGGGCTACTCATTTAACCAAAATGTAGTTCAGATAAACATATTTCAAAATGAGCTAAAATGCTTGACACATTTTACACCGGTTTTGCAATTTTTAGCTTTTTAATTTTACTTCCTGGTTGTAAATGATGACATCATGCTAGGAAATTACCATAGCAACCACACTGTAAACTGGGCCAAAACTCCTCAGTCACATTTTTTTGATTTGACAAATAAAAATAAATGTGAACACCTTTATTTTGTTGAATTGAATTAATGTTTAAAGGGTCAAAAAAGTTGTTTATTTTCTGTAAATTATGCTTAATCTTTGTCTCCCCAGTGTGATGTCATCAGTTTGTTTACTTCCTGTAATTTTCCAACAGGTTTTTCAACTTTTTTCCACAAATAGTGACCTGATTGATGTAAAACTATCATTTATATTTACAACAGATATTAATACACTAAATAAAGTCAAAATTAGAAAATCATAGAAACCTGTCATACGCACTTTAACTTCCTCTTAGCATTTCAATTGATTCACGCATGTATGAGTTTCTGAAAGAGCCGGGTCAGCAGGTTTAGATGAATACTGCAGATTACAATTGACAAAATGTGAAGTAATGTGTGATAATAATGACTACCAGGTAAATACATATTATGTCTTCTTAAAATAGACCAGGTATTAATATTAGTCTTTAATCTGTTTTAGTTCATGTTTAGTCTATTTATGTATATATTTAAAGGGCCTGTACCTGATTTTGAACCGTGAGACAGGAACACGTTTTTGTTTGAACATTAGCCCCGCCCACATAGTCCTTCCATTCACTCGATATTGCACCATGACTCAGAAACCACTGTCTGGAATGCAGTTGTTTAAATATAGCTCCTCTAACTCTTCTCACGATTTGTTTTTAGCGCTTTTGAAACTTTTGAATCACATGTGTCAAGCTTTCCTGGCCTCCATTCAAATCTCCATGAATTATTTAATACTGATTAGTCTGGAGCTGCCACCACATAATTTGACTTCAGTGGGGCAGGACAAACATCAGATCTATCCATCTATCAGACGAACAGCGGACGTGACGACAGCATCACGAAAGAACGGTTTATGCACGAAAGGCAGCAGACAGTTGTGGCTGAATGGTTCCTCTTTTTAAAAATCTGGTCATAAATAGAGAAATGGGACAGAAATGTATTTTCTTAGATGTTTCAAGTCGTGTCAAGTCACAGAGAACTCCTCGTCCAAGTAAAGTCCCAGGTCTTAGCCCATTTTATCAAGTTAAGTCTCAAAATTGATAGATTTGCAATTTATGTTTTAATAATGGGATTCAGGTCAAAGGTCACGTTTTAATCATGTCCAAATTAATATAAGAATCACACATATTTCAGAACTTATTCATATCTAAAATGCAGGGTTGGTTTATGCAGAATAAAACAAGATTTGGGCTAATTGCGTTCATTAACATTTTTACAATTAATTGTGCAGCCATAATTAAAGTTTGACACCTGTATTTTTGTTATTTAAACGGCCACATGCGTTTTTTTATTTAATTTTTATTTGTGCCCGTGTAGGGCCGTAGCACCAAATTCTGGGTTCCAGGTTCAAACAACTCGGTGGGCCCCTAATACATAATTTTGTATGATTAATTTAACCCAGCTAATTTGATTATTATTGTTAGTTTTTCATTCACCTTTGCTAGAATATACACCCTATGGTAGATACCAGCTTATCCTGTTTGTTTTTGCAAGAAACTCTCATACATACATTCAAAAGCATCTTGAAACACATTATTACTATAAGAAAATACACCAACTGCAAATTAAAATTATTCGTTTGATTTATTAACAACTAGGCAAATACGTGGCCACGTTTTTTAAAGGTTATAGGGCCCTCAGATCACATGAATAATTAAATTTTAGTCTCTGAATGACCTTTCTCAACCCCAATGCGTTTTAATACAACAAAAATGAAAGATGAAAGTGCAGAAAAAAAAACACCCCATGCTTTTTGTGTGCTCCCTTCCCACAATCAGTACCCTTTACTCTCCCAATGTAACCCCCCTGTGTATGCAATGCAAATCACCAAAGAAAATAAAATAACTTTTTCATTTTCTTGCCGTTTTTAGTAACTTATTTCCCAAATGATTTATCCCACTTATTATTTAGACCTGAATACGCTCAATTAATTCACGAACAATATCAATCGTACTTGAGCAGCCTATTTTTTATGCCTTCCATTTGTGCTGAGACGATCTAAAACCACTGATTGAACCAGCAATTATTGGAAATGATTTCTTCCACTTCCTCCAGTCCACTCTAAAACCACAATGTCTCACTTATGTCCAGCCTCCGCAGATAAGGCCCGAGCCTCGTCGTCCTCCCGTGACTCGAACGCCACAGGTGTTGCAGAAACCAGTCTGACAAATACGTGGAGACGCACAACAACAAGGCGCGCGCACTTCACCTGAGGCTGTGCTGCTGCTCTTATCCAATCCCTGGGTTGCAGTCCACTCCCACTGTCTTTCTCCGGTTGGACAAGCCTACTGCAAGTCGCCTTTTCTGTTTTCCTCCGCGACGCCGCTCGCTTTTGCCTCGATGTATATTTGGTAAGTAACCACGTGTGCTCGCCGTCTCGTCCGCCGTTTTATTTTTACGCACGGTGACGGAGCGCTTGGATTAATGCGACTGGCTGGCACGGGCCGGGGGATTACGCACGTACGGACGCCAAAAGCATTACGTCTCCGCAGAACTTTTAGCGTAGCAAACAAACTGGGGGGAAGAAAACATTGGAAAATGCAATTGTCGCTAAGGTAGCCGTGTCGTACAATAACATATGTTTGAGTTAGCCACGTTTTAAGACGGTTTGAGCAGTTTGGGGCGATCAGAAGGCGTTTTGTTAGCATGCGTCTAGATGTAAAACATTATTAGGAAAAAGTAAGGAAAATGCCACTGGAAAAATAACCGTGCGGGTATGGCTCACGCTTCTTTCTGTCTTGCGTTTAGCTAGCTAGATTGTTAAAGATTGTGTGCTTTTGTACTTTTTTAGATAACTTCACCATGAGCTTTCTGCATTCAACAGGACTGTTTTTAAAGGCCAAAATGAGGTAAGTTAAGATGTTAAAAAAAAAAATCTAAAGGTGCACTTGCAACTTTGCTATCTTGATTTCTCCCTGCGTAACGTCAAACAGATGAGTCTTCAGTTAACGTTAGCCCAATGTTAAATCAATGGAGATTTTAAGATGCTAAATGCTAAACGTTAATTTAAATGTATTCTATCACTAAATAGTGATAAATGTCTTTAACCCAGCAGTTTATCAGGTTCTTCCATACATTTTTTGTTCACTTTTTTACATTGTTTTGGCTAATGCTTTTCAACAGCAAACATGACGGATTTCCATGGTAACGGCTGTTTTTTAGATGTTCTATCCCCAGCGCTAGCGTAAAAAAAAAACAGCCGTTACCATGGAAACCCATCATGTTTGCATTCGGTGTGCTAAATTTGCATAGAAAAACACTAGCAATGTAAAAAAACAAAAAAAAAGTGAGCAAAAATCCATGGTAGAACCTGTTAAACTACTGGGTCACTTCTGATAAATACATTGATCAATATATAGTGTTAGAATCCTTTTTAATTAACGCTAAGTTTAGTTTTGAGCATCTTAAAATTTCCCTTGATTTAACACTGGGCTAACTGAAAATTCTGTTACGTCTGATGTCACGATCCTGAGCTCAATTGCATGGCCTGGAATTTTCCATAGTATGGCATTAAACGTGTCTTATCTCCATGAAGACAAGAAGATGACACAACCAGGTTATTTCAGCAAAGAAAAAAAAAAAAGAAAGAAAGGATCAAACACCCATAATTGAATGAAAGCCAGATAGACAAGTTTAAAGAAGGCAAAGCAATGACATCCCCATGGAGACAAGCAGGTGCGGACCTCTCACCCCAGCAGAAAAGTTGCACAGTGCACTTTTAAACGAGCTGTACAAGATTTTGATTTTAAATTTCATAAAGATGGCCTGTTTGTGTCCCCAGATATCAGGTAAAGCTAAACATGACCTAAAACAAATCTACTGTAGCTGTTACTTATAGCAACTGTAAATCCTCAATTATTCTTGATTACAAAAGTTAAAAGCTAAGTTGTTGATTTTTATATTTTTTAGTTCTGTAAACCATCTGTAGACTATGTAGACTATGTAGACTATCTTATCAGAATCTCATTTCCGTTGTCAGTTTCGATGCCGAATTACAGACTAAAATGCATGTCTCAGATCTGAATGCTCACATCTGAACCTCAGCACCTGCAACCAATCATAAAAAAAAACACAAAAAACTATAAATATCCTCAATATGCAGGTTTAAGCACTTGTGAAACTGGTTGTAATCGCACAAGATACATACTACTTCTTTAAATAATAAGAGGTGGGGAAGTAATAGCTTTATAATTTACAGACGTGCAGTTATTTTCAAAAGTATTATTTACCAAATATGTTAACCAGGTAAAACAGCTGACAAAATGGAACAATAGTGAAATTATTATAGATTGCATTAAGAGGCTTAGTGATAAAACTAGAAGAAAGTGGCAAAAGTACAATTTGCATGCGATTTTAGTTGTTGTTGAGTGTGTCATTTGCTTGCATTCCTTTTGCACATTTGTTACTCATTATCACATCATCGCTGGGACATGTTTTCCAATCATATTTTGCTTGATTTCCGCAGCCACAAGACAAAGCACTGCGTACGGTGCTTGTTTCTCTTACCCTTTGTGCTCTGCGTCCTCTACTTCACCGTGCCATCCTTAAGGTAACCGAAACTGTGAGAAAAACGCACAGTTGTTCTCGTTTTCGTTCCATATATTTGTTTTAACGTTAGCGTTCTGTGTCGTTTCTCTGCTAGGTTAGTGATTGGGCTCATTCCGATGGAGAGGTGCACACTGGAGGGGGGAAAGTCGCTCGTTCAGGACAACATCGTGGACGCCACCCTCGACCTGCAGTAAGTGAGGCCGCCGCCGCCGCTGCTGCTGCTGCATCACACTGTCATTCTTCAGATTCCAGCTTAATATAATCACAAGATGCAACGTCAACGCTTATTCCGACAGCTGTATTGCTCATAGACTTTCAGCAACTCGCAAAAATAACACAAATGGAAATAGTGCGTGGAGCGTTTTGGCAGACGGTCGTTGAAGTGAAATGCTTTTTATACTGTTAGAATAATTATGTGTTTGGTTTTCTCGAACGTCGATATCGGCACCTGCGTTGACGTTTTACAGCTCGCTACTACTTACCCAACACTGGGCGAGTTGTCCTGTTTCTAGTTGAGTGGCATTAGTTTGCACCCCTTTTATTGGCCCGTGGATTGCGCATCTGTTGTTTATCACCACAGCATCGTTGGGAACATGTTTGGTAGCAATAATAATATTTTTGGCTTGGTTTTTGCAGCCACAAGATGAAGCATGCCGCTCGATGCTTGTTTCTCTTACCTTTCGTGCACAGGGGAATCATTGTGAAATCATTGGATCTTATGGTGCATTCCAGGCAACTAACTGGGATATGTCCCGCCTCCGACTTGAAAAAATGCACCGCTCCAGCTTGCGAACTGCTGTGAGCACAGATCAGCAGTGATTTGTGACAAGGACAAGTGCCTCAAACAGTGGATCCGACTGGTTAACCACTGCATAGTCAATGTAAACGTTTGTTACAGGTTAAATACAAAAATAATTGAGCATGTTTGAGACGTTCGCTCAGTGTTTACATTCGGTTAGATTACGGTTAGCATTAGCCAAATTGTTTATTTGTATCTTGCAAGTGGGAAATGACCAACTTCCTAGGTTATACAGGTGACATCAGTGTTCTGAATTTTAGCAATGTGTTGCTAAAATTGAGTGAGTTGAGTGTTAAAAATGTCTATGGTGGGTAATGGCATTTTCTCCTGTAAAAGCTCAAAACGCCTTTAAAATGTGAATAAGCTGCTACAGTTTAATAACAAATATAAAGGCCTAGACTCTGCTAAATATTTAATTTGTACCCGGTACCTAAAATAGGAAAATCAATCGAACAGTTGAAGAAAACCAGATAAGCAACAGGAAAACTGCAGCTACACTGATTTAAGTGGATTACTTTTCTCTCCTTAAAATAATTGTTGTGCTGCAGTTGAAGTGTCCTTTATCTCCAATCGTGGTTAGAAAACAAGCCAGCTAAGCTCAGCGCAGTTGGAGCTACGAAGGAGAAACGACTTTCAATTTCCACTCCACATAGGAGGAAAACAACAGCCCCACAGACAAAAAAGAGAAAAGAAACATATTTATCCGTTTGTGCTGCCCATAATTCTTCCTCTCAGTCAGAATCTTGAAGCATAAAAGTTGCGAAACCTCTGCCTGGAAGTGTTTTTAATCTTCCTACAGCCAACTGATGTCATACACTAAATCTAGGTCAGTTGTGGTGGTCATGATCTCATTTTATACCTGTGCATTTACTTTAAGCTGTTATATTTCTGTAGCATTGCACTTTTAGTTATTTGACGCTGGACTCTGTGACTCATTTATTTAGGTGTTTTATTTATTTAAGTTCTTGGTCGTTACTGTTTTGGACTCTTGCGCGTAAAAGACATCAATATGATCCCAGTTTCAACCGAAATATGTCTTGTTTGGGTTAAATTCATAATATTGATATTGCGTAGCCTCGTTCGCTCTATTCCTTCATGACTTTCTGTATCGACCAAATCCCATTATAAACGGATGCTACTAGTCACTTCAATTGAATTACCCTCGGAAACAGCGGCTGACTCTGTGCAAAGGCATTGAGATAAATTGTAATGTTTCGAGAGAGATCAGGAGTTTAAAATCACTAATACAAAAGTGACTTGAGATAAAAAATTGTTGTTCTGTAGCAATATATGTAGAGATACACCGTGTCTCGATCACTTTAAGGCACGGACCTTTAGACACGTGTTGAACTTCTGTAGGTGGATAGATAAGATTAGAAGAGGCTTTGATGACTCTGCAGATACAGCGATTGTAGCTAAATGACTGTGGAGGTGGCTTTATACGAATTAAAAGAACCAGGACCGGGGAAACGTGATTATCGGCCTCCTTTGGATTCAAACTTATGACAAGTGAAATGCTGTTTGGCTGCATTCGCACTTGATTTAATCTCGATTTAGACTTGTTTAGGCCTGATATGGTCCAGGTTTAGTGACAGGTCTAGCCCCAGTTTGGTCCTCCTTGCAGAATGAATACGATGCCCGGTGAAGACGACACTATTTGAGATTGTGGTCGATTATAAACTGAATGAGATCAGTGGTGAGGTTTTGTAATGTTGCACTTTTATGGGAATTACAATTATATCATTTAAATGTGAAAGGGGTAGAAATACCAGTTCAACCGGAATTGTTTGAAAAAGGTTTTTGAAAGGACACACTCAAGATCAAAACACCTCGTCTCCATGCAGAAAGAGGATTCTAGTTTGAAAATGTGAAATGGCAATGCAAAAGTATTTAATTATTTCTTTTCTCACTTATGTTTATCTGGGCAAAGTATGAACAAAACATAAGATGGAGTTAACTAATGAGTCGAAAAGGCTTTTGTGTCTCTCTCGCCCTGTTATTATTGTCTTATTATTGACTAACTAACCCACAAGTGTGAAAATGAATTTTAATTTTCATACTTGTGGCTCTGTGTAATATTATGTTTATTGCATGGTGCCTTTCATTACTGGTACCAGTTTTATAGAATATGGATAGATAGACCTTGTGGCTGTGGGTGAAATGACAATAAAATATTACACAATTTTCTTGGAGCCATATTGCTTTGAAGAGGTAACTAAAGTCACCTGCTTCTTCAGAAAGATCACACTTTAGCTTTTATCACCATATTGCCCAGCCCTACGTAATTATCCCCAAGGGGAACTTTGTTTTGACATTGTGAAAACATAAAAATACAGACAAAATTGAAGACGAGTTGAGACAGGACGACACAAATGTTTATGCAGGCGCTGTTCAAGATCACAAACTGTTTAAAGCAGCGATGGCAGAGGAGACAGAGCTTGTTCAGTGCCTTTTTGGGGGGTCCCAGTTATACTTTAACCTTATTTTACTCGTACGTTTAAACAGTATTCAGCCCTAGTTGTTAGTACCAGCCTTTTTATTGTATTTTTATTATGTACCAGGGTAAAGTGTAACTACAATTAGAGCCAGTGAAGAAACACAAGATTATATTTGATTGATGATTTGCTTTTACGGTGGCCTCTAGAAGAGCTTTGTGGCTCAATGGAAAGTGCTTTTGATTCCACCGGCGCATGACATGAGGCGTCTACCTTGGCTGAACTCCGATACAAGAATGGGTTGGGCCTCTAGCACTTTGTTTATCTCCACAGCCAAATAAGCACTGAGCGTCTCTTTCAGGTCCAGAAGGGATGTCCAGACTTGCACCACGTGGAAAGCGCCAATCATCTGGGAGGGCATGTTCGACGCACACCTTTACGACGAGG
Organism: Rhinogobius similis; assembly: GCA_019453435.1. Lineage (NCBI taxonomy): Eukaryota > Metazoa > Chordata > Actinopteri > Gobiiformes > Gobiidae > Rhinogobius > Rhinogobius similis. The sequence continues at coordinate 7,063,706 of CM033627.1, read as the reverse complement.
CCCACAAAAGGAAGAGGTCGTCTGTGGCTCTGACTGTGTTTGCGGTTGGAAAGTGAGTGCCCATATCTGTATAAGTCACCGTTTAACTCATTTATATGGCCCGCTCAGAGGTCTATGGCCCTGATATGTGAAAGTTTTACATATTGTTTGGGTGCTCGTCCTCCAGATAACGATTTGAATGCTCTGAATGTAAACGAGACGATTGTTGAGTTGGATGTTTGCGGTTGGCTTTGCTGGGTTTCGACTGACGCCACAACACTCTGTTAATTGAGATGTGCTATTGTTGTTTTGTGCTGTGGTTTAATGCTGTAGTAGGATAATGGGCATTGTCATAAAAAATAATGAGGAGGAAACATTTGTGGATGTTCCTTTTGTAGATTTCTAATGAATGTCACATATGTTTGACTCAGAGTTCCTTTTATTCGTCCAATTCTTTTTGGCACAGACTTGAAGAAGACAATATAAGTTATCAAAATAAGAATATACTTCTTAAAAAATAGGAAACTATCTGAAATTTCAGTGTCATGAAAGGTATAGAATATATTAAATTAATGTTTAAAATAACTGATAAAGAACAATATTTTCTATTGAGGCTCTGGTGTTACTCATGTGCTCGAGTGGTTGTTAGTCGCCAAAACAGTTCTGGTTTTTCATATTGTGAGATGTTTGGAAGCTAACGCTAACTCTCCCTTTGAAAATGCATTAGTGCTAACTCCTGACGAAACCGGACTAATGGAACCCAGCATCGTTGTTTTTTATTTAAAATTTTTTTTACAAACACTATACCTGGGCTGCGCAATTAATCGAAATCAAGGCCGCAATTTATGAAGTGCGGTCATTTATTACAAAATATCCTGTTTTTCGGCTCCCAAAAAAATCCCTCTATCCCTGTAGTTTAGATCCATACAAACATGTTCTTAAATATGTAAGTATTTTATCAGCTTGTCAGTTAGTAGACTTGTTTTTGTTAATTCTCCTGGATCTGTATGAAATGTGAACTTTGAACAGAATCCTATTATTCATTCATTTTCTACCGCTTTTTCCCGTTGGTTGTGACTGGGGCCTATCCCGGTGACTTTGGGCCCTAAAATCCTATTCGAAAACAAGTCAGTGCAAATCACTGTCACAATTAGATATTTCTCGCCTTAGTCTGTACTAGTTCCTGTTCATCCATCAGTTTGCCTCTGTATCGTTCTAATGATTCACTGTCTTTTTTTTAGATACCTTGACGCATACCTGGCGACTTTCCTCAACTCCTCGGAGCACCACTTCATGCTGGGACTCCGCGTCACCTACTACGTCTTCACGGACATGCCCGAGAGGGTCCCCAGCATTGCGCTCGGCCCCAACCGCAGCCTGAAAGTGATCCAGGTGCCCCGCCATTCCCGCTGGCAGGACATCTCCATGATGCGGATGAAGACGATATCGGACACCATCGAGGCCGAGATCCGCCACAACTTCACGCACGTCTTCTGCTTCGACGTGGACCAGGAGTTCGCCGGGAGGTTCGGGTCGGAGGCGCTGGGCGAGTCCGTGGCGCAGCTCCACGCGTACTACTACCGGCTGCCCAAGCACATGTACACGTACGACCGCAACCCCAAGTCGAAGGCCTTCATGGAGACGGGCGACTTCTACTATCACGCCGCCGTCTTCGGGGGAACGTGGAGGAGCGTGAAGGCCCTCACCGACGCTTGCTACCGGACCATCACGCAGGACAAGGAGGCCAACGTGGAGGCGCTGTGGCACGACGAGAGCCACCTTAACAAATACTATCTGCTGAACAAGCCGACGAGGCTGCTCTCGCCGGAATACTGCTGGGACGAAAGTGTCGGATACAGGACTGACATACGAGTGAAGAGGCTGCTGTGGGCGCCCAAGGACTACAAACACCTCAGGATGAATGAATAAACGCAGGACTGAATAGTATTTTGCACTGTATGGACACTTACTGCTGCTCATCAGGGACGTCGCTGCTGTTTACGATTGTTTAAAGGTGCTGTGCCTGATTTTTACTGTCTTTAAAAAGGTAAAAAACAGAACTAGTGCGTTTTAAACCCTTTGCAGCGGTCTACAGTTATCGCTCGTTGACCTAATGCCTTCTGAGTCGGGCGGAAACAAGTCAATCAATAATCGTATTCTAATTCAGTAATCGAATGATAAACACGCCATGTGCCGAGAAAAGAGGTTTTATGGATCAGACAGAGCAGGAATTACTTTAAAATGACACAAGAAGAATGTACATTTAGTGTTTTTTATCTAAAGCTTACTTTGTCTGTGAATACACTCCTTCAGGACGTCCTCAAGGGCTGCCACCTTAACGTCGTCTGAGTCAAATTTGATAGAAATGTACAGTTCTAAACAACAAAATCAATTAACTGAAAGAATAATTGCCGTATTTGCGATCGTCAAATAATCTTAAATTGCAGCCCTAGTTCTGAGCGTCGTAAATCTTCACCGTGATGAGTTTAGAAGTGGTTTTGTCAGCTTTCAGAGGCCAGAGCGAGTGTGGCGTAATACAGAAGCTAACAACGACGACTAGCATGCTAACAGATTTTACTTTACAAGGGAAAAAAATCAGGTACAGCCCCTTTAAGACTGCGCAGCTGAAAACTAAGGATGAAAAAAGGGATTCACTTAATATTATTTATAAAGGTGCAGTGTGTAACATTTCTGCAGGAGGGTCCGCAGCACGACGTTAAACTTTGCTTTCTTCATCGAAACGAGCGGGAGACGCCTCCGGGCCAAGTTACGAGTCAGATCTGTGGCGAGGCGACGAGTCCGATAACGGAAGAAGTAAGAATGCGTTTATTTCAGGGATTTTAGAAAATTTATCAGTAGATTTAATGCCTTACTTTGGAACATTCCAGGCAGCGCAATAACATCTCCACGGAGATAAGGGAGTGGCTGACCCTCCACCAGAAAAGCTACACAGTGCACCTTTAACAGTAAGGTGCGTATTTCTGTGTTGCACAAAAATAATGTTATATTTCAAAAAGTAAGACGACAAAACGTAACAATGACTCGTGTCTTGTCTGACAAAATGTGTATTGTGCAAATTCTTGTTGTTCCAAAACAACACAAGTTATTATTAAAATGTTAGGAAAGTTTATTTGTAGAGCACAATCCGTACACAAAATAATTCAAAGTGCTTAACATAACAGGAGAAAATGCACTAAAACCACCATAAAAACATAAATAATCATTACAAAATTTACTTCAAAAGAGATAAAATCCTCTCAGTCGTACGCAAAGCTAAACAAAACTGATTTTAATCTACATTTGGAGATTGTCGAGAGGCCTGTTTCACAAATATTACTGCTCGGTCAAGTAGTAACATTAAAAAGGACTCTGTGCATTTAACTTCAAAATGTGAAATGCGTCTCACCCACTCGTCTTTGGCCGTGGAAAGTAACAAGGAAACGCATCCAAAGCACACGTGTTTCCACCGATCGGCTGTTACGCTTCCTCTAAAATGTCAGCGTTTCGACCGACACTACGTTTGCATTTGTGTTTTGAAATCGAGAATCTGTTCACAGTAAAATGCAAATACGGAGAATTAATGCGCAAGAATGACACGCATTTCAGGAAGATTTAACCAAGTGACAGATTTCAAACGACGAAAAGACGCAAAACGGTGAAATAATAATAATAATAAAATGTATTCTTTAAATACTTAACGTTGCCAAGTTGACGTATTGTGCCTTATTTTTAACTTAAAACCAACTGAGTCCTGTGTTCTTTCAATTTCTTCGTTGCACTGTGCTCGCACTGGTAGGTTTGTATAATTTATTTGCCAAATGTCCGCTGCGTCGACGACTTTCACGTGTGGTTTGTCTAAGTCCTCAGGTACATGTCTGCAAATGCACTCAGTCGCACAATGTCGAGTTTTACTGAATGTGTTCGAAATTGCTTTTGTATTTTTATATGTCGCACTTTTTTGTACGCAGTTTTGTCGTTCAGAGGAATATCATGTGGTTTTTTCATTGTTCAGTGTCTTAAAAGCAGGTTTGGTTCAGTGATTTCCAGTGAATTTGTCTTGTTGTTGTTGCTGTTTGCCAGTATCGATATGAATTTTTTAGAAATAAGCAAGAAATAAATTAAAAAGTAAAGTCGTAATGACGTCGGTGACTTCACTTTTCGCATTTTTTCACTGGGATTTACTTTCATTTGTTGTACATTTCGTGAAGATTGTGTGCATGCCCCCTCTTTAGCTAAATATCTGGGAACATTTCAATATTGTAACGATGTATGGGGGGAAAAAGACGTCAAACCTTGCTCTGAATGGGATTATTTCAGAATCAGAGCAAATTTCACAGCTTGCTTTAGCGGTAAGGTGCAAAATACAACAACAAATTAAACGGTAGCAAAATATATAAAAGAAGGCATGCACAGAAATGAACTAATACGATAAAAATAGACTTGGACTGAGTATATACACAAAATTTGATCTCCTGGTTGACCTTTTTTGAACTAAACCAAGTGTAAACTGAAACGGGAACGGTCTTGAAAATCAGGAACACAAACTTTAATCAAACAATGACAGGAGGAAGTGGGGATGATATCTAATCTGTCTTGTACTTTTCACAAACCCTTTGGCAGGACAATAGGAGCCTCTTCACATGCATCATTTGGTTTTTTCTTTGCCACTTTCACAGCTTTAGAACAGTTTTTCTTTTCTCATCCCAAAGTCTCACGCGTTTTCAGGAGATTAAATTATACTTAATTTGTTTTGTTTTGTTTTTGTGGTCAGTTTAGTTTCACCATATGGGCTTTCATGTGGAAACAACAAACTTGAATCTGCTCCTAAAGGTGTTTTATTTATTCTTTTATATAATTTAATCCACTTCATCCATACATTTCTCTGGGACGTTGTAACTTCAGAGGCTGTTTTCTTAAAAGAGACATAAAGATTACCAAACTTTACAGTATTTTATTTAACAAGATTGAGTGACAGAATGTACTGAAGGATTTCTGATTTATACAAGTTTCATGTTAACAAAAGGAAATAAAATGTTAATTGTTTTGGCCAATTTTCAGTTAGATCTAGTTAACTCTAAAAAATCTCCAAAACTGCCCTCTGTATATTTTTAATAACCAATATTTAAACCTAGTTCTGTACCAAATGTCCCAGATATGAGCCATTTTGACCGTTTTACATGTAAAATGCCTTGTTTCTAAATGTTTTTTCCCCTTACATTTATGTGAGAAAAAGTTTCAAAGTTTCAAATTGATATCTTCAAATTTTACATTTTTTCCTATTCACCTGCAGAGTCTCACCCTAAATGTCTCTTAAATGTTTTTTTATGATTTGTGTGCTGCTCCACCATATTGGCCTAGAACTTAAACTGTGACAAGGACAAATACATGGTGTTCTCAAAAAGCAAAGCTAAATTCAAAAAACCCCTCCACTAACCACAAAATAAGGTCAGATTGAACTGGTAACCGAACACAAATGCTATTTTAACTGATGACTGTTTGCCACACGTTCAAAAAATGGCTCAGGCTGAAACTAAAACTACGCTTTTATTTTAGTATAAAATCGTGACATTTGACATGACATTTGTCACCTCCTCTTTTATGTCTGCTCCTGCTCTTGTGCCCCGAGCGCGAGCACAGAAAGGCTTTAGATTTACTGGAATGAACTTTTCAATGAGTTTAAATTAAATGAGCGAGTTTCACTGGATTCTTTTAAATTACCTTTGAAAGAAGTTTACAACTGCAAGAGCTTTATTTAAGATGGTCACTTTATGCTGATTCCTGATTCCTATTCCTGTGTGTGAAATGTTGTGTTGTTGTTGTACTGTTGTGCTGCGGCCTCTTGGTCAGGACACTCTTGTTAAAGTGATTTTTAATCTCAGTGAGTTTTTATCCTGGTTAAATAAAGGTTAAATAAATAAAAATGTCATAATCCCATCTATCTCCATGGAGACAAGGGGAGGACACCCGGCCATTATTATTATTATTATTATTATTATTATTATTATTATTATTATTATTATTATTATTACATAAAAGCATTATTTGAATGGCAATTGAATTCATACAAAATAGTGAGGTTTATACCGTATCAAAGTGCAGGGAAAGAGGCAAATCTAACTTGAGCCGTGTTGGGTGGTACCCAGTTACTTACTGTAGTTATTGTAATTAAAATACAATTTTAATACTTTAGTAGTGTAACATAGTACTTTGAAAATACTTGTAATTAAATTACAGTTACTAACAAAAACTCAGTTAGTTACTTTCAACACCAACAACATTGTTTAGAGGAGAAGGCCCTTCTTCTGCAGAAACCGCCTGAACAAAGAGCACGTTTAATGTTGTAAAAGTGAAAAGCCGTAGACATTTTAGACATGGACCTTTTAAATCTCAAAACAGCTACATTGGTCTTGAATTCCAAAATGTATTTACCAATTGTTAAGTTCTGGTTTATTTATGTTTTAGAAGTTAGGAAATATTGTTCCCATTTGAGTTTTAATTCTGATTTTGTGTTGTAAGTGTAAGTTGCTGCTTGAATGCTGTGGTTTTCGGGATGTGGTCGTCACTCAGATCTCGGCCATCGTTTCATTTCTTGTGAAACGACCCCTGGAGAAGGTTCCCGTTGGTCTGTGGTCTGTGCATTCCACTTCCTGTGTCGCAAGCACCTTTAGTTCCCTTTGGTGAGGAGATCGTTTTAGCTGACATTCAGCAAATTCGTTAAAAATGATGTTCGTTAGGAAATGTGTTTTTGATATTGCAAAACTGAGCAGAGACACATTCAAGATTCAGAACATAATACATGTTCACAAATAATTCCAAACTTGGATCAGTACAGAGGTGAAGTGTGAGGTGAACTTGCCGAAAGTATCGAAAAATCAGATACTAAAACTAGTATAGAAGCTAAATAGATTTGAGCAACTATCGATAAAACAAAACAAAACACTTAAATAGGACAAAATGTGAACTTTCCTGAACAGTTTTAGAAGGATTTTGAGCATCAGAACTAGTGTAAGACTGCAATATTTATTATTATTATTAATGTCAAAAACCTTCACCTAAAAATATCCCTTTTCAAATGATTGTTCGAATCGAAATCGGTATCGATATTTGAATATTTTCCTTTGTATTTGTTTGTAAGTTTGAGACATTGTGTCATGACAACACTCGTCTAAACAAGTTTTAAATGAAGAATATCGTCTACAGCAGGCATTGACCGGCATAAAACCACAAACAACCAGGAATCAAATCTTTAGCCAGGACCAAACCAGGATTTAAACAAAACAGAAGAGCATTATAGCATGATTACTTCTTCTGAAATGCCACAAAATTTTAAAATGTATTTATTTTCCAACTGAGAGAATTAAGAACATGTTTGAATTACTTTATGTGAAAAAAAAAACATAACTTTATTACATCTTTTATCTTGAAGACGCACTTGTTTGTCGAACGGTCGAGCAAGAATCCTTTTTGTGCAGCTTAAACAATATTCTGTTATTGTATCTACATGTATGATCCATAGGAGGAGTGCTACGTGCCTTTATGACCGTGAAGTGTGTCCTGGCCCCTCCGTAAACACCTTTTTCTCAGATAACACTGTCTCTTCAGCACAAAGCGGCGGCTGTGTCTGCGCTCTGTAGATGTATAACGTCTGACGGGGAGGATGTGTGAGTAAATGACTGACAGAGACGGAGAATATATGGGTTTTGTTCCACTGTAATGAATGCACTTTGCCCCCGTCTGCAGCGCTTTCTAAGGACTCACAGCTGGTACGAACATCTGGGACAAACGTCGGGCTTTGTGTAACTGTACGTCGTCCTGTTTGATAAATAAATGAATTAAAGTTGCGATTGAAACAAGATTTAAAGAGCACCTGACAGGTTGGACGACTGATTTGACAAAAATGCAGTTAATGTAAATATATTTCAAATTTAGTTAAAATACTTTACAAATTTTATCACGGTTAAGCAATTTTTTAGTTTTACTTCCTGGTTGTAAATGGTGACATCGCACTAGGAAATTACCATAGCAACCATCCCGTACATGGGGCCAAAACTCATTCAATGTCACAGATTTTTTTGTTTTACGAATAAAAATACAAGCGAACGCCTTTATTTTGTTGAATCAATGTTTAAAGGATAAAAAAAAAGTTGTTTAGTTTGTGTAAATTATGCTTAAACTTTGTCTCCCCAGTGTGATGTCACAGATTTGTTTACTTCGTGTAATTTTCAACAGATTTTTCAACTTTTCTCCACAAATAGCTGCTTGATTGGTGTAAAACTAAAATGTATCTTTACAACTGGTATTAATACACAGAATAAAGTCAAAATTAGAAAATCATGAAAACCTGTCACACGCACTTTAATACAGAATAAATAAAAGATTCTGAGAAGATATGTACAAGCTCTCATGCACATAAAGGTGTTACCCTGACACTAAAACGATCAAACTGAAGTGTTGATGCTGAAAAACGCGAGAAAGTCGGACCCTTCCTGAATAATTATAGTGAGGTCTTCATCTGTATCAGATTTAGATCACATGGTGACGAAGAGTGCGTTCACAATTGTTGTTATTTAGTCCTAAATTGAGCCCATTTCGCCTGATGTGGGTCGGGGTTGGTCCTGGTCTAGTCCTTGTTTGGTCCAGGTTTAGTTTTGGTTTTAGTCCAAGTTTAGTCCCAGTTTTGATGTGATTTTGATTTACATTGAGGGAATTTACGGGACCATACAAATATATTGTTCTTCAAATCCTAAATATTAAAGTTTGAGGATTTAGTTACATTTAAAACACCACTAACTACTTATAAAGCCAGACGTTTATGTCTACCAGAAAATATTCAAATCATGTTCAGTGACAGAGAAGGAAATTATGATCTAAGGAATCAGTTCAAGTTCAAGAAATTATTTTACCGCACAGCAACCAAAAAAATGTGCGTCTCAAGATGCGGAGTTGATCTATGGAACAGTTTAAATGAGGAAACAAAGAGCTGCCCAAGTATAAACTGCTTCAAAAAGTGGTACAAATATAACTTATTTAAAAAATATGCAGAAGAAGGTTGAGTAAAAGTTAAAAAATGTTTTAATCTGATATGGTTAAATAACTATTTACAATATTGTCTTTTTTTTTTTTTTGTGAATAACAGGCAAACTATTAAATAATCAAATATAGCCAAAGCCACAGCTCCATTTAGGAGATCATCTACAATACTATGATTGTAAAACATTCTCATGTATATTATCAATATACAGACTGTCATGTAATGCTCAGGATTGATGTCAAATATTAACGTTTGTCGTATCAAGGCTGTCAACACTTGATGAAATGAAATGAGGGGCAGGAGTTTATAAGTTCACACTTCTTCCTACTCTTTTTGAGCATGAACGCACCACAGCAGTAAATGTGGCAGAACTTGTATGTTGCTCAAAAAAATAAATAAAGGCTCCAGTCACCTGCGACCCCTAACAGGAATAAGCGGTAGAAAATGAATGAATGAATGAAATTCTACTGACAAGAAAGAGGATGTTTTTTTATTTGCAAAGTCAATATCAAACCTGTTCTTTGGTATCAAAATCCAGTTTAAATTTGAGTATTGCACCAACACAAACACTTTACCAATTTTTACATTTTGCTTTCAGTTTTCTGTCTTTTTCTGTCTAACATTTGGGGAATTGTTTAGCGTTATTGTCTATGTATGTAAAGAAATGGAACTGTGTTTCCTTCTGTTAACCATAGATTTATTTCTTTTTCAATTGTCTAAATTTACACAGTTTATAATAAGTTGTGAAAGGAGAATTGTATGAGGGGATGGGCTGTGTTTTTGTCGGTAAATTACAGATAAATAAATGATTTAAGATGTTTTTGCAGCGTTGTTTTGCTATAAAACTGCACTGAGTTTAAGATCAAACTGAATTGTGGTTTAACCTTGTTGTGCTGGTATTTTTTCCCCTTTACTTTCATTTACAGTGACAAATAATAATACACATAATTTAATGTAATACAGTTTATTTACCTGCACAAGCTGAAGAGGGGAGCATTATTAAGTTTATTATTGCATGTTTAGTTTGCTTAATATAGTTTAAAGTTATTGTTAATCACTGTTATTGTACCTTGTTTATTTGTTTTAATTTTCCTTATTGTTACTTTGACTACGTTAGTATTTTTTGGTTTCTGCCTCCTTCTTGTGTTCATTCTGGGTTAAAATGCTGTTGTTTAGTGACAGAAGTTGCCAAGTCCGCTTCATATTTTGGAAAGTCGTTTGCAGTTTCCTGGGCTTGCTCCTGGACGGCACTTTTCACGTCATAAAAAGCTGAATTCTGTTGGCCTTTATCTATGATCATTTACCCAGTATGACCTGAAATACAGTTAATTCATGTTTAAAGCGGATATCAATGTTAAATATGCGATTAAAAATATGCGCATCTCTTTCTGCGGCGATACACAACGTTTAACTACATATTTTTCTTGGGCTTAGGTCGCTTGTTTCGGGCTTTATTTTTCAAAGGCTTGTTGTTCTCTGACAATCTAGCAACCCTTAGTTTCGTTTAGTTTCGTTGACCTCAATTGTGCCCAACGTTTGTATCATTTCTTTCTCTTTTTTTTTTCCTGTTTGAGCCTTTGTCAATAATATTTTTGGCTTCTTTCACATTTTGTGTTTTATTTCATGACAGCAGGTGCCGAAAGACACACACAGCAGCAACATGACATTTGCATCCATTTGCATGACCTTGATGGAGATACAGATACACCTACTGTTGTGCTGGGAGAGTTATAAGTGCGGATGTGTTGTTTCCTGTTGGCTAATTGCTGTTAATAATTGATTTAAGATGGTTTTTTAATGTTGTTTTGCTCATAACTTCATTGACGGTAAAGTAAAACTGAATTACGGCCTTAATTATGTTTAATTTGCAAAGAAGAACCGTCAATTTGTGATATTAAACAAACTCCCGAACCATGCTTTGCTCCAATCCCAAACAGACTCCAACACTTCCACACAAGTTTTGAATTCTAAATACAGCGACAAAATATACTCAAGTAAAAGTATCACATTTTAAAATCTACTAAAAAGTAAAAAAAAGTGGTCTGGAGAACTATTAAAGCATCAAATTGTAATCTTGATTGATTTATTCTGTTTAATTATGGTCATTTTACTCAACTTTCCAGGTTATTTTTCTCTAGAGGCTATTTTGTTTGCTCAAAAGGAACTAAAAAAAAAACAAAACAGAAAATAAAAAACAGCAAGATGTCACCATAAATGTGCTAAAAAAAAAAACCTCAGCCTTTTCGGCAGGTCTAAAACCATAAGAAAATATACTTTTACTTTTCAGTCCAGTTCAAAAATGTAGTGGAGTAGAAAGTACAGATAAATGCGACGAAATGTAGTGAAGTAAAAGTAAAAGTATCTACTGTAAAATGCACTTAAGTAAAGTACAGATACCTACAAAGTTTACTTAAGATGAGACACTACAGATGAAGAGGAAAAAATCTTAAATTTAAAGATATAAATTTGAAACTTCCCCTGTAGTTTACTCACATAAATGTAAGGAAAAGTATATTACAAGTCATCATGTCATGTTTTCATGTAGAAATAAGCATTTTATGTGAAAAAACGACCAAAAATACACATATCTGGGACATTTAAATCTGAAAAATTGACAGAACCAGGTTTAAATTTCTTTTTTTTTAATTTTCTTCTTAATTCTAACAAATATTAGTTACAAAAAAACTACAGGATTTTGGATTTCTCATTTAGTTTTTAAGTTCAATATATTTAAAAAAAAAAATTTAACTTTAAACTTAAATAAATCAGTTGCAGAATTAGATATCAAAAAATCCTTCAGTACGTTTTGTCAAAATCTTGTAAAGTTTGATGTGTGTGGGAGCTACTTTCAGTGGTGATCTTTATGTCTCGAGGGAGAAAAATGCATTTTGAGAAAACGACCTTTGAATTTACAATGTCCCACAGAACTCTACGGATGAAGTGGATTCAATGGAAGAATAAAACATTTTAAAGAGCAGACTGGACACGTTGATTCCACATGAAAGACGATATGTCGAGAGAGCAAACTGACCAAAAAAATCTAAACCATCGCCTGTAGTGTCTGGCCTTCAGTACAGCGCTTTCACTTCTGCACTTTGTCACTTTCCACCGCTGTCAGACGCTCCGGGTTTTCCGTGGTCGCGTGAATGCAGCGTGCGTGTGTGTCAGGAGTCCGTGGCGTTGGAGAGCGTGCGGTTGTGGGAGGAGTTGAGGTTGAGGTACCCCATCTCTCCAGACCGAGCCAAACTGGAGCACTGCGACCACGACTCTGCACCTTCCAGCGAACTACAAGTGCGGCAGGCCACGTCCGGCAACGGTAAACTAAAGGGACAGCAAAACATTACACAGTGACAGAGCATTCAAAACATGTGAAAGCCACAAGAAATTATTTGAAATTCATTGCTGTTGAATGGTTTAGTGAGCAGAAACTACACATTTATCAGTGCTAAATGTGCAATTGTGCTTCTGTCATTCTGATATTAGATTTGGTTTGATTGAGGAGATTGGCATTTTAACTAGTTTTAATTAAAGATATACATTAAGTCCAAAAGGTGGTGCAGAATTGTAATTGCTTAAACGTGCATAAGACAGTTTTTCATGTTTTTCTAATTGTTTTTCATAGTTTTACATCCGTCACGTAGAAAATAAGGTGGAAAAATACCAGAAGTAGAGCCGATCATCATCAGTAAACGACGTTTCGAGACAATTTACACACAACAGAAACTATTTTTCTTAGTGTAAACAATAACTTAACAAAATAAAGATGTTGGCACGTAGTATATGTTGTCAAATCATATCTATTGTGTCATTTATATGGATTTTGGCCCTTGTTTCAACATGGTTGCTAGGTAACGGTTGTGGAATTGAACATGAGCAGCAGCATTTGTGACATAATTAGAGGTAATTATGTCATAATTAGAGGTAATTATGTCATAATTAGAGGTAATTATGTCACAAATGCTGATGCTCATGTTCAACCAGGAAGTAACATTTTAAACTAACAAAAAAGGTAAAACTGGGGAAAAGTAGGCACAAAGCTGAATAAAATCTTAAAGGGCCTATGACAGGTTGAAATACACATTTAACTAAAATGCAGTTAAGATAAATGTATTCAAATTTCTACTAAAATCTTTACAAATTTAACCCCAGTTTAGCTGTTTTTTAGGTTTTAAATGTTACTTCCTGGTTGTAAAGTATGACATCACACTAGGAAATTACCATAGCAACCACACTGTACAGCGACCAAAACTCATCTAATGTCACAGATTTTGTTCATTTGACACATGTGAACACCTTTATTTTGTTGAATCAAAGTTTAAAGGGTCAAAAAAGTAGTTTATTTTGTGTAAATTATGTATGACCTTTGCCTCCCCAGCGTGATGTCATCAGTTTATTTACTTCCTGTAATTGTCGACAGATTTTTCAACTTTTCTCCGCAAACAGCGACTTTGATTGGTGTAAAACTATAATTTGTATTTACACAAGGTATTAATACACCAAAGAAACTCAAAATTAGAAAATCATAAAAACCCGTCATACGCACTTTAAATATGATCATGTTTACTTTGTTTTAATGTCATATGCACTTTAATATAGAGAATTTAAAATAAGTAAAATCTGCGCAAAGAAATTATTTGAAATTCATTGCTGTTGAATGGTTTAGATAGCAGAAACTGTACACATTTAGCAGGACTAAATGTGCAATTGTGCTTGCATCATTCTAATATTAGATTGATTAGATTGATTTTGCCATTGTTCATTAATAATACAATTTAACATGTTTCTAATTATAGCTTTACATTCATTTTATTGCATATTCAAGAAGGTGAACCAGATTTTTTTCTTGCTTTGAAGCGCGTATGTTTTATGATTTTTAAATGTTGACTTTATTAGCTGTATTAGTACCTGTTGTAAATATAAATTATGGTTTTAAATCGATCAGGTATCTGTTTGTGGAGAAAAATTGGAAAATGTATAGAAAATTTTTATAGATTGATGACATCACACCAGGGAGACAAAGGTTATGGCATAATTTAGAAAAAAATAAACTACTTTTTCACCCTTTAAACATTAATTCAACAAAATAAAGACGTTCAACTATATTTGTATTAGTCAACTAAAAAAATCTGTGACATTAGATGAGTTTTGGCCCAGTGTGCAGCAGGTTTGCTTCTATTTCCTAGCGTGACGTCATCATTTACAACCAGGAAGTAAAATTAAAACATTAAAAATAGCAAAACTGGAATAAAATTTGTAGAGAATTTTAGCGAAACTTTAAATATATTAATCCTGACTGCGTTTTAGTTAAATAATTAGTTCAACCTGTCAAAGTAACGGAAAGAAGTGCTGTTTTGGCCGTTGTGGATGTGTCAAACTCCTCACAAATCACTTCTTTGTTTACGAAGAGTGGTAAAAGATATAAAAACGTAATTAAACGCTTGTCGAAAGAATAGGTAGCGCACACATGCAAACACTTTAACGACTAAAACAAGGTGATTTATCGAGCTCTGTGCGTCTGACTCATGCTTTATATCGCTGCTGTAATCTGTGCGGGCTATAGATTTACCACAACGTCGGCACAGGAAGTTGAGTTAGCGTCTTCGGCAGATCACAGGCGTTCTTCAGCTCCTGACGACAAACAAACGTATCTAGTTTACAACACTGAAGGTTTTTACTACTTATAAAACACATAAAAGTTTTACAGCAGAGATAGGCTGGTGGATTGGTGTCATAAAAAGAGACATCTGCCCTCTGATCTGACAGAATGGGTGTTATTAGAGGTGAACAATACAGCATATTGACTAAGATCGTGTCGAAAAAGTGGTTTTGAAGATATGCATAATTAAAACATAGAGTATATTCAAGTTAGAAGTGGGTAATATATTGATTTTTGGATCATATTGTGAAAGTAATATGCAAAAATATTAGTGGTGGGCATAGATTAATTTTTTTAATCTAGATTAATCTCACTGTAATCTTGGAATTAATCTAGATTAATCTAGATTAAAATGGCTCATTTGAATTCTGACGAAGACATTCAGAATATGTGTGCTACCCAAATAATGACTAAAAGTAAGTCTTTGAGAACGGGTTTCTCAAGCCAGGTGGCGCATTAGACCAGGGGCTCATCACATCAGTGCTTGGCCCGGCATTAGCTCAGGGATGCTTTGCGTTTAGGTACTTGAGACTGGAAGAACTCCTACAGTAAACTAATTCCGCATTGCACAAGGTGCAAACAACCTTAGTCCTGTCGAGATTTCCATTGGGAAGCTTCTTAAAAATACATTTTCTAGTCAGTGTTTCTCTGTGAGCTGCACTGTCCTCCTCTCTGATCACAGCCCCTCAGCTATAATTTGGTTTAGGTAGAATTAATAAAAAAAATGGATATCATCATTAAGTTGTGTTCAAATCAGAGTCATGGTGTTTTTTCCCTCCAAAGCTTTCAGTTTTCTGATGCATTTTAATATAAAGATTGACTCTTATCCAGCAACACTTCTGTGCAATATTCATTTAATTCTGTATTAATTTAATTCTGTGCTTAAATTTCCCCTGGAAGCCTCTGGACAAAGTAACCTGTGTGTCATGTTTAGATCATAAGCCCATGTTTCAAATAGGCCTAATGATAATTTACAGTTAATTTATGACTAATGATGTCATTGATTAGACTTTACTGTAGCTCTGACACAACAAGACAGTCTTCAAAGCCTAAATAAACTTTCCGTCAGTGGCCATTCATTTTCATTCTTCCAGTTTTCGCTTGGGATTATTCTGTGCATAAAGCACCTAACGCCTCGTTACGCACGCGGCTAATTTACATATCAATACACGCGAAAACTGTGCAAAGCGCTAAACTTTGTAGATCCGCTGTGGCGTTTGCTCTGATTGGTTCATGATTCTTCACTGGTGCTGAGGACAGAGGAGTCTGTCTGTGTCTGTGCCGCGCTGCTCACGGCGCTCACACCGCTGCCGCGTAAAGACGCGTAATGACGCGCGGAGACAAGTCAGATCCAAAATGAATGAACTCAAATCAAGTTTGTCATCGTGAGTTCTGAGAGTTCGGGGTTGGACTGATTAAATCTCCAAAAGTGCACAGTCTGACCCTGGATTAAGTTTGTGTCTGATGTGATGGTTTGACTCCAGAGGCAATGATTTTAGTGGGACTACTTTTCCGTGCGTCAGGTGGAGGAGCTCGTTTACGTGCCTGCTGGTACAGCGTGCTACCACCAAATGTTTTAGGGGTCTGCAGTAACGGGCCGGAATACGTTACTTTCAGCCCTGATGGGGAGCGCAAATCTTCGCGGTAATTTGCGCTATTCTAGACGCAATAGTTCGTCAGCTGTTTGTTCTCAAAAATACGAAAAATACGAGGCGGGTTGGTCCAGAAGAAAGAGTAGGTAAAAGCGTATGGGATGTAGAACTTTAGTTCCGAGCCTTTGATTTGGCGCTATGTGTGTGTAGCTCGCGTCTCTCGCTCTCTTTCTCTCTCGTTTTCTCACGTGCGCCACAAAGATTTTCTCTTCGCGATTCCCCTGGGAGCTGTGCGCAATTGCGCACGCGCGCAGTTTAGAGGGAACAGTGCTCCCAACCCAACTTTGAGAATAGATTAACGGCGATATTTTTTTTATCGCCCGATAAGAGTCTCACGTTAACGCAGCACGTTAACGCCGTTAACGGCCCACCACTAAAAAATATACAAAATTTGAATATCAAGTGTACTGTTTATAGTTAAAAATGCAACAAAAAGAGCAGATTAAAGATAAAAATGAAAAAAGTGATGTTGTAAACTTTGAAATGAAGGTATACGGTGATATTTCTGAGCTTTTGTGATTCATTTTACAGCAGTATTTACATTTGTCTGATAATTAAACCTCGGCCAATACATGTTAAGATTTGTTTTGACACGTTTCTGTAGGACTGACGTAATACTGTAAATAAAATGTTGCAATATGAAATTATGTCAATATCGTCCACCCTAATTCAAGTTATTTACAGGCTTGTTTTAACAAAGTTCTGGTTATTGGGAAAATCAAAAACTTTAATTTAAATGAAAAAGTGTAGAATAATTAGATTTTTTCTTCTTTAATATGAGCCGTTCCTTTACACAATCAAAACAAGAGCTTGGACAACAACATCGCTACAGTTATTTGTCAAAATCAAGTCCAATAAATAAATAAACACAATTAATATCGTGTACCTCGGCTGCTCTCAGAGACTGAATGTTTTGTAGTGAGCGCTCCATGGACGAGATCTGAGCGGACAAGTCGACTATTCTGTTTTGCAGTTCTTTGTTCTCCATTTCCAGAAAATCAATCCTAAATTGAAGAAAATGTAAGAGTCAAAGAAAGTAATCAGAATCAGAATCAGAAACGGTTCATTGTCATTGTCAGCGATCAAAAATTGACAAACATAGGAACTTGCTTCGGCGTAAGGTGCAGCATAAAACAATGAATAAAATATATAAAGGAGGCATGCATAAGATTAAGAATAAAATAGACTAAGATAGATAGACTAAGACTATATACAGAAATGTACAGTTGGCAGATTGTGCAAATGTGCAAATGTGGCAGTGCAAATAGATAGTTCTTATATAATATATTGTTCAATGACTGAATGCAGTTAAAGCAGTGACAGTGACCTGGACTGAAGCGCAGCGCTGATGTTTTTCTGGCTGTTGTTCACCTCTTCGTTGAGCTGCTGCACGAGTCGTCGCTTCTCGATGAGGAGTTTGTCATTTTCCATCATGATGTTCATATTGAGTTCTTTCTCCTGTTAAGAGAACGTGTGTGGGTGTTATTTACAGCTAATTCATGTTTCCAGACTTTGGTGTAGTTCTGAGTGCACTTGATGTTGCGTTTACGTGTTTTGCCCACTGATTTACACAGGTTTTTGCGCTGTTTTCCTATCGATAGAGGCAGGACAACAGCGCCATCTGCAGTCCGACTTCTTCAGGACAATATGCCATGTGTGTTAGAGTAAAAATGCCCCTTTGTCCCGGTTTACAATCCTGTATATCTGTGTCCGTATTTCGATTGCCTCCTTAATCCAGCGACGACGTTTACTGTCCTCCGTCCTACAGAAGTCGGACTGCAGATGGCGCTGTCGTCCTGTCTCTATCGATAGGAAAACGGCGCAAAAACCTGTGGAAATCGACCGACAAAACACGGCACAGCAACATCTCGACACTCTGAGGAAGACTGAGAGTGAGTAGTCAAAACTGGCAGGTAAAGAAACAAAAGTCTGGTCTGAAAAATGACTGTTTAAATAAAATATAACACCAAATGAACCTAATTGGACTGTTTGTTTTAAATTGTTAATTGCTATATCAACAGCGCTAATTTCTCATCATTCTGAAAATCATAGATATCGTTACTAATATAAAATCACATGGTATTATGACAGAAAGCTCAACTAATTTGTGTTGAAACTACCATTCTAATTAAAGTCTATATGACAGATTAGACACATTTCACTCAAATGTTGTGAACACGATTATATTTAAGATTTTACTTAAACATTTTGCCTTTTGTCCCCAGTTTATAATGTTACTTCCTGGTTGGACATGAGCAGCAAATATGACATAAGGGTAATTACGCAGTTGTTACCTAGCAACCATTTTGAAAACAAGGGACAAAATCGATAAAAAATTACAAAATAGTTATGATTTAACAAATAAGAATACCTGATAACACCTTTATTTTGTTGAATGACTGTTTAAACTGTCAGAAAAATGTTTCAGTTGAGCGTTAACTGTCTGTTTATTTTCAACTGTGTGTCGCTTTTTGATGACATCACAGAGGGAGGCCGTTTTAGAGCTCAGCGCCACTTCCTGTCATTTTTCAAAATTTCTTCACAAACTGCAACTTCACAGATGTAAAACTGTGATAAATATTTACCACAGGTTCCCTCCCGCCAAACTAAGACAGAATTTGAAAAACATGAGAACCTAAAACAAAATACAGACTTATACATTCTTTATTATCTACCTGAACCCCATGAACAGAGCGTTACCAAGTTTAAAGCGTGTGAGCAGAGGGACAACTCTCTCTCCAGTTCCTCGATCTTCTCGTCTCTCCATCCCGTCTCGTCTTTCAGTTTAAGTTTAACGTGGCGCAGTTTGAGTTTGAGTCTTTCCAGCGTCTCGTGATATTTCCTGAAACACATTTTAAGACACGTTTGTGAAATTGTACGCATTCATTTCATCGTAAAGTCCATTTCTACCTTCGTTCCTGGTCGAAGCATTTTTGAGTTTCACAAATCTCTTTCTTTAAGAATTTGCAAACCTCTTTGGTGGAGACGGAATCACAATCCTCCAGCTAAAAAGGCACACAATCTTAATATCAACAAATAAAATCACATTAAAGGTGCTCTATGTAACTTGTCTCCATGGAGATGTCATGCTTTGCCTAGATCTGTGGAAAGGTGACCCCACTCACAGTAAGAGCGTGTGTTTTTCAAGATATTGCTGAATAAATGTAAAATTCCACATTCTAGGCAAAGTAATAGTATCTCCATGCAGACAAACGTGACGTGAACCCTCCATAGTGCGCTTTTTTACGTAAACAAATCTTAGTTCACTCCTTTATACGTCATACTATTATTTGTTTACCTTTTGTTCTGAGTTCGGATGGTTTTCTGGTGACTGTAACGGTTGATAATTTACCAATGAAACGTCCAGCTGCCTGTGAACAACGTTAAATAAACAAAATATCAGATACGTGATGATTACCAAATAACACGCACACATTAGTCACATTAGAAGGTACTAATGACTAAGACATGTCATTATTTTTTTCAAACCTATTGAATTTGACAAAGGCACGTCAGTTTAAATGTATTTTTTTTTATTGTATTTTTCTATTTTTATTATTCTAACCCATTTAGTATCTAAGTTTAGTCAAAGTTCATCTTTATATCCCAGTTAAATGGTTTATTGCACTGTTTATTTGTGAATCCTTCATCTTCCACAGAGCGGTTCTTGTACTTTTCTGTTATTCTGTAATACTGAAACTTTCCATTTGCAACTCCCATTGCGCACAGACGTTTTTTTTAAATTGTATTTTTGTGTATCTTCGTTTAAAGGGAAAAGGAAACCTAAATCAGAACACACATTTTGACAGTATTGCATCCTAATACGCAGCTAAATGATTACACTTGGTGGAAGATTATAGACAGAGCTTGGGACTGAATGTCAAAAATCAACGGTTATTGGTTAAATTCGCCATGTTTTCAGCAGCAGAGCACAGATTAACCAAAAAAAAGTAAATAAAAGAGACATAGTACAACCCAATAAACTGCTGGATTACTTTTGGTAAACACATTTGTCACACAGAGTCAGAACACTTTTGAATAAATGCTATTTTTGGTATTTAGCATCTTAAAAATGTTAATTATTAATTCTGTGAGGTTTGATGACACAATCCCAAACTCTATTGCCTTTGCACCCTTTTGAAATTCTCAACTAGTTTGGTCTGAATTATGACTATGTTCATTCTAATTCATTATAATATATGACATTTTTTATGGTTTGGTTCTGTTTTATCATGGATTTGTGTTTGACTCACTTTTGTTCCAGGAGCTTGTTTTCCCTTTGACAGTTTTCAAGCTCCAGCTTCAGAGCCTCCATCTAAAGCACATGATGTTGTAATAAATTAACATTGTTGTACTGATGAGTAACAAATGTCCTTTAACTGTGTCAAAGCTGTAAAACAACTGTACAACAACTTGGTATTCTGTCAAATTCAGGATTGATTTTAAGATTTTGATGTTCGTTTTTAAATGCCTAAATGGATCGGCCCCTGAATACCTGTGTGAACTTTTAACAGCTCATGTCCTGGCCAGATCAGTGAGGTCAGAAAATCGTTGTTGTCGTTGTTAAAGGGCCTATGACAGGTTGGACTACTCATGTACCTAAAATACAGGTAAGATAAATATATTTAAAGTTTTGCTAAAAATAATTATACGTTTTATCAATTTTATCAATTTTTTTAGTTTTGTAATATCACTTCCTGGTTGTAAATGATGACATCACACTAGGAAATTACTTTGAACGCCGAACTAAAACTCAGCTAATGTCAGAGATTTTTTTGTCCGACGAATCAAAATACATGTGAACGCCTTTATTTTGTTGAATTCATGTTTTAAGAGTTTATTTTGGGTAAATTATGCAAAACCTTTGGATAGAATGAGTCTCCCCAGTGTGATGTCATCAGTTTTTTACTTCCTGTAATTTTAAACAGATTTTTCAACTTTTCTCCACAAACCATGACTTGATTGGTGTAAAACGATAATTTCTATGTACAATACGTATTGATACAACAGATAAAATCAAAATTAGAATATCGTTAAAACCTGTCATACGCACTTTAAATGTGCCCAGATCCCGATTAAAAACTCGAGGAGACGGGGCCTTTGCTGTGGCCGCCCCAAAACTGTGGAGCAGTCTCCTCTACAGATCAGAGCTGCTCCATCACTAGAGTCTTTTAAATCTGCACTTAAAACTCACTTCTTTGCTTTGGCTTTTAACACAAGTGAAATGTTATCTGTTGTGTTTTGTAATAATTTTGTTCTTTTACTGTATGTTTTTTACATGATGTGCATGTGAAGCACTTTGGGCAGCTGGTGTTGTTGTAAATGTGCTATAGAAATAAAGCTGACATTGACAGTGACATTTGGTTTAAATAAGTTTCAGTTTCAGGCTCATGCCCTCTGTCTCAAAAGGTGGGGTTAGTTTCACAGAATAACTATACATGACACCTCTGACTCTTGTTCCAGTCGGCGTTTCATCTGCGCATCAATATGTTCTCGTAAACTCTGACAAAGTTCACTGGTGTGATTCAGTTCGGCCTCTAAAGTCTAACAAAATAAGAGGACAGATTAAGACGGAGCAATACTGTGTGACCTTATAACGAGAGCAAAAACCAAACCAAACTTTGTGACTTTTCACTCACTTTGTTCCGCTCTTTTACTTTCTCAGCGCTGGTCTGCTGCTCCTGTAAGGCCGACTGCAGCTTTTCAACCTCCGTCTGAAGAAGAGCGACCTGGAATAGCGATGCGACAATTCAACACGCACCAGAGGCAGAGCATTAGATATGATCACACTTTGTAGACTCTACACTGGTTTTGTGCAGGAACGTCACTAGACCTGCAGTTGGTCCAGAATGCTGCTGCTCGTTTGCTCACCGGCACCAGGAAATATGAGCACATTTCTCCCGTGATGGCCTCTTTGCACTGGCTCCCTGTCGGCTACAGGATTGATTTTAAGATTTTGCTGATGGTTTTTAAATGTTTAAATGGGTTGGCTCCTCCTTATCTCTCGGAGCTTCTGTCTGTTCATGCTCCATGTAGAGCGTTGAGATCAGCAAACCTCATGACCTTAGACGTCCCGAGATCACGGTTAAAAACCCGAGGGGACAGGGCTTTCTCTGTGGCAGGTCCCAGACTCTGGAACAGTGTTCCTTTGAGCATTAGAACAGCACAATCTTTTAATATTTTTAAGACTTTGTTGAAAACCCATTTGTTTGCACAGGCTTTTAACACAAGCTGAGCAGAACATTTGTATTGCTTTTTTTTTTAGCTTCTTTCTGCATGTTCTGTTTTTGTCTTATTGTATTTTATATTGTGTCTGTACAGCACTTTGGGCCATTGTGGTTGTTTTTAAATGTGCTTTATAAATAAATTTGACTTGACTTGACTTGACTTGACTAGACCTTCAACTGCACTGATGGAATTCCATGTAATCGGGTGAATTTTAAGATGAATAAATCCACGGTGTGTTCTTCTTAGAGACAAATTAAACAGGAAATGCATTTACCTTGTTGACATGTTTTGGCTGCTTAAAGTGCGTATGACAGGTTTTCATGATTTTCTAATTTTGTCTTTATTTGGTGTATTAATACCAGTTGTAAATATAAATTATAGTTTTTAACCAATCAAGTAGCCGTTTGTGGAGAAAAGTTGAAAAATCTGTAGAAAGTTACAGGAAGTAAACAGACTGATGACATCACACTGGGGAGGCATAATTTACACAAAATAAACTACTTTTTTGATTCTTAAACATTGATTCAACAAAAAGGTGTTCACATTTAATTTTGTTTGTGAAATAAATTTTAAAAATCTGTGATATTTGTGAGTTTTGGCCCAGTGTACAGTGAGGTTGCTAGGAAATTTCCTAGCGTGATGTCATCATTTATAACCAGGAAGTAAAACAAAAAACCTTAAAACTTACCAAACCGGGATACGTTTTGTCAGGTATTTTAGAAAAAATTGAAATATATTTATCTAAACTACATTTTAATGAAATTAGTAGTTCAACTTGTCATAGCCCCTTTAACCGCGAGCCGTCTTCAGAGTTCTGAAGCCGAAACATGTCAACAAGGTAAATGCATCTCCTGTTTAATTTGTCTTTAAGAAGAACACACCGTGGATATAACAAAAGAAGACACAATGAAAGCTGCTGGAGTAATGAATCAATCCAAATGTACAACATACAGTAAAGTAAGCTTTGTTGGCCATTGTTACAGATTCAAATATGTTCTTACACTGATTGATTTCTCGTTATATAATGTTAAAACTATCTACTATAAACTAGACTATAAAATTAATAATCGACTAATCATTAACTGAACTATACAGACTCTAAAACACATGTCAAAAGACCCTTTATAACATCAAAATGTCAAAAAAGAATCAATTATTGCTGCTTTTCATCAATAACACACTTCATTCATAAATATTCTCTGTCTAGAAGCCTTCAGTCACATATGTCAACCTTTATTGGGCTGATAATGTATTTAAATATAACATTGAAATAACTGTTAGTCGACTAATCGAAAAATAATCAACTACTAAAATAATCGTTAGGGACAGCCCTAGACGAGGCGTTCCCAAACTTAAAAAAAAAAACCACCACTGACATTTAAAATCTGGTTTAATTGTATTTATTTGGTTTCTTATTATGTTATTTGGTCTTATTTCACTAGATTATACTGTTATCAATTTAAAAACATTAAATTCGGGGCTGGTTTATGCTGGTACGTGAGTCGGTGATGCCCCTGATTCAGTGATACTGAAAGTCAGGTTAACCACAGTAGTTGCTGTCCCACTTTAGCAGTGTATAGTGTGGGTAACATTTCCCACAGCAGACATGCAAATAAACCAAACATGCATCAAATGTAGTCCTCACCTCTTCAGGCTCTAAGGCGGGCTCCGTCTGAACCTGAACACTGTGAAGCTTCGTCTGTTTTGTTATGAGGACACATTATACAACAGTGGAAAACAGATACAGGAACATATAGACCAATCTTTCTAGAAGGGCTGTGTAATTAATCCTATATATAATCATGATTTCAATTGTTACGATATTAAATTACAGAAATGTTGTAATCGTGCCGTTTGTTGAGAGTTAAAAGTGACTCCTTTTGCCACAAAGCAAAGGCACTTTTCTAAAACATGACTAATAAGATATATTTGGTCTGTACTTTCTCAACAGAATATTTTGACAATATATAAGTCATTGTTTGAAACAATTGTGTGCCAATAATGGTGATTATAATGTGTGCCTTATAATGGAGCAGCCCTCCTGTCCGGTCAGTGTTTGCTTTACCCCCTGCTGCGGGGAGCCCCCCTCTGGGGCCCCCTGCTGCGGGGAGCCCCCCTCTGGGGCCTGCAGTCTGCTTCGTAAACACTGCAGCTCATGTTCCAGGCAGTCGTTCTGTTCTTTGGCCTTTCTCAGAGTCATTATCTCTGTGAGAGAACAAAAGGACAAGAACAATATGAACCTATAATTAAAGGTGCACATGGATTAGCGTTAAGTATCTACAAAACAAATGAGAGGTCACCATATTTCTTGAGTTGTTGTACTACTTGTCTCAGTTGATCCACTTCATGCTTTGCAGATTTCAGTTCAGGCTCTAAAATGACATATATATAAACATATATTTTGCTCATATATTTGGGTACTTTTTCTATTTATTTTTCTATCTATATAGTTAACTTACTATTAAATAATTACTATTAATGTTCAGTGTTGGTGGATATTTGTGAGCTTAGTAGCACACAACCAGGCTGCTTCTTTTGGGTTGTTTAAAACCCAAAAGTAAAAAACATACCAACATTTCCTTGGTTTTCTTTTGTTGCTATATTGACTTTTCTACAAATGTGTATCATTAGTATTTTTGACACATTTGCTGACCATAGGCTCTCTGGATCTTCTGTGCAGACTCCAGCTCATCTGTCAGACGCCGTATTTCGTTGTGTGCCGTGGCCAGTCGCCTGGATCCCTCCTCCAGATCTCGCTCAAGTTGGAAACACTCTTTTTGAACACTGTTTGTCTGCTCCGCCAAGTGTTTAGACTCAGCCTAACACGAAAATACAGAAAGGAAAGTTACTGAGATAAAAACATGTTGACCTCAAATTATAGTAAGTAATATCGTTTTTACAGTCAAGTCCACTGGAAGTGATTAAGATAGTATTAGCCTAATTTAAATAAAAACTTTATATTATGAACCTGACATGATTTGGGGGAATTCTGTTTTTATTTATTTATTAGGGTTTATCGATGTAAACCCTCATTCGTCCAGGTGTGGTCCATCGTAGAAAGGGGTTCAGAGGTTGTCATCCGGACGCCGTTTAAAGATTCGATCTTTAAACGGCGTCCGGATGACAACCTCTGAACCCCTTTCTACGTTATTAGGATTTAGTGACATCTAGTGGTCAGGCAACTGTAGTGCACTTACAATTCCCACCTAGCAGTGTGCGCTAAATATACTACTATTACTACTACTAATACTACTACTAATACAACTAATACTAATAATAATTATAACTAGTCAAGTCAATTTACTTTTTTTTCTCACTGTGGAAACAGTAAAAATGTGCATTTTGATCATACTTTAAATACACTTAATCTGTTTCTGTGCTTTTCTAAAATCATATTTTCTACAGTCCACAGAACACTAAATTCATAAAAGTGTTGTTTATATATATATATATATATATATATATATATATATAAAAGACTTACAGGAATAAGTAGATATTTTTGATTTTTGTGGAGTCCCAAAAGTTTTCTCCAAGGGCTTTGGCTGTGACGGAGCGCCCTCTTGTGGGGAGTCTAGAGAATAATAATACAAATAATGAACTGGATTAATAAAGGGCCTTTTAAGTCACCAAAAGCACTTTGCATTACATTAAATACAAGACACACACCACATTCAAAGTTTGGTGAAGTGAAAGGACACTAGAGCCACTGCTGCCCCTCTGTGGAACCTGGTACTAACATTTCAAAATATCACTTCATCATGATACTACATTTGGACAGACACTATGCACAAATTGGGCTATTTTTGGTATATTTTACAAAATGATTCAAACAACAATTTTGTTTAGAAAAAGAAAACTTGTTCATGCAAAACATTTGACATTAGATTATTACAGCTGGTGTGCTTCATAGTCAGTTTGTGAAAGCAGTGGTTTAACACAGAAAAACTGTTGTTAAATGTATTTGGTTCTTATCATTGTGAAGCAGAAGTCACCAAGGGTTGGATTGTTCACCCACTAATAGGGAACGTGAGCTGGGTTTAGACCGTCGTGAGACAGGTTAGTTTTACCCTACTGATGATGTCTTGTTGCAATAGTAATCCTGCACAAAAAAAAAAAGAAAAGAGGAACACTTCACAAATTTGCGTGTCATCCTCGCGCAGGGGCCATGCTAATCTTCTCTGTCTCATTCCAATGTGCTAGCGAACGAACACTAATCAGACTTAGTTCAAACAAAATGCCACGCACAGTAGAACTCCAGTAAAAAAAGAATCAGTGAAATTAATAAAACATAACTCTTACCGTTCCACTCACCCGCCCCACGCCGGAGGTGCAGGTCTGCCCCCCCGTCCCGCTGGCGTGCCCTGTCTGACCTGCAGAGCTGAACCCCTCCGAGGCCTCCAGCAGCGAGGCCCGCTCCACCAGGAGGTACGCCACCTGCTCGCTGGGGCTGCTGTGGATCAGCTCCGTCAGGCCCTGGTCGTACAGCATCTTGGCCACTTCACTGAGCTGCAAATCTGGAGGAAAACATCACAAACACGAGCAAATACAGCAGCAGGTCGGGTAAGTTATGGCTCCTGTCGATAAATCATTTCAGAGACAATTTGGTGATACATTTTCTTTTCGTATCGTAGTTGTAATGAATTATTTTAAGGCGCATAGGGCAGGTTGTCACGTGTGTCTAATTGTTACTTTAGTTTGTGGAATAAAACCTCTGGTAAATATTTTTATATGATACATTAGTCAAGTGGGAGTGTGGAGAAAATGTAAAAAATAAATGTTCAAAAAATGTTTACAAAAAGAAATGCTGAGTTCTACAACTGAATCCCGTGTCTACGTCATTAAAAAGCAAAGAACACAATTTTCTGACTGTTTAAATCAGGCATGTCCAAACTCAGGCCCGGGGTCCAAATGCGGCCCTCCAACCAATTTTTCTTGGCCCTTAGGCTTCCTGGTAAACTGGCCCACATTGTCCTGATAAGTACTATTTACAGCACATTTCAGATTTTCTACAATTCCAACCTAAATAACTAACATTTTGGTGCAATACAGACCTGATATTAAGGCAATGAGACTGAATGTAGATGTGGTGGTGCTTAAAACATCAGATAAATGCTGCTTCTTTTAACGTTTCACGATTGATTTGTGGCCCTCCGCTTGGTCTATATTTCAACATGTGGCCCTCGATGGAAAAAGTTTGGACACCCCTGGTTTAAAGGTCCCATATTCTACTATTTTGCCCTTTACACAGTCTATTCTAAGGGCTTTGTTGATAAAATTTTGCGTTGTGTAATATCCACAACATAACAGTTTCCAAAAAACACCCATTTCTTGGACTGGCCCCCCTCCTTGTAAAAGCAAACGGCTCACTCTGAGATCTGACCCCCCCGAACAGAGAGCAGGCTGCCTCCCCCGCCCAACTCGAGCGCCTCCCCCGCCCAACTCGTGCCGAAGCCTAGAGCGGAGATAGAGCGCATGCGCCGTGTGCTCCGGTAAACAGCGATACACAAACACTGAATAAACATTTTATCCGTCCTGACGGTGTGTCGTGCTGAGTCCTACGTCCTGGATCTGACCTGGAGTTTGACGTGCTCCAGTACCTCGACGACGGACGTTGCCGTTTGGTAAATAACAAGCTAACTCTTCTATCTGTCGTATCCATCGTGTAATTACTGTGTAGCATTAGCATTAGCTGTTTTTATTCTGCGGCTGCGCGCTTCCCGGAGGCGTGGCTTAAACACCGCGTCATCCTTGTGAGGAGCCCCCGTCTGCTGCTCAGCCGAGGGGACGGAAAAGACAGTTCTCTAGTGAAAACATGCGGGAATCAATCAAAAAACCACTTTGGGCACAACATACGAGGCCCAAATAGCACTGTAGGAAGGTTAAAACCTCTGAAAAGTCGATTTTGCATGTTATGGGACCTTTAAACAATTATTTAACAAAATAAAGGTGTAACTATTGTGGAAATGATACGGATTTTGGCCTTTTCTTACAATACGGTTGTTAAAATCACATCTGCTTCTCATGTCCAACAAGGAAATAACATTAAAAACTACACACAAATGGCAAAACTGATGAAAAGCATTTTTATTTATTTTTTTAATATAATCATAATGAGTAGTGTAACCTGCAGTAAAAGCATTGGTTCCACTGCAAGTTATGATTATTACTGTCTAATAAAACGCAACCGTTAGTAAAGGTCTACATTTCATTTTATTTTATTACCAAAACGTATCATTTACATTTATTTATGTCGATACTTATTGTCTAAAACCAAACGAACGTCCGCACGTACCTTGCAGGGACACCAGCCGCTGCAGCTGATCTCTGAGCTGATCGTTCTCATCTTGAATCTCTTGAGCCAAAACGTCCTTGTGTCCAGTGAAGACCCGAATCTGCTCCAGGGATTTACGAACCTTTAAAACACACAATCGTAACAGGAATTTAACCCGTAGAAAATGAACAACTGATGAAGAATATTTAAGCTTCACAAATGTATGAAACATTATAATAACAATATTTAAGAGTGTAACACCAAAGGCTGCAGTGTTTAAGCTTAAGTTTTAGACAAAGCAAAGGCCTGTAGAGTTATTATTTTGTTTACAATGTTTCTTCTACTTTTACTTATTATAAAAAACTCTGTGCATAGAGGAAGTCACTAGACCAGGCATGTCCAAACTAAGGCCAAATGCGGCCCTCAGACCAATTTTTCTTGGCCCTCAGGCTTCCTGGTGATTGGCCTACATTATCCTGAGAAGTACTTTTTACAGCAAATTTAACATTTTCTACAATTTTAACCGAAATAACTAACATTTTGGTGCAATACAGACCTGATATTAAGGCACTGAGACTGAATGTAGATGTGGTGGCGCTTAAAACATCAGATAAATGCAGCTTTTTTAACGTTTCACGATTGATTTGTGGCCCTCTGATTGGTCTATATTTCAATATGCGGCCCTCGATGGAAAAAGTTTGGACACCCCTGCCCTAGAGCAGTGGTTCCCAAAGTGGTTCCCAAAGTAGGATCCCGACTTAATAATAAGGCAATAAACTATTCAAATAACAAATATTACACCCGATTTAACACCCTTTGACAATTAAAATTATTGCTACAGTTATTTTCATCTCACTTTGGGCCTGAGCCGGTTGTATGGATATTTTGGGGGTCCCAGCCAGAAAAGTTTGGAAACCCCTGCACTAGAGCAACACGTGCATTGGAGGCTCATTTAGGACAATACTGGAGGCTGCCACTAGGGGCAAGTCTTGTAACTACTGCAGCAAGAAAATACAGCTGTGTGGAACCTGTGCCATGGTAGTGAGCTCATGGGGGTCAGTGAGTTTACACTTGGGTTCAAAGAATAATAACGTGCTTGGGAGGAGTAGTGCCCTAAACCTAGGAAACTATAGGATAAGAGCCAAGCTATGGGGGGTAATGGTCCTGAATATTCAGAGCTATAAATTGGGCTGCATTCTCTTTGTTGGGGCTTCTGGAGGTTTTTTCTTTGTGTGAGGATCTCTGTGGGTTTGGAGCCATGATCTGGGACACTGGTTAGAGGAGCTTTTTGTGTGGTCTGCGAACCACCCAGATCTTACATTTTAGCAAGGATGAAGTTATTTTTTGGACAATAAAGACTCTATTGCATTGAATTTCGTCGAGTTTGTCTTCTTCATTGTGTCAAACATGCGAGCGTTATCCAGAAGAAATGATGACACAACAGTGCCTGTCTGAGAGGGCTCACGTCTGATATCTCTGCGGCGTACTGCGATCGCTGTGAGTCTAGAGTCTGGCTGAGGCTGCTGAGGTTTCCCTGAGCGCGCTGCAGACTCGTCCACAGAAAGCACAGCTGCTCGTGTGCGGAGGCTCCAGGACTCAAGCCCTGCTCTCTGAACCACGAGGAAATCTGCGCCAGCTCCTCCTGGACTCAACACAAAGGGAAATAAAAGTGAAAGTGCTCATGACAAGTCGGACAATGTACTAAAAAACAGTTAAGATGAGTCTACATTTGCACTGTCTGCCAACTGTACATTTCTGTATATAGTCTTAGTCTATCTTAGTCTATTTTATTTTATCTTATTTTTAATTTTATGCATGCCTCTTTTATATATTTTATTCATTGTTTTTATGTTGCACCTCACGCCGAAGCAAGTTCCTTTGTTTGTGAATTTTGATCACTGACAATTGCAATAAACCGATTCTGATTCTGATTCTGACATGACAGGTTTTCGTGTTATAAATTAGTTTGGTGGGATAGAACCTGTGGTAAATATTTATTTTCATAGTTTTACATCTGTGAAGGGTTTAGGGTTAGGGTTAGGAAGTTTTGGAAGGAACCTTGGAAGGAAGGTTTGTGAAGAAATTTTGAAAAATAAACATTTGAAATGACAGGAAGTAGTGCTAAGTTCTAAAATGGAATCTCTCTGTGATGTCATCAATAGGTGACGTCATTGAAAATACAGGGACAATTTATACACAACGGACACATTTTTTGACCGTTTAAGTTGTTATCAGGTGTTATTATTTGTCATATCATAACTATTGTGTAATTTATATGGATTTTGGCCCTTGTTTACAAAATGGTTACATCTAACTGTGTTATATTTGCTGTTCAATCAGGAAGTAACTTTATAAACTTTACAAAACTGTTAAACTGGGGACAAACAGGCAAAATGTTTAGTAAAATCTTAAATATAATCATGTTCACTACATTTTAGTGAAATGTGCCGTCTAACCTGTCATATAGACTTTAAGATTTTGCTAAAAATGTTGACAATTTTATCCCCGTTTGGCCATTTCTAAGTTTATAATTTTACTTCCTGATAGTGTAACATCATGAGATAAAGTAGTTTTGACATTTTTGTTTATCGTTATATTTTTCTTTATCAATACCCAGTATCACACTCCAAATTTTGATATGGTGACAAGTCTAACTTGGACTAAACGTGGTACTAATCCTGGACTGGACCAAACCCCAAATTACAAAAGGAGATCTAACGAGGACCAAACCAGGACAAACCAAATGTTATCAGACGACACACGGGGCCAGGGATCCTACTCCACTGACAAGTGATGGTAAAACTGGAACTTAATATTGAACTAACAAACGCAGATCATTTTACATTTTTTAAAATTGTAAACTAAAATACTGATCTAAAATGGTTTAGTGATAGAAACAGGTCCATTGACTTTAGGGCTGCGACAGATGAAGATGAAGTGCAGCCGTTTGAGGATTTGGTGAAGTACATTTTCATCAAATAAAATGTCCATGTCAATTTCATGCAGTTGCAGCTTAATTTGACATGGTAGGTTTTGGAACCTTTGTACAGACCCCTTAACGATCATTCCATCACCAAATTATTATTATTTCAACAATCGATCACTTATGATTAATCAATTAACTTGACTTGCTAAGCCCCGCCTCTTGAGTGACATTTCACTGTAGCAAGCAGATTTACATTTACATGTTTATATTATTTTCCAAATAATTGCAACAAAATACATACATACAGATGTGGGCAGGGATAGGGGGTAGGTGAAAACAGGAATTTTCACTCAAGCCTCAGTTGCAGGACAATACAGGATTAAACAAACATGCATGAATCAATCAATATAAACTTTGAGCTTTTATTGTCAACAATAACTTTTTTACAATAGCTTTTATTGTAACAATAAAAGCTCAATAAACTTGATTTTACATAATATTTGCCCTTTTAAAGGTTTTAAATGTTGAATTTCCAGGGTAGAAAGGTCAGTTAATTTGCTTTTCTATAACAAATGAATGGAAACATACAATTTTCTTGCCTTATGTTGGCTTCAAAAGAATCTAATTTGTGGTATAGTATCAAATGTATCTTATTGTAGGCTATTATTTGTCCAGTAAAACCCATAAATCTGGATTGTTACTTTGTCAAAAATGCAGAGTTTAGCACAGTTTCCTAAAACAGAACATAAACAATAACAAATGTGTTTAAAGCAGCTCTGATCTCACTCACGTGTCTGAGGCTTTTCATTTGCCAAAATCATCTACATTTTTCATATTTTATGATATTCTGAGGTTAAATCACATTATTGCACTTCACTTGTGCCTCCATTCCGAATTTAGAACGTTTTATTTACAAACCTTTATGTCAGCTACGCCTTTAACTAAGATTTTCAGCAGATGATGAAAGCCCAGTTGTGGACAAGAGGGCGGTCCATTTTCAGAGCTAAGAGTGTTTTGTAGCACATTTAATTTGTTTCTCTGCAACAGAAATCTGCACTGCTGCTTTTCCCAAGTTCAATAACGCCTCCAGTCTATCTAATAAATATCAAACACGTTTTTTTGTTTTTGTTTTTGACAGACAGTTCACAAACATCAAACGTTTTGCGATTGCTTTGACAGAGAATTAGGGCGCGCGTAATGCCTTTCATAACTTTCTACAACAGATTCGTTTCGGGACTCGCTACAAGACGCCTTTTCTGCGTAATTACACGTGTGGTTTGGTGCTCTACCTCGGTTCGGTCCATGTGTCGCTCGTGTCCCGCTGCTGTCCTCACGCGTCACGGTCCACGCGCAAAAGTGTCGGATAAAAAGTCTGCAACTCCATCGTAACGTCGGACGCGTGCTTTTCTTGCGTCGCCAAAGTTAAAATAAGTAAAACATCACGTGTCGCTGTGTGCAGGGTCACTGTGTTTACCAAAGACCGGAGCTGCAGAGAGGAGTTTCCAGTCTTGCGGTTCTGGGAGTGGATAGAGTGGTGATGGTGAAGAACATCTGGACCTGGTTTGGGAAGAAACGGGACGCTTTAAAGGACCGTTTGGGTTTGTTTTCCATTTGTAGTCAAAAACAAAAACAAAAACAAAACAAAAAAAACACACACATTGGAAAACTTAAGACAAATGGAATAGTCGGACTTAAAAAATGGAGAAATTTGGTAAACTTTGGACAAGATGGTACCACTATGTTGTTAAATATGAGCCGTAGCTTCTTCTTCTTCTTCTTTAAATTCTCTTTCTGTGTCGTGTACTGCGTTCTGTGTTCTTTTTGTACTGTTTATACTTAAAACAACTGAAAAAAGAACATACTAAAAAGAACAACAGCTGAAACTTGTAAATACATGATAAAACAATCAGGTAACTCAGTGGTTCCCAACCTTTTTTGTCTTGAGTTCTCCCTAAGCTTTTTTTTTTCAGGCCGATAAATGGGTTTACTGGTTGCATATTGTCAATTATTACAATTATATTTTATGTTTGAATTACATGTATGGTCCAAGATGCTAAAAAGATGCTACATTTACAACTAATGTGAGTTTTTTTTTAAAGATAAGAGTACATTTCATTGTCTTTTAAACCCTGAAGCCATTCCAAGTGCTCTCTGGTAATTCCTCACGTACCTCTAGCGGTCCTGTACCCCTGGTTGGGAAACACTGAAACAACACTGAAAGAAAAGGCAAATAATGAAAAAAACAACAACATTTAATTAATTGTAAATTCATCAAATGTATGAGAAAAAATAATGGCCATGGCTAATTTAGCTAAATTAGAGAGTTTTCCGCTGAGCATAAAACAAATACATGTGTAATAAGTTCTTTTTACAATAGCTAATAGTCATTGTTTTCATTGTTTTTGTTAGGATAAAGGTTGGAAAATGATTAAAATGAAATAATTATACCTTACATGGTGTATAAATGCCAGTTATTGTTATTACTAGGACTGTTTTTCTTCTGTTTATGACAAGACAAACAGCAATGATGTATAATACAGGTTGTTTTTACATCACGGGGCAGAAGTTTAGACTACGGTAGGCCTTCATAGTCTCTTTTTGCATATAATAAATGAATAATTGTCCCAAAATGTTTGTTACACCACAGTCACAGTATTGGTTCTACATCTACAAAGAAGGTTGGAATCTGATGCAAAAGCATTCGGACAGTGGAGCTGATTTGTGCCAAGTACAGGGCGACCAGATTTTCATAATTAAACACACAGTCACAGTAAATATGTAAAAACAGCGGATAATTAAGTACATTATTATAGATTTAGTCCATTCACGGCTCATTCCCGACTTCAGTGAACAGTATAATATGAGAAACTTCTATTTGTAGTACATTTTCAAAAACAATTCTCTCTATTTTGGCAATGTATTCCTCTCTTTATTGTTGTCTGATATCAAATAGGTCAAAAATAGGGACAAATGGGACGTGACTTGTGTAAAAGTGGGACAAATAAATGGTTTTGGACACATCTTCTGGGACATGGGACACAGGGCTCAACACTGGGACTGTCCCGGGTAAATAAGGACGTCTGGTCACCCAAGCCAAGTACTTTTGCAGATTTTGAACAGCCTTTGAACTTGCTTCTTATTTCCTCTCTACAGTAGTGAGAGCTCCAGTGTTTTGCCTTGTGTGGTCTGACATTTCCCCCTCTCTCTCTCTTTTAAAGTGGTCACTAATGTGTTTCCTGTAGCTCTCGTCTCTGGCCGGGCCCTGCTCTGGTGGTGGTCTGAATACCAGGCTGATGGACCTGATGAACGGCACACGGCGCTGACATCCACTTCAGTTTCTGCTCAGATTGCATTGCCAGACCTGCTCATCCCACTGTGTGCAACTACGGGTGGGTGATGTTGAACAGAAATGAACTTGTAGATCATTTTTATGGAGTATTTTGACAGCAGATACTTTGGCAGCTGGACAGAAATGTGTCAGAATGTGTTTGTGAATGTATTAGTGGAGAACAATTGTGAAAGGACTGTAAAAATATCCACAAAAGTGCTTCTGTATTGTAATTACAAAAGTCTTTTATATATTTTATTATATTTTATTCATTGTTTTATGTTGCACCTTACGCCAAAGCAAGTTCCTACGTTTGTAAATTTCGATCACTGATAATGGCAATAAACCAATTCTGATTCTGATTGTTAAATGTTTGTAAAGCCGTAGTGAAAGGCATCGCAAATTAGCCTTGGCTATAAATGTTTTAATGTGTTTAATGTACAGAATGTCCCCATCAAATAACTTACTAACTAAATAAATTCATAAATACATACTCAAACACATAAATAAAATAAAAAATATCACTTTCCATGTTTGAAATTGTACAATATAAGTTATTTAATCTTTCAGTTGTCCATGCAGGGTCCTTCTTTTGCTATCTTTCCATTTATTTATTATTTTATTCTTTTTGATGCAGTTTGCTTTATATTATAAACTATACTCAATCGCTGTTTGAAAGGGACCGGATACTATCTTTTGAGCTGAAAGTCTGAGCGTTCTTGATCTTGATGGTATTATTCTTGGCCTGTAACTAATAATTGTGATAATACACAGTCAGAATTGATAGTTAGATTAGTAGTACATATAATAATAAGTTGTTGTATTAAAAATAGACTATAGTTGTCATCCTTGCAGAGTTTTTCAAATCTCATTGCAACAACAAAACTAGCTTTTTATGAGATATAAGTCTTTGGATACTGTTCAATCATAAACTCGGGTGTCTGTGCATGCTTTTAGACACATCCAACTAAAAATAAGTAAGCGTGTTTTGAAGCGACAGTGTTTTTACTTGGGCCCAGTGTCAGATGTAAAACGATATGCAGTAGTATATTTGGTCAGCGCAGAGGAATGCCTGTGTTAGTTTGGATTTGGAGCAGGCCGTAGGTTTCCAGGGGGAGGGCTGAGGAAGTGGGAGTCATGAACTCCTCCTCCGTTATATCTGACTGCACATTCCTGCTCCGTACCCTCCTTTTCTTCACAGTTTCTCCAAGATTTAGACCCGAAACGTGCAAGAGGGCAAAGCAAGAGGAACAGAAGCGAGAGCCAGTGCAGCATCGGACGCTCGGGGAGAAATATTCAAGGGTAAGAACTTGCAAAATCAGTTGACATTTTCAATTAAGAATCATGGGTAATTGGCTTAATGCAAATGTCAAATGTCAAATATTTTTCATGCTGAATATGTAATGTTTTGTAAGTAAACTTTGGAGAAGAAAGATGAGATTTACAGCAAGTAGATTGTGGATTCGACTCCCGGGCTGAACAGGCTGCATTTCTGTGTGGAGTTTGCATGTTCTGCTCGTGTCTGAGTGCCCCCCATCAACTTAAAGCTTGCATGATGGGTAAAATCCTCTGGAGATGGTCCCGAGCGCTGCACTTTGGCACGTACTGCTGCTGGTCCCTCCGCCAGCTCTGGTAGAAGGATGGGTCAAACGCAGAGAAGGATTAATGTAATAATAAACAACAATAAACAGTAAATGTAATAATAAACATATCTCATCTTAGCTCATCTGATAATACAAAACGTTGTAAACGTTGTACCGTCTAAAGTATCTAGGACTATTTCATGTTTCAGTCATGGGAAAAGCAAGGCACTTTCTGGACAGTAAATCCCTCCACATTCTGTTTTGTTCCTCAGTTTTACCCAGTTTTAGATGATTGCGTTATGTGCATTACAGAAGTTCATTAAAACCGCTATTCTTAGTTAAAAAAAGAGCTATGCGAGTAATACACAAAGCTGGTTTTATTGACTTTTTCTAAAATATAACATAAAGTATAAAGTATAACATTTTCGGACATAACTCATTTTCAAACTCTGCAATTTTATACAAAGTAACAAAAAACCTGTCAGTGTGCAGCCTGCAAAACAAGTATCATGAGCAAAATTGTCATTATAAATTAAGATTAGGGTTATATTTCCAAATCCCAAGGTGTAGAGCCACTTTGAGAAGCTTCTGTGACTCACGACAGTTTAGATGTGGAACAGGAGCAATGCCAGGAAATCTGCCAATTTAAAACCAAACTGGAGCAAATGCTTTTGGAAAACACAAAGAGGAGGGAACTAAAGAGCCACTATAGGAAAGCGTCTTAAAAACGAATCAAGCTCTTCATTATAGTTCATGTTATGCAGTTATTTATGACTTAATTGACACAAGGCAAAGTAATATCAATAGAGGCGGTGTATTTATCGACACATAACATAAATCACATAATTGTTTCATGTGTTATATATAAATGAGGACAAATACAGCACTTTATCGTTCACAATAAAGTCCACCATATTGATAATGTGCTGTGCGTCTAATAATTGATGTAAATTGAAATTCTGGTGTCTGAAGAATTAAGAAAAGAAACACAGAAATATGACGTAGCTTAGGGCAGTGTTTTTCAACCTTTTTCGAGTTGCGGCACACTTTTTGGGTTTAAAAGCTACCACGGCACACCACCTACTCCTAAAACATTACGAAATCAGTCCATTTAGTAAAAAATATGGTATATTATAAATCAATTAATGTCTGTGCCACTGTCTAGTTCTTTAAATTTGGTAATAGTGATGGTTTTGGGTTCTTTTTGGTGCAAAAGTTGCTCAAGACTCTCCAAAAAGATACATTTGTTAATTACAGCTGCATTTGTGAATCTGTTAACTCAAACTTTTCAAGGCACACCTGGCAAAACCTCAAGGCGCACCAGTGTTCCCCGGCACTGGTGGAAAATCAAGGGCTTAGGGATAGGATTAAAAAGCCTTGACTTGTTCCTACTCCTTTTCGACTCCATTTGATTGTATTCCTTCAGTATTGTCCATGTTGCATTTGATTATGTACTTTAAAACATTTTATATGTTCGAAATAAATGTTATCAAATCTTTACTTGCTTTGGTTGCAGCTTTAGTGACATACAACAACAGCAATCATAGTAAAATGGAAGAACTTTATATTTACAAAGGTTATTTAAACATGAGTGGACTTTGCTGATAGTAACTACTTAATCATTGGTAGTTTTTACATGGACCCTGTGCTATAATTTATCGCCTGTAGTTTCTGCTAATGTTGTGCCTTGTTCCCTGGAGATCGTCTTGTTTAGGCTTTGATAAATGAGCAGAGATGGCCTGCTCTGATTCTGAGAGGTTTAATGATTATGGTCCTAGTTTCTCATGAGCCTCTCTTTAGACGGCTTTAGTCCACATCATTAACATCCACTAGAACTAACCTGCAAAATGTTAATATACGATGAAACCTATTTTTTGTTCCGTGTGTAGCATAATTTAAGGATTTTAACCTGAATACACATGTGGCAAAAAGCTCACGTTAAGAAAGTCTTCAATTATAGGAGTGAAACTTCCAAACTCCCGCGCCCAAAGACAAATAATTAAAGTCAACTCTATTTTAAAGAGACATATTTCATTGGAATCAGCGCCCCATGCAGCACAGCACACGCATTTGAAGTTAAACATAAACTCAAGAAGACAGTAATATCACAATTACTGATGACACGGACAAAGAAACACTGATTTTCGTTGTAGTTTATGTCTTATTACATTGTCTTTTATCAGTAATGCTTTTGCAGCCTTTGCCCTTATTATCATCATATGTTTTTGATACTTTTTCAAATGTACTGCTTTTTTGAATGATGATTTTTAAGGAGGACCCAAGAAAGACTACCAACCATTAATGGGGATCCTAATAAAACAAGAAAAACTTTTTAAAATAAATATAGATGCAAGTAGCAGAATATTATGGTAAGAAAATGTCTGTTTTGTAATTATGGTGTGGGTTTATAAGTTGTACCTAGAGCGGCTGAATTGACCTTTTATATCATATCATCTAATTTCAAGAGTATTATTTATTTGTCAGGGACTGTGTTCAAACCCCGGGTGCACGGTGGCAGAGCGGCTAGAGCTTCTGCCTCTCAATAAGGAGATCGTGGGTTCGAATCCCAGACCACCCCAACATCGTGGTTTCGAATTCCGAACCACCCCAACATCACATGATCTCTCTGGGTGGAGTCTGTATGTCCTCCCCGTGTTACCGTGGGTTCTCTCCGGGTTCTCCGGCTCCTCCCACCGTCCAAAGTCATGACTGTGTAGGTTAATTGAGAACTCTAAATTGTCCCTAGTGAATGAATGTGAGAATGAATGGTTGTCTGTCCTTGTCTCTGTCTCTCTGTGTCAGCCCTGCGACGAGCTGGCCACTGTCCAGGGTGTACCCCGCCTAAGGCCCAAAGTCACTGGGATAGGCTCCAGTCACCCGCGACCCCTAACGGGAATAAGCGGTAGAAAATGAAAAAAAAAAAAATGAATGAATGTGTTCAAACCCATCAATCTTATAAAAGAGAAGCTGCTTTGTGCCTGATTTAGCACACACACAAAACAAAATGTTCCATCCTCCCCTCGGAACAAAAGGTCAAACATTACAAATAGTACATAAAAAAGTGTCTTTTGGCATGATTTACAAGAAAGAAATAATCAAACTCAAGCTAAAACTGTGAAGTAAGTTTTTGTGAAGATA
Organism: Rhinogobius similis; assembly: GCA_019453435.1. Lineage (NCBI taxonomy): Eukaryota > Metazoa > Chordata > Actinopteri > Gobiiformes > Gobiidae > Rhinogobius > Rhinogobius similis. The sequence continues at coordinate 7,023,911 of CM033627.1, read as the reverse complement.
TAATGCTTTACAGATAAAATAGAAGTTAATTAAATTAGAGATTATGGCTTTTCCCAGTATTTAGTATTAAACTATAAAATACATAGATCGTTATTTTCCATATTGTTCTTTGTAAACCGTAAAATAGATCTAAAACAGCTTCATAATAGAAACATGTCCACTGATTTCCTGTTCAAAAACACAAAACTAAAAGACCCAAATATGCATTGAATCAATCAAAATACATTTATAAGAGAAAAATGTTATTACCAGGGCCGGATCTAGACATTTAAAGACCCTAAACGAGTCTTTGTTTATGTCCCACCAAACACACTCTGTTTAAACAATTGGACATAACAATGGAATAGAAAATAAAGACAAGAAATCAGGGAAAAAGTGATCTGTAGGAGTGCAGTCTTAAGCGTTTACATTTTTCTGTTTTTTTCTTTCTTTTTTCAGTTTTGAAACATAAAACAAACAGAACATAACGAGAGAGAACAATAGACAGAAATTAAAGTAAGAATAATACAAGAAAATAAAAAAACAAAACACATCTTATACATTTGATCAGTCATGTCCGTTTGGTCTTTCAAATTTGTCAATTTTCAAATTTAGCTGTTTAGCTGTTATTTTGTTCATTTTTTCCAGTTTTAATTTTACAGTTTGAATAGACATTTGTAAAGGGGGGTTATAGGGTCCTCCCCCAGGAAATTTTTAATAAATTGTCTAGTATTCCAGTGCATTTTTAATTTAATATTCTATTTTGTCCAATTATCCATTTGAACCGCAAGATATTATTCATTTTTATTAAAGATAAGCTAGAGTTTTAGTTTCATTTTAAGTTGCGTTTGTGTCTTTTGTGGCCCCCTGTTGGCGCTGCCCCTAAACATTAGCTCAGATTGTTAATGGCCCTGGTTATTACATGGTTAAACTCTCATAAAAGCTGCGCCGTTGTGGGAAATACATTCAGCGTGGTGTGTTTTGATAGCGATATTTTACGTGATGTTTTTGCTTTGACAGAACAGCGTGACCTCTTGACCCTGTGGCCGCCATGGTCCTCCTCCTCATCTGTATCACTGTCCTGCATCTCTCTGCGCTGGCCATGCTGCTCATTTCAACTCTGGAAAAAGTGAGCAATAAACAAAGATAAATTACCGCAGATGGACACAGTAGCTCAAAGTTTGGATTTGTTTCCGCAGTCCTGGTGGGTTTGGGACGACTCGGAAATTTCAGATCTCTGGTACAACTGTTTCCAAGACAACGCTACAAAAACCTGGCTGTGTGCTGCCACCAATGAGAACGGTAAATGTTTTAATCATATGCAGAAAATATGTAGATCAAAATGCAGTGTTTAAATATCAAACAGCTTGTCTTGTTGACATTATAGACTTGCATCCTGGGTTTATTTTTCTACTTCTTTTTAAACAAATTATACTTTTCAGAGTAGTTTTCAGACAAAGTACTTTTAATTCTACTTGAACAATATATCTCACAGTGTAACATTACTCTTAATTGAAGAAAAGTTTCGATTACGCTTCCCACTGAGACAAAAGCGACAAAAGCTTTTACATTGTCAATAGGAAATTATATTCAAAACATTTGCATTTCTTGCTCCGCTCCTTCAGATATGATTTAGTTTGTCTCCTTTTTTGTGTCTATCCTTTGAAAATACCATGGCACACAAAACAAAAAACATCACAAACATCAGACAAATCAAATCAGATTAGAAAAAAAAAAAATGTGACAAATTATGTCCGTGCCACTGTCTGGTTCTTCAAAGTTGGCAATGGTGATGTTCGGTTTTCTGTTTTGGTGAAGACGTATGTTCAGGACGCTCCGAAATGATAAATTGTTCAATCAAACCAATTTGTGAATAAAAAAAAACAAGCAAAAACATTATTATTTCTGTTATTACTTACTATTTTTGTCATTTCAATTAATCAAATCAAATCAAATCAAACTTTATTTATAAAGCGCTTTTCATACAATAATTGTAACACAAAGTGCTTTCCAATTCACATATTAAAAACAATTCCCCAAACCCACCCCCACCCCGGCCCAACCATCCCTATATTAAAACTTCCATGCAAACACATACACATACGCACACACACACATGCACACATTCACGCACACATACATGCAATAAGATAATGGGCATGAGGCTGAATGCAGGTGAACCAGTTGTGAGAGCACCATCAGAGGAGCCGTCTGCACCAGGAGCAGAGAGTCGCCTGCAGCCACAGGACACAGACTCAGGGCCCAGAGGAGAGACCAGGCACAGACCAAACCTCCCCCTGGGGCCAATGAGCCAGTGCCCAGGGGCCACAGACGACCACCGCTCCCAGTACAGAGGGCCCCTCAGAGGAAACACTGGAGAGTCTAAAATGAATAAAGGGATTCAGATAAAGGAGAATAAAGATATAATATATAGTAAAGTAAACACTAGGACCTAAGGTTGAATGTAAAATACATAAAAAGTAGCCTCAATTATAAATAAAATAATAAATTATTTAAAATACCGATGTAAATAATAAATAAATAAATAATAAAATAAATAAATATTAGTCAAAAGCTAAACTAAAAAGGTGGGTCTTGAGCCTGCTCTTAAAAACCTGAACGTTCTTACATTACATTAACTTCAAATTATAAATCCAATGTTAGGTCTAGACAGTTATTTATTCTTGATTTATAGTTTTCTCAGATACTTTTTTCTTGAGTAACTTCTTGGACTACTGTTTTGTTCTTGAGTAATACTTATTGCAATTTTTGAAGTGCAATAATTTCCTCCACAAATGACAAAAAATGCATGAAAACACTAACCCTGTAGTGGCAAAAAACAACAAAAAAACGCAACTTCAAGTGACAAAAACGTGACTAAGAGAGACTAAAATGCAACTAAAAGTGACAAAAACGTAACTAAAAGCGACAAAAATGTAACTAAGACTGACTAAAATGCAACTAAAAGCGACAAAAACGTGACTAAGAGCAACTAAAATGCAACTAAAAGTGACAAAAAGCCACTAAAAGCACAAAAACGGGACAAAAATTAGCAAAAAAATTCCGAAACACATTCTTTTTTTAGTTTGTTTCTGGTTGTGTTTAAAATGTGAACTTTGAACAGAATCCCGACATAAATCCTAATATAACATATAACATAATCGCAATATGGGTCAAAAACATTACCATTAGATATTTTGTCAAGTAACTCTTACTTAAATAAACATTTTACATTTTGGCTACACACCTCTGCTTGTTGGATATTAGAAGCAGATTATTTTTTCCGCTCAAACCAAACTGCCGTAGTAAATCTTGTCATAACAGAAGCAAACTGGTTTATAGAAAAGTAAGCAGATTGCAATAACAGATAAAAGAGTGGAAAGACACAACCACATTTTATCGCCAGTTTTGTGAATATAGTCCATTTTAATACTATTGTATCGTAACAAACTCAGTACACAGTGCACGTTTAACTCTCACTGAACTTTCTGAGGTCACTGCTGTATCTCGGACCATATCACTACCATAACATTCAACAGCATTCTTACGTTCTTACACTTATTCCTGATATTGTGCGGCTCCGATGCCAAGTGCCAAGATACACGTTTTATTTAGTCTCCGCTCTCCCCCGCCCCGCCCCGCCCTGTGCCCCCGTGTCCCCCCCTCACCCTCAGATTGGCTCCAGTCCGTGCAGGCGCTCATGGTCCTCTCGGTGGTCTTCTCCTCCATCTCCTTCCTGGTGTTTCTGGGGCAGCTCTTTGCCATGTCCCAGGGTGGGCTCTTCTACTTCACCGGGTTCTGCCAGGCCTTTGCGGGTAATACATAAATAAACAAATATCATAAGATGTAAATGCATGTTGTGTACGTTTGTTTTTCAGTGTGTCACAAGAAAATAGAGACTGACAGTTTTGTTAATGGCTGATATTAATACAGATTTTTTAGAATCTAGAGCAGTGTTTCCCAACCGGGGGTACGGGGAGCCCAAGGGGTACGTGAGGATTTACCAGGGGTACTTAGAATGGTTTCAGGTTTTAAATAAAGAGTCAATTTACTTTTATCTGAATAAAAAAGTAAATTTAGCATCTTTTTGGAGTATCTTGGACCGTAAATATAATAATAATTTACTATATTCAGCTATTAAACATATTTCTTTGCCCGAAACGCAAGTTAAGGGGTACTCAGGGGTACAGGGAGCCCAAGGAGTACGTGAGGTACTTAGAATGGTTTCAGGTTTTAAATAGTCAATTTACTTTTATCTGAATAAAAAAGTAAATTTAGCATCTTTTTGGAGTATCTTGGACCGTAAATGTAATAATAATTTACTATATTCAGCTATTAAACATATTTCTTTGCCCGAAACTCAAGTTAAGGGGTACTCAGAGTGTGAAACAAAGCTTAGGGGGTACGTGAAACAAAAAAGGTTGGGAACCACTGATCTAGAAGGACCGATGACTGAAGCTATGTTCAAATTTTGCAGCACAGTTTGATCATTTCCCCTGTAAAAGCAATCATTTGTTTATAATGTTTTCCTCTTCGCATTAAAGCTTCATGTCACTTCACCTATTTATTCTATCCATACACTGCTTTATACACAAACACAGCCTATATAACCTTATTCAGAGACATTTATTGATCATAATACTGTTTAAGCCTTGTATTTTCCCTACTACATAGAGTGTGTTAGATTTAAGTTTATTTTAAGAGGTGTTTTACTTGATTTTTTTTAAATTGCATGTCTCCATTCTCCTGCTGTTGAATTTCCCCAGTGTTGGACAAATAATTGTTCTTTTATCTTGTGTTTAGTCGGTGGAAAGCGCAAACAAAATTTTGGCTGAAGCTGGAGCTCAGAGGTTAACAGCTGACTATCATGCGCTAATCACTATTATTTTATTTTATTTTATTTTATTTTATTTTATTTTATTTTATTTTATTTTATTTTATTTTATTTTATTTTATTTTATTTTATTTTATTTTATTTTATTTTATTTTATTTTATTTTATTTTATTTTATTTTATTTTATTTTATTTTACAGGAAAAATGTAGTCAGACTATTTACCACACTTTTCATTGTTTGCTTACTATATTTTCTTGAACATAAAAGTGATATACCGTATTCTCTTAATGTTTTTGCAGGTTTTACAGATTTTGCCGCTTGCCTGATTTTCACCTTCCACAGAAAGGAGATTTTAGCCGACTCCAGAGATCCGAACTCGGGACGTTTTGGATACTGTTTCATTTTGGCCTGGGTCTGTGTGCCTCTGCTGTTACTGAGCGGAGTCCTGTATGTGCATCTACGCAAGAAACACTGAGACAACAGACTAAATAGGACTTAATTAGATGATAAATAATTAAAAAAAAATATGAAACCAAAGCAAGACACTTCCCCCATTTGGAAAAAAGAGATCGGGGTGGAGCAGAAATAACAAATATTCAATTTATTAGTGTTGTGTTGTCAGTTTTAACAGTTCAGCAGTAGAATTTATGCATATAGGCTACAGTATTATGTTTTATCGGACCTCTATAACCTCTGAAGGAATAATACAAATACTGTAACAAATTTGTTTGCAATGACTTTAATATATTCTTGTATTGTGTGGAGTAGCTTTTGTTTATCTTTTATACATTGTGTTGTTGCTTAGGCCTATATCTATGGGACATAATATTGAACTGCTTTTTATACATTCAGATGATATATTTGAAATAAAACTATATTAAAAAGAATAGGTCACTCACTTTTAATCAGATATTATGAATCTTTGTGTTGTAATGTTAATGTTTTTTGGTCGAAATATTAATAACAACATGGCATTAGTACTGTATATTCTATTTGAGCAATTAATAATGAGAAATCCTTCATTGTATGGCAATAATGCAATATTTGTTGATAAATTAATGGACGGTCTTGCTAAGAATTTGCTTAAAACGTTGTGGCCAGTAGGGGGCACTACAACTGAACTGAGAACACCCGAGGAAAGGTGAGAAAACTGGAATGAAATTATTAAATTATTGTTCAATGTTTAAGTGATAGCAACATATAATTTAGTTGGGTTTTTATAGTATTTACTGCAGAAAAAAAAAACTTAGTGAAGACAAATTTCTATCCCGAGATCAATGCTAATGAGCTCGGCATAGAACATCAAGAAGAGCCGTTACCATGGAAATCCGCCATGTTTGCTGTTGGTGTGCTAAACTTATATTAGCCAAAACAATGCGAAAAAGTGAACAAAAAATCCATGGCGGAATCTGATAAGCTGCTGGGTCACTTCTGGTAAATACATGTATCAATATATAGGGTTAGAATACTTTTGAATTCGCTAAGTTTAGTATTTAACATCTTCAAATCTCCATTAATTTAACATGAAAATTGTGTTACGTGTGACGTCATGATCCCGAGCTCAATGCTAATGCTAATGCTAGTTTAGCCTCTGAAAACTCTGAAAGAGCTATGGACGAATCAGACATTTTTTCTGTAAATCTTTTATTTTCCCAATTTCATCAATCAAAAAATAACATGTACAAAACGTTAAATACAAAAATTTTACACACGATCTGCTTTTATCACAAACATGCACTAATAGTTTATAACCAAATTCATATGAAATCAGACTTTACAAGAGTTTTACAATATAAACACTGAACAGTCACTTTTAAATTTTATCAAAGATTCATTCAAGATATTTTAACCCACTACTTACAGTATTGCATAAGGATCTTGGGAGAAATCTGCTGCAAACTTGGAAATCTAAGTGTCTGAACCACTGAAGTTGGATGACAACATGAACAATACTTTCACCATTTTGCAGGTAATGCTACATTCTCAGTCCTCTGTTTTTTGTTCCAGTTTGTTAAGCAGGTTAGCTTTTATAGACTAGATTCAAGTAACAGCCTGTAGTTTTATTGAGAGATGGAGGGCAGTTCTTATGGTATTATGGTAGAATTTAGTCACAAAATGCAGATGTTTTGACATGGTTTATGGTCAATATTTCTGTGATTAATGGGAGTACACACCTGAAACATATTCAGTCTCAACACAAATTAGGGTTGCACAATTAATTGACACAGAATCAGTTTCGCAGTTTGCATGGACGCAATTAGCAAATCGCAAAGGCTACAGTTTTTGTGCAAGTGCAATCATTTCCTCCACAAACACCAAAAAATTGGCCTAATTTATTCAGCATGAAAAGCGCTAACCCTGTATTTTAGATTTGTTAAAACATGTTCTCAAAAGGCAACAAAAATATGACAAAAAATAACAAAAATGCAACTAACAGCGACAAAAATGTAACTAAGAGCAACTAAAATGTAAGTAAAAGCGAGTGAAGCGCAAATAAAAGTGACAAAATGCAACTGAAAACGTCAAAAGCATAACTAAAATTGAAAAAAATGTGACTAAAAGCGACAAAAATGTGACAAAAATCCACAAAAACATTCCGAAACACGTGATTCTTTTATTAGTTTTTCAGTTCATGTTTCAGTCTTTGGCAATTCTCCTGGTTGTGTTTAAAATAATGAACTTTGAACAGTTTCCTGACATAAATCGTGAATCTAATCGCAGTTGCAATACTGGAATTACTAAATTGCAATTCAATATTTTTCTCAAATCGTGCAGCTTTAGCGCAAATTAAATAAGATAAGATGAAATATAAGATAAAAACTACAGTACAACATCAAAAATTATTACAATATTTTGAGTTTCTATGATCAAACTTGAAGCCTCATGATTATAGTAAATCTGTGGACTCCATTCCTAGCAAATACAATGACACTCAACATTGATAAGTTTAGATTTTTCCGTCTGAGAGTGTGTGGAGTTCATTTTTATCTCTGCCCTCCATTTGAAAATTCGAATTACACTCTAATTGCACTCTATTAATGTCTCAGGTGTTGGTTTGTGTTAACAGCAGCAGATGCAGGTGTAGTATTCATGACTCAATATTTTTAGTTGTGAATGACACTGGCTGAGTGATTGTTAATGAACCTGTCATCCCTGTGAGAGTGAGCCATGAAGGAGTGTTCCTGTGAACCAGAGAGGCTCCTGGGATTGTCTCTCCAGCGTCAACAATGTGAAAGATAATTACCGGAAGATGAGCAATACACGAGTGAGAATTAGCGAACAAAAAGTGGTCAGGGCAAACATTGTGCTATTTTGGCTCTGCTTTGTGTTAATAATTATATTTTACATTTAGTCAGATTCTAATTTCTTTATTATTATAATTATAAGTTTTAGATGATACACACTCACACACTTACTTCATATTCATTACCTGCGCTTCATTAAGTACTGCTTTTACAATTTAATCTATTCACTATGAGATCAATAAAGCTCTATCTATATTATAAAGTTGTCAAAAAAGTTGTCTGCTAATCAATTCTAAAACTCTTCTTGAAAACAGAAACTAATTTCAACAAAATTGGACCTTTCCTGAATAGCAAAACAGCCAAAAAAAAAGTCAAATTTTGTCCTCTTTTGGTAGTTTCTTGTTCTTGTTTTGTCATATTTTAGATTTATTTTTGCTTAGCTTTTATTTAGACCTGAAATAATCCTGTTTTAGATACTAGTACTCGAAAGGCTAAATATCTTCTTACATTGTACTTGGTGTGAAAAATTTGAGAATCTTGGTATCAATATCACATTTGACATCTTAGTATCGTTATCACACTGCTGTCTTATCTTATGTTGCAGTTAACAATCTGTCCACTAGGGGTCTTCAAACCAAACAGGTTTTTACTGCTAATGCACTGATAAGAAAAGCTCAGTTGAAATTGATGTGTTGTTGACAGCGTGATGTGACTTTTGTGCTTTTAGAATAACAGAGGTGTGTCTGTAACGCCTGCTAATGTTATGGCTATTTACTATTTACTTTACTGAATCTATATTTTAGCAGAGCAAGGAGCAAATACCAGACGAACTAGCAACTACTATTCCTTTACTTTCGCCTGAATGAAGAAGGAGTACAAATTGACATAGTGTGCTTTACATGGCCCATTTAAGAACTGGTAAAACAAGCAGTTACTCAAGCAAAGAAGCAAATTACTGCAGCACATTATGTAAGCTTTTAACACAAAACCACATTTTCAAATCCTAAAATGTTTGTACTTTTCTAATTCATAAATGAAGGTGTCCTGCCTAACATTTCGGGCGTCTGCCACTGCATTTGTCTAGATGGAGTTGATACTATATTGCCTAGAATGATGTTCCACTGTATGACATTAAAGTTATCTATCTCCATGGAGACAAGAAGATGGCACCAGGAGAAACTACAGGTTAGATCTGTGCAGAGCTGATCCTGCTCACGGTAAGAATACATGTTTTTCAGGGTATTTTTTAGCAATAAAAACAAAACACCAGAATTAATTTAATTTTCAAGTTCAACTCTACAAATATTAAACATGGGTCGTACAAAAGGTTTCAGGGGTTGTCATCTGGACTCTGTTTGAAGATCGAAACGTTTCGGCTTCTATCCAGAAGTCATTGTCAATGGATTGTGTTACATTAAGTTGAAATTAGTATGAATAAAAGTAAATTTAGTAGTACTATCATCTTATAGCAGTCATAATTGTAACAGTATTTGAGTTTATTGCATTAAAATTACAGTATTCATGCTTGAACTTTTACTTCTACTTGCATAACACCGCAGTAATACGCAGTAACAGTACTTTTACTTGAGCTCACACATACTCGAGGTCTCGTTTTGCCTCCGCCTCCAAAAATATGCGCTAAGTAAATAGGAATTTGCTCTAATCTAATGCTACTTGTGACGATACTTGCCTTTCCATTTAGATACATTGGACCATAATATAATCTAATACAAACGGGTCTGACTTTTATTGTAGGAGGAACAATGTCTCTGTGAGAGTGTGTCTTAGCAGCCACTAATCTGTCGGTGCGGAGAATGTGAGGAATCTGGAAGAAGGAGTGGAGAGTCACTCAAATGTCATAGTTGGGAGGGAACTGCTATGCACCTGTACAAGCCCCATAGAGGAGGCATGCCGTCCGGCCGGTGAGTTTCACAACACACATTTATGTATTTCAATAGCTTTCCGTTGGGTTTTCACTGGAACATTTTGATATTTTGAGTTTTTGTTTTGTTTACAGGAGTTGGGAAGAGGATTACTTCACTATTGGACTTTGACTGGAGAATCGCAAGCCTTTATCAGGACAAAGACGAGATATGGGGACATGGAAGAGAGACAAGACATCGGCAGCACCGCAAAAAATAAATTTGGAAGGTAGTGAAACGAAACCATAGATGTGCCTAACAATGTAGTACAGGTTATTTGTTATAGATAATCAGTTTAAACAAATACAATACCCATTTATTCACACGTAGTAAAAGTAAACATTTGAAAATTTAAATACCTAAAGTCAGTACAGCCGCCTTGAGACAGATTAAGTCTCAAGGCGAGATAAGTTGGGACGGCATTCAGTCTGATAATGTTTGCCAGAATTAAGATTCTCAAGTGTGGGAATTCCAAAAAAGGGATGAAATCAGAGAAGCAATATTATCATAAACTAATTGACAATTCAGTTAGTGTAACCTTTCCTCCAGCTACAGATCACATCATTCTCAATTGTAGCAGTGAGTGTCAAAAACACATGAGAATCAATGGTGAGTAATGACATTTTCTCTTGTAAAAGCTAAAAACACAAGTACAATGTGAAAGAGCTGCTAAAGTCTAACAACAGAAGGCGACACCTCTGCTAAATATTTACTTTGTAACTGTCATCATAGTGAAGAAAATTAAGTAAATAATAGAAATGCAGATAAACACCAGAACACTGCAGCTGCGCTCACATTTATCACTGAAACAGATGTTGGGATCACACACAGTTGAACTGATCATCTTCCTCTCCTTAAATAAGATGTTTTTGAGTCCAAGTGTTGCGATAATCTGTTGCTGTGCGTCAGTTAAAGTGTCCTATATCTCCAAATGCCATTATCAAACAAGCTAGCTAAGATCTGTACAGTCAGAGCAACCAATGAGACACTACTTTCAGTTTCCATTTGATCATATAACGTTAATTTGAGCGAAAATAAAGCTCTGTGGATTAAAGAAACATTTGTGTCAGTTGTGCTGCTCATAATTCTGCCACTCAGTCGGAATGTGGAGGAGCATTTTTCAAATAAAAGAATGTCTGTGCATAACCTCATTTTTTACAGTATGGAATTTAACTTCTGGAAATCCTAAAAGTTACATAGTGCACCTTTTCTTTTTCTTTTCTTTTTAAACTACTCGTCTCCTTATCTTTTTATTTAGTTTAAGGGTGTTCACATTTGACATTGTATACATTGTATTTAACATTACATGTGTGTGTGCGCTTTCACCCCCTTTTTTTTTAAATTAAGCACACCAACAATAATAAACATAATAAACACATCAAAAACACAAAAACATCCAAAACATGAAAGCTGAAGTACCCATTTTTTTTGGTGACAAATAGGTACAGCTTTTGTTCTCATCCAAAGACGATCACAAAGGCAGGAAGTAGTGCTCCAATTGGACGTACAAGTTTCACTTTGCCCACAGTTCCACAGTTCCAAAGCCACAAGAGCGCCTCAAAACAAAAACAGACGTATTGAAACAACGTTGGTACAAGTTTAACAGAGTTTAACATGTATTTCTCAGGTAAAATCAGGTACTGCAGCTTTAACATAAAATTTAGAAGATAACAATGGGGTAGTTGGGGGTTAGAAATAAAGAGAGATAGTGCACCTTTAATGCTTGACCCAATTCTCTTTTGTTATATTTAAATTTGGCATCAATAACGTTTTGTGGTAGAATTGTGATCAGTGACGCGGAACCTATTATATATTTTGTCCTCTTCTCATCGTTTCTCTTTTGTTTTCACAGCGTAGCACAGTTGAGTCTTGTGGGTTTCGCGATGCTGCCTGTTCAAAGACCTCCTCATATCTAATCTGTCGTGAAGCCAAACTCAGCCATGTCGAACTCCCACGAACAAAGTCTGGACGAGAACGTCGTCTTCCTCCCCGTGTCCGAAACCTCCCCGGATTTCCTCTACTCCGAGACGGAGCGCCTGGCCGTGGAGAGACTCCTGAACGCGGGCCCCGAGGCGTTCTACAGCGCCGCGGGGTCCGAGCATTCCAGCTGCTTTCTAGCGCCAGAAGAAGTCACCGACATCACAAACTGGGCCCAGGACTATCACCTGAGTCCGCTGCCGAAGGAGGAGCTCTGGGAGAACGGAGAGGAGCCGGACTTTCAGGGTTACTCTTCCACGTATTACCCGGCGCATTCGGATGTTCCGGCCCCGAGCCTGGCCCTGGGGTGGCCCGAGAAGAACCCGTGGGGACAAAAGGACAGCGTCAAAGTCTACACCAGCCCCCCGGCCGAAGATGAGCCGTCTGTGAGAGAGCTGATCCGGCAACATCTGCAGGCGGCCACGCAAGTATGTGTTTATTAAAGTGCTTTGAATTGAATTGAATCATAATCAAGTCACAGTACCATAATTTCTTCCACAAACAACTAAATATCCATTCTTGTTCTACATAAGTGCTGACTCTGTAGTTTAGATCAGTGGTTTCCAGCCTTTTTTGTCCCGAGCACCCCCTAAGCTTTGTTTCACACTCAAAGTACCCCTTAACTTGAGTTTCAGGCAAATAAATGGGTTTACTAGTTGCATATTGTCAATTATTACTCATATCTATACATTTTCTATTTTATTTATGGTCCAAGATACTCCAAAAAGATGCTAAATTTAAAACAAATAACACTTTTTAATTCAGATAAAAGTACATTTCATCTCCTTTTAAAACCTGAAACCATTCCAAGTGCCCCCTGGTAACTGCTCATGTGCCCCTTGGTTTAGATCTTTATAAACCTGTTCTGAAATAGGCTGCTCTGGATTATTTTATTAGCTTCTCGGGTCTTTTTGTCAGTTCTCCTGGACGTGCATAAAACTTTGTACAGAATCCTATAATCAAAACATTAATTGCTTATCTGATTTTAGACAAATCTAAATTAGATATTTTTCCCAGATCGTGCAGGCCTAGTTTGAATTCATGTGTTGTATGAAGTGTTGTTAATACCAATATTTGTTTTTCTGTGTGAAATGAGTTTGGAATGAGTGCCTTGTGTATCTGTCTGTTCTGTATCATTGGGTAAGACACTGAACTTCTCCTCCAGTGTCTGTGCGCTGATGTAGAAATGTGTGGGTCGTGATATGATACTTTGAGTACCCGATTAGGTAGAAAAGTGTTAAATACATTTTTACCACTCGCCACCTCCCGTATAATGTAACTGAAATCATACATTTCCTGATAATAAAGAAAACACTCAATACTCAGTTTCAATACAAAAATTATTATAAAAAACGTTCCTTTTAGACAATAGACTGTATTTTTTAATATAAGATAATAGTAGTCGTTTAATTAATGACACGATGTGGTCTTACACTGCACATCTTTTGATACTATTTTAGTATCAGTTAGTTTCTCTGATTATTAATACATTGGAAAGCCTAATTGAAACTTGCTCAGTGAAGCTTTCTGATGATTTACAGTAAATGAAGATCACAAAGGACACTGGCCCTTTGATTTAGCTGAACTTATGACAGTAAATGATCACACAGGATTTTGATAATACATAACATGATAACATAACATTTCTGTGACATGAGTGCACAATTGTACAGAGGCTGAGAGCACACATTTGTAGAGGGAAGTACAGGGTTAGATTGATATTTTAATTAAAGTCAATAATCAAGTTCATAATTGGAAAATCTTTTGAAGCTTTGGCTGGAGTTTTGATATAACAAGCTGAGCTTGACTGAGTAAGAAAAACTATGTGGTGGAAACACTTTTGATATAATCAGCATCGTTTTGATAAATCTGCATCACAATCACTCATACGATGTTGATCTGACTTCATAAGTTATTATTACATCACCAGTTTTAATATACTCTGCATCCTTCATTAAATTACTTTACTATTTGATTTGAAAGAAGGAAATTATCCCTTTTCTCTCACGTATCTATCCGTGGGTTTCAGATAACAAATTAGCTCCGTTGCCATGGTAATTAAGGATTAAAAACTAAATATTGAATCTTTTAATTGGTCACATTTTCACATGTCACCTATAAACAGGACGTTGAAACCCATGAATGATGCTCCGGCTCTGTGACGGTTTTGAAGTTAAATGTGACGTCATGTTTCAGGTGATCGCCATAGTAACAGACAGACTGACAGACTGCGCTGTGATCGGGGACCTGCACAGCGCCGCCTCTCGAGGAGTCGCCGTTTACATCATTTTAAACCAGAGATCAACTCAGGAGAACACTGTGCACCGACTCAGGCATCCGGTAAGAAGCTCTGCCACGATAACAAACTTTGATGGACGACATATTATTATTACAGAAAAATAACCTTCAATCAGGATTATCCCCGTTTCTAAACATACATTATTGTCCAAAACGTGAATTGCAACTAATAAATTACAGAATTTAACATTTACCACACTTTTTTTGTATCATAAATGTTACTTATTCCACTCTCTACAGCTCAGATGTCATTGTGTTACTGAAAATAACTATAATCGCCCCAAAATTGCAAAGAAAATGTACATATGATAAATATTGAGGCCCAAAATATATTGTTACATCTATTATATATATATATATATATATATATATATATATATATATATATATATATATATATATATATATATATATATATATATATATATATATATATATATAGACCGATAAGTTGATATAGTAATCATTGTGAGAGGCTTAATCACTGACCACTCGTGCAGAGACGTGAGGAGAGGAGAAAAATATTACTTATGAGGAGTAAAGAAAGATACTGTTGTGGAGGTTAGTCAAATGGCTCGAGAGTTCTGGAGAAATAAAGCAGACTCTAATGTAGGAGAAGTTTATTTACCTTCAGTGTGAGGCCTTGAGACATGAACGCTTAGCACATTGTGTTATTGTCCATACAAGTCTGGCCATTCTTTCACTGTTTATTTTAACCTCTAAAGACGTTGGCCAGATAACGTTATCTGCATGGAAAATTCTCCACCAGATTCTGCATAATAAAATGAATGACACTCATACATACACTGCACATTATGACACAACAGTCCAATAATTAAACCATGAAACAAGTGGAAGTGAAAAGTTGTCATCAAAATAATTATTCATGCAAGAAAGATATTTTAAAAGATATACTGTATATTTGGTGAAACTAAATATAGGCTATTGACCTTATTCTGCCCCGCCCACTTTTGCCGTTTTTTGCACTTTTGTTGTAAATGCACTTCCGTTTGACGAGAACTCCGTTAAAGCTAATGACGAACGAGGGAAAAGTCTCGCCGCTAAAATGTTACGTAAAGTAGGTTGATTTGTGTAAAATGTTTAATGAACACGAGCAACAACAAGTCAACAACGCAACGATTTCCTGGAGCCTGAAAACGTCTTTTTAGTCCATGTAGAACTTATTTTCTGTTGAGCTCGTCTGCTCCGTGTAAACTAATACAACGGAAACAAGACGGCGGCGTGTACAGCAACTTCTGGAATAAGGTCAATAAGGCAATAAGTTTCTCGATTAATTGCAACAAATCGATTATTTATTTAATCGTCAACTAACAATAGAATGATGGTTGACTGGTTTACACATGGGTTCCAGAACATGCCATGAGCTGAGAAAAGACGTTTTATGACAAATCGAGCTGCAGTTGCATGACAATGAAGCGGAAAATGTGTAAATTTAGTGTCTTTGATGAAAAACCTCTTTTTAAATCTACACCGTCAGGATTCACAAATGGCTTCACTTCAGCTTCATCTGGGTCAAGTTTAGTTCGACTTTAGTACGACTTTCACATGACTTTGGCGTTCTAAACAACGAATCGATTAATCAAAAGAATAATCGCTAGACTAATCTTTCAGCAGAACGACCGTTACTCATAGCTCTAGATGAACTAAGCATCAGTTTGTCTTAAAAATAAATGTGAAAACAAGACTATTTACCCACCAACGTTGGCTCAGAATGATTGGAGTTTTAATTATTCAAAGCGGTTCTTTAGTTATTAGAACGATAACAAAGCAAACAGAGAAAACAGAACATAATAATAAGCAAAGTAAACTCAAAATATTAAAAGTAAAATGGGCAAATTGTGTTATATTTCAAGTTTAGATATAAGAAGAAATACAAACTTATAATTCTTCTTTTCACTTCACATCATGAAAGTTTTGTCACTTTTAGCCTCTTCAGAATAGTGTTCAAAAATATCGTAGTATTGCTTTAGCTCCAAATAATCAAATACAAATGTGCAAAAGCTACAATTACAAGTTAAATTTATCCAAGTACTGAAGAGGTAAATCGAAAAGCACCCACCTCCGCACATGTACAAGCCCTTTCCACTCCTGCACACGCCTAGCAGCGAGGTTTGTTTATGTTCTCGATAAATAAATGCTCTTAACAGCTGATTCATTTGGCCTTACGTAATCCAACGAGGTTGAATTAGGACTGGTATCGCAGGCGCAAGTGTGTCGTTCTGTGCGATAGGAATGCGGCGCACACTACACACTCGGCTGAACAGGTTGCGCAGCATTCACCGCGACTTTCTTCAGAATATGATAGCGTTTAGGAGAAAGAAATACGCAGGTTGTGCTTGATTTGTGGTATGTACAGCACGACTAGAGCACATATAACACAACCGACAACCTCTAAAGACGACTATAACTTTTACTGAACATAAAGTTTTCAGTGCAGCCTAAAGGTGTCCCGTTGTGGGGTTTTTTTCTGTGCGACTGCTCTGAGTTTTGTTGGAACGGTGTGCGATCTTGCGTGGCTTTTGAAGTGTTATAGTGATAAAATGTGATAAATCGAATCGTGAGCTCGTCCCTGTGACAATCTGTGTGAAAGTGTTGTATCGTGATTTACTGTTTGTCTCTTTGATGCAGCTGTCTGTTCAAACACACTTTTTCTCCTGTTGTTTAGCCTCTGAAGCCTCTGAGCGGATGACTTTATTTACCTTTTATACACCAGGGCTGCACAATTAAACCAAATCAACAAAATGTCTTGTTTTGATTTGAATTAAAAACTGCTCACGCTGTAGCTTGGATTTGTACAAACACGTTCTGAAACAAGCGACAAAAGCTCTACCAAAAGCGATAAAAATGCGTTCAAAAGCGACTAAAAAGCACCTACAAACAAGAAAAATATGACTATAAGTGACAAAGCGTGACTAAAATGACAAAGATGCGACTAAATGTGACAAAGATGCGTTTAAATATGAAAAACACAGCTGAACGTGATAAAAACGTGACTAAAAGCAGCTAAATCGTGTTTAAAATTGGAATTTGAACAGAATCCTGTTTAAAACATAAATCGCAAACCTAATCGCAATCACATCGGTCAGAAAAATCACAATTAGATATATTTCTTAAATCGTGCAGCTCTGTTAAAGGCAATAGAATAATACAACGTGATAAATAGAAATCATGATCTGAAAATCGTAATCATTTTTTGCCATATCGCCCAGCTCTACTGTCCACATTTACTTAATATTATAAAGTTATTGTCTCGGGATGACCTTTTTTAACCTAATCTATTGCTTCATTCATGATTTTTGAGCAATGTGAGGTTTGTGCCTGTTCAAACCGCATTGACCTCGTGCTGTGCCTCGACAGAACATGCAGGTGCGGGTGCTCGGAGGGAAGAGTTTCTGCTCGAGGGCGGGACGGATGGTGGTGGGAGAAATGAAAGACAAGTTTGTCCTGGTGGATTTACAGACTGTGATTCACGGCAGCTACAGGTGAGTCTAAACAAACACGTCCTCGCACTCTCTTTGTCCTCGCGGCTTTTCTTTGTGACGACGTCTGCTCCTGGACAGTAGAGGCTGGATATCTGCAAATGTAAATGTAGTGAGAATCAGACAAGATAATCTCATTCTTGTGCTTTTGATGTTCTGGTGTCATGTGAAAAAAAAAAAATCAAAAACCATTGGTATATTATGCAAAATTAAATACTCTGTCAATCATTATGCACTTAAATTATTGTACAACTCTCTCATACTTCCATACCTTAATTACAACAATTAAAAAACAATTATTCAACCAATTTTTCTGCTACAAAAGAAAGCCATTAGAATTGTTAATTATGCTAATTACTGTGACCCAACAAATGCTCTTTTTATTAAATTAAAAACCTTAAATTGCATGATCTTGTTGATCTTAATACTGCAATTGTGATGCATAAGGCACATAACCGTTTGCTCCCTCATTGTCTCCAAGAGAAGTTCAAACCGAGAGAGACAACCTCAGAGGAGCGAGTCTCTCTGAAAGGAAATGTAAGGACTAACGTAAAAAATAGATGTATTTCTGTAAGAGGAGTTCATTTATGGAACAATTTGAAGGAGACATTAAAAGACTCTAAAATAAAAGTATTTACACTTTTAAAACAAAATTTAGATCCAATGTAATAAAAAAAATATCAAGAAATCTAAAGAATGACTGTGTGAGTGCGTTTGTGCAGGTCAGTAACTGTTTGTGTCTGTTTATATTATACATGTTTGTGTACTGTATATGTGCCTGTGTATAGATCTCTATTATGTTCATCTGTCGCTTTCTGGCACGTCATACATTAAGTTATTAGGATTAGGCAAAATAAGTGTTAAAGGTCCCATAACATGCAAAATCGACTTTTCAGAGGTTTTAACCTTCCTACAGTGCTATTTGGGCCTCGTATGTTGTGCCCAAAGTGGTTTTTTGATTGATTCCCGCATATTTTCACTAGAGAACTGTCTTTTCCGTCCCCTCGGCTGAGCAGCAGGCGGGGGGCTCCTCCAGGATGACGCTTCACCAGGATGACACGGTGTTTAAGCCACGCCTCGGAAGTGCGCAGCCGCAAGAATAAAAACAGCTAATGCTAATGCTACACAGTAATTACACGATGGATACGACAGATAGAAGAGTTAGCTTGTTATTTACCAAACGGCAACGTCCGTCGTTGAGGTACTGGAGCACGTCAAACTCCAGGTCAGATCCAGGACGTAGGACTCAGCACGACGCACCGTCAGGACGATAAAATGTTTATTCCCGTGTTTGTGTATCGCTGTTTACCGGAGCACACGTCGCATGCGCACTATCTCCGCTCTAGGCTTGACGCAGTTGGGCGGGGATGCGCGAGTTAGGCGGGGAGGCAGCCTGCTCTCTGGTCGGGGGTCAGATCTCCAGAGTGAGCCGTTTGCTTTTGCAAGGAGGGGGGCCAGTCCAAGAAATGGGTGTTTTTTGGAAACTGTTATGTTATGGATATTGCACAACGCAAAATTTTATCAACAAAGCCCTTAGAATAGACTGTGTAAAGGGCAAAATAGAAGAATATGGGACCTTTAAACTTCAGCCTAAACCCTTTCGGTCTGTAAAATGTCTTCTTTCTTTATTCATATGCTTTTTTTTTGTTTGTTTGTTTTGTTTGTGTATTTCTATGGACCGAAGAAAAATTAACTAACTAACTTTGGTAAATCGCAACGTTCACATCACACTTTTCTACCTCGGTGGTTACTCAAAGCAGTTTTACATCATGGAACATTCTGCTCATTCACACACTCTTTCCCTTCACCAGTGAACGCACACACTGAAGACAAGACGAGTTCAGTTCTTTGTCCACACAGCGTCGTTTGACTTGAGCTACTGTTGTGTGTTGTTCTGCTGATTGTGATTTTTCTTTGTGTGTGGGTATGTTGTATGTTTGAAGCGACGAGATCCAATGATAATTTACATAGTTGTATTTAAAAACAAATAAAAGTGGTAACAGGAAATGACATCTATATATGACGATAAGACTCTTAAAATACCAATTTGTAAAGGTTTGAACTTTTCCACATTTTCAAGACATTTGGAATTAGTATTTGGTGTACTGCATTTCTATCACCTTGTTTTCTGTATATAGTCTATCTTAGTCTATTTTATTCTTAATTTTATGCATGCCTCTTTTATATAGTTTATTATATTTTATTCATTGTTTTATGTTGCACCTTACGCCGAAACAAGTTCCTATGTTTGTGAATTTTTGATCACTGACAACGGCAATAAACCAATTCTGATTCTGATACATATTTTGAAGTATCACATGAGTAACGGGAGATGGAAACGCTAAACCTTTATGCATTTTTAGACCCCATGCATGAAGGTTTATGCGCTCGCTTCCATTGTTGCTTGAAAAAATGATTCCTCAAATGATTCCTCAAATGTAAAACGTATGGTTGTGATGATTCAACCAACAGTGCATTCGGCCACTGCAGCTCTGGGTGTTCAGGGGCGCAAAACTGGTGCACTGCAACCCCTTTTAAAAGTGTTGATCCTGATTTGGGACAAGTCAGAACTGTTAGATAATGACACTTAAAGCTGGGGTGCCTGGTTTAAACTGAACAGTGAAAGAAGGAATTAGGTATTTAAACCTTTCTAACTCATTGCTGGCTCTCTAAACTCTTCTGCTCGTCACTGGTTTTCACATTTATCATTCTCCCCCTCTAGCACAGCTTTAGACCATCTTTTTCAGACACAACATGAAGCAGGGTATTATCCCCGCTCAGCTCGTTCTTATGGGGTAAGGTTAAAGGGCCTATGACAGGTTGGACACTCATTTCACTTAAATGCAGTTCAGATAAATATATTTCAAATTTTGCTAAAATACATTTTCTTCCGCTTTAGCAATTTTGGAGGTTTTTTGTTTTGCCGCCTGGTTGTAAATGATCACATCACACTAGGAAATTACCATGGCAACCACACTGTAAACTGGGCCAAATTCATCTAATGTCACAGATTTTTTTTTAATTTGCAAATAAAAATACACGTGAACACTTTTTTGGTTGAATTAATGAATAAGTGTAATAAAAATAAGTAGTCTCTTTTGTGTAAATGATGCATAATCTTTGTCTCCCTGGTGTGATGTCATCAATTTGTTTGCTTCCTGTAACTTTCTACAGATATTTAAACTTTTCTTCACAAACGGCCACTTGATTGTTGTGAAACTTTAATTTATATTTACAACAACTATTAATACACCAAATAAAGACAAAATTAGAAAATCGTGAAAACCTGTCTTACGCACTTTAAGGTACGATGCATTTGAAAAGATAACATGTTTAATTGTTAAATGAAAACAGTGTGTAGTGGTCTGGTTTCCTGACGTTTTGCTCTTCCAATACACTTTTTGGAACGATTACCCCAGCTTTAATGGAAAGTATTGTCTTTGCACCCTTTTAAACTCAGACGCTCCCTCAAAGGTTTGTGCTTGGCTGCTTCGTTCTGAGTATCCCAAGCTGACTGTATCTTGTCCTCCGTTACAGCCTCACTTGGTCCGACGCTCACCTCCACCGGCAGCTCGTCACCGTCCTCACCGGCTCCGTGGTGGACTCTTTCGACCGGGAATTCAGGATCCTCTTCGCCGCTTCCTCCGCCGTCCCCGAACCCAGGAGAACGTCATGCACCCAAATAACCAACCACGTCAACAACTTCTCGGACGTATGGTTCCCCAAACATCTCCCGTTCCTGGACGCTGACGTAAACAACCCGCCGTCGCCCCCCAGTGACGCCCTGCTGGACTGGGAGGCCATGGGGGTGATCACGGGGGGCTGCAGTGTCCCCAACAGCCCCCTGGAGAAGCACGAAGATGTGTTTTTGAAAGACAAGCCGCTGCTGAATAACGTTTTAATGGACAAAAACCCCAAATTTGTGGATAACTTTTTTAGCAATAAACACTTGCCGCTTGACAAAAAGAGGTACGGGGCAAATCTAGTGGGTTATTTTGTGCAATGTGGTTATATTTAAGACTTTAAATAACAAAGGGAAGTTTTAAAGTTTTTGGATTATGAATAAACAAAAATTAAAGGTCATCAAAGTTATGTTAAATTACACGACAACTACAACGCTATTAGTATCATTATATTCCATTCATTTTTTAGTAATATTTATTTTCTTGGGCCTTCTATCCAATGTTTACTATTCATTTATTGGCGTTTTAATATTATTTATCACAAAAAACAATAGCATTTATTCATTTATTGGCGTTTTAATATTATTTATCACAAAAAAAACAATTGCACTATTAATTTATTGGCATTTAATATTATTTATCACAAAAAAGCAATTGCACTATTCATTTATTGGCGTTTTAATATTATTTATCACAAAAACAATAGCATTTTTTCATTTATTAGCATTTTAATATTATTTATCACAAAAAACAATTGCATTTATTGGCATTTTAATATTATTTATCAGAAAAAAACAACTGCACTATTCATTTATTGGCATTTTAATATTATTTATCACAAAAACAATAGCATTTTTTCATTTATTGGCATTTTAATATTATTTATCACAAAAAACAATTTAATTTATTGGCATTTTAATATTATTTATCACAAAAAACAATTTAATTTATTGGCATTTTAATATTATTTATCAGAAAAAAACAACTGCACTATTCATTTATTGGCATTTTAATATTATTTATCACAAAAAACAATTGCATTTATTCATGTGTACAGCTATTATGCATATGTATGTTGTAGTATTTAAAACTAAAACGACAAAAATCTGATATTTAGCGCTAAACTTTTCTCTATTTCCAGGTTAAGTGAACCGCCGCCTCCCGTCTCTCCAGTTAGCAACTACATGTCACACTTACTCGCATCGTACAGGTAAAAATCTGTCACGTCATTAACAAAACATTCATTATCAGACGGCTTAACCTTTTAAAAATGTTTTGTTTTTGTTTTGCAGCCAATCAAAGCCCACGCTGAAGGAGCCACCGGGTCCAGAGATGAGAATAGAGACAAGGTAATCCCTCCCAAAGAATAACGAGATGGAAACGAGTCGCTTATAATCTGTTGAAACGTCTTGCAGGATAGAGCCGGTGGTGGAAAGAACCGTAGCGAGACAAATCTCCCAAGAGAATACAAACTACGATAGATACCTGAAAAGACCCGAGAAGGAGCCGGAGCCGCTGCACAATGTGAACGCCTTTTCCCACGTAAAAAGACGGCAGGACGTGAAGGAGGAAACTACTGTGAAAGAAGACGCGAGCGGCAGCAAAGACGGATCGGTTTACAAAGTGGAAAACACGCCGTCCTCAAGGGTAAGTGTTTGGAAATCTGGACAGAACGATAGCTTGAACAAGAATCTATGATAAATATTAAACTCCTGGTAAGTCCTGGTTGAGCCGCTGTGTTTTTAGACCGGGTTTAATCCTGATTTAGTCTGAGTTTAGTCCTGTTTTGGTGTTGGTTTTGTCATTGTTTAGTCTGACCTCCACTTAGTTTAGTTTAGACTTGATTTTGAGTCTTCCAGCGGTTAAAGAAATTCTGTCTGGAATTGGTGCAATGTCAAAAATTCCAATTATGTCTTATTTTTATAATTTACTGATAGGTTCAAAGTGTCAGCATAAAACAGAAGAAAGACAAGAGACTCAGTGTATGTTTCTCGCGAGGAGAGCGGACAGAGAAGAGGCCTCCGTACAAACGCAGAGTACCAAATACTCTCTCACAAACCTTTATTCAGTTAGGAGACGCCCTAGTTACATAGGCCCACTGTCACCCTAAAGCAAGCATGTCCAAACTCAGGCCCGGGAGCCAAATGCGGCCCTCAGACCAATTTTTCTTGGCCCTTAGTTTTCCTGGTGAACTGGCCCACATTGTCCTGATAAGTACTTTTTACAGCACATTTCAGATTTTCTACAATTCTAACCTAAATACCTAACATTTTGGTGCCACACAGACCTGATATTAAGGCACTGAGACTCTGAATGTAGATGTGGCGGCGCTTAAAACATCAGATAAATGCAGCTTTTTTTAACGTTTCGCGATTGATTTGTGGCCCTCCGCTTGGTCTATATTTCAATATGTGGCCCTCGATGGAAAAAGTTTGGACACCCCTGCCCTAAAGGGTGGGTAAAAGGGGAAACAGGAACCTTGCAGTTTCGCCAGTGTCTGTAACACTCAAGCACATGGTTAAATGCATCACATAAGAATAAACAGCAAGATAACAAAGTAAATAATGTAATTCCAACATTTATTACAACAGCTTGATGCCAGTGATTTGACCCTTCTCAAACACTGACACTTCCACGATCACAGCGTTTGTTTTCCCACATTTCATATCATTCCATATCATTCCAACTGGATTTACAAAGGACTTTAACTTTCACAGTCGGCCAAAATGCCTCACACGACATAATACGATAACAGCAAGTAGGTCAACAGAGTACAGCGTGCACTACAACGAAAAGGTCATGTTACGTTTGGTTTTTGGGTGGATCGGGTCACAGAGATCGAGGGCCTTTCAGACTATTAGAAGTAAATAAAACACACTGGCAGCCAATGAGGATAAAATAAGTGAAATGTGATCATGTTTCCTGTAAAAAGCCGTGAACTAGTTGTACGCTGGAAAGTGCGGTCTGAAGCGTGTTGTACTTGTTACAGACAAGAGAAGCCACTCATTGCATCGAGTGGGTTTAAAGCAGTGGTTCTTAAACTGGGGGATTTCCAGGGGTCTCCAGATGATGGGAAAAATGTATACAATAGTCTTAAACAAGGCTTGACCCCTTCAAATGCAGTGCATGTAGATTCCTATTTGTCGGCCGATCAAAGTCATTTTTCTAGGTCTATTCACCTCATTCTGCCCCGCCCACTTTTGCAGTTTTTTGCATTTTTGTTGTGAACGCACTTCCGTTTGACGAGAACTCCGTTAAAGCTAATGATGAACGAGGGAAAAGTCTCGCTGCTAAAATGTTACATAAAGTAGGATGATTTGTGTAAAATGTTTAATGAACACGAGCAACAACAAGTCAACAACGCAACGATTTCCTGGTCAGTCTGAAAACGTCTTTTTAGTCCATGTAGAACTTATTTTCTGTTGAGCTCGTCTGCTCCATGTGAACTACAACGGAAACAAGACGGCGGCGCGTACGGCAACTTCAGGAATAAGGTGAATATTCTCAAACTAAAATCAAACATTAGATATGAGGCTAATTTATCACTTTGGTGTCGCCTATTTTTTGTGTTTGGGGGTCGCGAATGTTAACTGTTGTTATTTTGGGCGTCGTGACTGAAAAAAGTTTGAGAACCACTGCTTTAAAGTACCAAGTTACAGCTGAAAGACAATCAGCTGTGCAGCAATTATCCAATGGGAGGAGAGGGCCCGCAGTATTTAATTTAATTTGTTGAATCCAAGTGACAGCGCAGTGCGTAATTGACAAGAGCTGTGCGTTTTTGCCCTTTGTAGAAACCGGTGATTATAAGAATGCCTCACACTGAAGACACCAGCTCCCTCAGTGACATCATGAAGAGGATGAAGATGAAGCAGAGCACCCAGGAGCACCCGAGAGAGCACCCAGGAGAGCATCAAAGAGAGCACCTAAGAGAACACCTAAGAGAGCAGACAAGAGAGCACCCAGGAGAGCATCAAAGAGAGCACCTAAGAGAACACCTAAGAGAACCCCCTAGAGAACACCTAAGAGAACCCCCTAGAGAACACCTAAGAGAGCAGACAAGAGAGCACCTAAGAGAGCATCTGAGAGAACCCCCTAGAGAGCAGACAAGAGAGCGCTCGAGGACGGCCTTTTCAGATCTGAGCAGGTCCCTGGTGGATCTGAGCGTAAAAAGCCCGGAGCAGGACGACAAAATCATCCCAGTGCCCCGGTTCAGGGCAGGGGTAAGTGTGCGCCGGCTAAAGCTGGTCATTTTGGACACATTTATCGTTTCACACCAGTTTAAAATTGTTTTATTGTTTTATCAGGATCCTCATTAGCCCCATTTAATGTCCGCTAATCTTCCTGGGGTCCTCCTTAAAAATTGCCATTAGATCATTCAAATAAACAATACATTACCAAAGTATCAAAATCATAATTTCATAATACAAGTAACAGTTACATAAACATAGATAATAAAAAAGAGAAAAATGTAAATCAATGCAAATTACAATGAAAAATAGTCTCACTTAGTTCATATTTTGTCTGTAGTAATGTAATGTCAGTGTCTTCTTCAGTTTGTGTTTAACGTCGATGGCTCGTGCTGAGCTGGAGCTGATTCCAGTGAAATATGGCTCTATTGACCTTATTCTGCCCCGCCCACTTTTGCCACCGATACGCACTTTTGTTGTAAACGCACTTCCGTTTGACGAGAACTCCGTTAAAGCTAATGACGAACGAGGGAAAAGTCTCGCCGCTAAAATGTTACATAAAGTAGATTGATTTGTGTAAAATGTTTAATGAACACGAGCAACAACAAGTCACAACGCACCGATTTCCTGGTCAGTCTGAAAACGTCTTTTTAGTCCATGTAGAACTTATTTTCTGTTGAGCTCGTCTGCTCCATGTGAACTACAACGGAAACAAGACGGCGGAGCGTATGGCAACTTCAGGAATAAGGTGAATAAAATACAGTTGACTTTAGCGGATTTGTCTTCGGGCGAGGGAGTTTGAGAGCGCCACCTAGTGCCCGTCTAGTCTGATACCCGTGACTGTTTTCAACAAAAACTAACTTTTCAGCAAAAAATAGTGGCTGTTTTAAAAATAATGCATTCCAATTAAATAAAATGAGCCGTGATTAAATTCAGTTTGACTTGAGGACTTTAACTGGACAGTACATCGTTTTAATCAAAGAAAACCAGAACATTTTAGGAAAGATTTGGCTTCACTAAATGACAATCAGGTCTAACAGTTAAACATGACTAAAACAAGCATCAAAAGGAAACAAATAAATCATACATTATAGTTATATTTGTGCAGAAAATATGGTCTGGAGTTTTTTGGTAATCTTTATATTAATAATGGCACATATGAAATTGAAAAGAGCGCTACAGTTCATTAGCAAGAACTGGTTTTACTTTTAAATTCTCATTCAATTTTGACCCAAACTCTCTAATCTGTCCCATAATTTTACTTTAATAAAAACCCCAAATGCAAAATTTAACAACACAATTTTGTTTATTGTTGTGAAAATGTAAAAAAAAAACAATAAAATAAATATTATAATCAAGTATAGAAGCAAAAAGATACAGAATAATCTAAAACCCACAGAATTTAAGGTGCATTATGTAACTTTTCTGTAGAAGCGTCTGTCAAACTATTTTATCTCCGTGGAAACAAAAATGTGACACCCCCAGGCTAAGTTACAGGTCAGATCTGTGGAGCCTGCCTCCTGCCTACTGTAAGGATGCACATTTTTCAAGATATATGTTTTCTACTATTAAAATATGATGAATAAATACTAGATTGATAGATTTAATGCCGTACCGTGAAACATTCCTGAGAAAATAATCTCCATAGACCAGTGTTTTTAAACCTTTTTTGAGTTATGGCTCACACTTGGGTTCAAAAGATACCACGACACATCAACTACTAAAATAAATCTGGTGTATAATGAGCCAAATAATGTCTGTGCCACTGTCTGGTTCTTTAAATTTGGCAGTAGTGACGAGTTTGTGTTCTTTTTCGATGCAGAAGTTGCTCAGGACACTTCAAAATGGAAAAGTAGTCAATTACATCCACATTTTTGAATCTGTCAACTCAAATTGGACAGTTTTTCAAGGCACAGCTGGCAAAACCTCAAGGCACAGAAGTGTTCCCCGACACACTGACTGAAAATCAAGGCCATAGACAATAATCCTTCAGAAAAAAACATGGCCTGCACTGCAAGGACAAAAAACCCCAACAACGACAGCATTAAATTACCTAAAATATACATATTAATCTTTTTATTGCAACTATGGATAAAGAACAGAATGCAGTGGTGGAAAGTAACGCAGTACAAAAGTAAAAGTACTGTACTTAAGTAACATTTTTAGGTTTACTTCAGTCTTTTTTACAGTGGATACTTTTTACTTTTACTTCACTACATTTAAGAACAAGTATCTGTACATTTTACTCCACTACATTTTTAATTTGGATTGAAAAGTATGAAGTACTTTTCATTTTGTTTGAGGGTTATTCTGAGTGCGTTGAGGGTGACGTTCTGTCTGAAGGGTTTGAGTTCAAGCTCAACAACAAACAAACACAAATATACACGTACAATTCTCGACAAAAATTAAGAAATTAGTCAAGAGAAATTCAAAGTGCTTTACACATCAGGAAAAGTTACATTAAAATAACATATTATACTTTTCTGTCATAACTCACAGAATCATGTTTAAAATAAAGACAATAAAAAGAAGAGTGCAGATATACACGTAATATTCTCACCAAAAATTAATTAACCTTTGTTGAGTTGACCAAAATGAAGCACAATTATGACATTTAATGCATAAAACAATGTCATAATCTGCTTGTACATAATATAATAAGTACATTTTCAAACAGGTACTTCAACACGTTTACTTAAGTAGATTTTTTCACGTGATACTTTTACTTTTACTTGAGTTATTTTTTGCTCACGTATCTGTACTTTTATTTGAGTGACATAATAAAGTACTTCTACCGCTGACAGAGCGTGCCTCCGTGTCTCTTCCCAGACGCTGGATGTGGAGCTGCTGACGCCGGCTCTGGCTCTGATGCAGAAGAGGAACGACCACAGCCGCAGCGCCCTGTACCGCCCCCCCCTGAACTTCCAGCCCCGGGACAGACCTCGCAGCTACGCCTTCAGCTCGGACTGGAGGGGCTCTCTGTCTGAGCTGGACGCACAGGGAGAAGGACACTAGCGCTGTTACATGAAAGACTTAGATTTAAGCTGCGGAATGGAGGCAAAAGTGAAGCGGAGCGCGAGAAATACAGCAGGACTAGCCTCAGAATGTCAGATTTATTTATTTGTTGACTGGGACAGACATGACTCAACATAAATGTAAACAAACCGAATTATTATAGTTTTATTATGAAGGCTACATTCTGTTCGTTGTCCCGAGAGGCTGAGGTCAGAGAATCACAAAACATGAAAAATCAAACGACAACCACTCAAATACATGTAGTTTAAGAACATTTACAGTTGTGTTTTGTATTTTTTGTTTATTTAAAAGGATATTATGAGAGACAGTTGGCATTTGTGATTAAATCCTGATTCATAGGTTTTACTGGACAAATACTTTTATAAGAAATGTTGACCCCACAATGGAGTTCCAGATCAATCCAGTCCTTATTTTGCAAGTCTCTGAGAAGTCCAAGTCAAGTCCAAGTCCTTTGCTTTAAGGTGATTGTACCTAATTACAGAAAACAGCTCATATTTTTGCGATATATAGGATCTTTGTGAATGGTTTCTTCTCGACTGTAGAGAGAAAACAGCTCTTAAAGCACATTCATCGAGTCGTTTCATGTCAAAGGCGTCAAGTTAAGTCCATTTTATCAAGTCTCAAAGTCATCAAAACAGTGACTCGAGTCTGATTGAGTCTAAGTCACAACCATAGACCGTACATATCAGTGGACTATGGGATTGTGACGTCACCCATAGCATTTGGCTCCAGCCAAATGAAGCCCATCGTGGCTAACAGTTACAGCGGCTAAAGTGGATCCAGACATATTTGGACATCCAAGTGCGTATCGTGGCAACCACATGGACTAATCAGGAGCGAGGTTGCTAACGGTATCCGCCCCTCTGCGAGAGGAGGCGGTGGCAACATGCGGTGCTAGCTGTCAATCAAACCTGTTACTAACACGAGCGAAAACCAGCCCCTGGAAAAGGAAGCACCTGATTGGTCAGTTATTATTGCTAATAACTTGATTTATGAACAACCTAACGAGAAAAAACACCAGGATCATGTAGAGTGTGTCAAAACAGATATTTTAGTTCCAAGATGGTGAGTTTGACCAAAACAGTTACAGAGTAAAGGGCACCAGTGTCACAATAGAAAGTGAATGGCAGCTCGGCTTTATGGAGTCAGGACCGCCTCCATAGCTGCTTCCTATTTGGAACGGAGCGGCTAGCATGCTAACATGGTCCACTGATATGTACGGTCTATGGTCACAACTTACAGCTCCACACGTCAGGATATATCACACAATTTAACCCAAATCATACATTTAGTGAAGCTCAGATACTTTTTTGAGGCTAGAAAACAGCACTTCCTTTCTCTCTGACAGAAAAGCAAACTAACTGACACGACTAGCCTGGAAAGTCAAAGTAGTTGCTTATTTGTTGTTATTACGACTTAAACTGTTAGTATTTAGATCTGGTGCCAGTTAATCATCGCCTCCATTCCTGAATTTTGAACATTGTGATGCCAAAGTGGATTAAAATGTGTGTTGAAATGTGTTTTTATGAAAATCTACTACTGGCTACTGTTGGTGAATGAAGTGACCCATGCAGTGTTAATAGCTCATGTGAAGATAATAGTAAACTGGGATGACGTCTGGCAGTTATAAGCTTCTGTAAATAAAAAATAGATATTGCTGCTAAACTTACTCGCTATTTTGTTTTTGTGCTTATTTTCCAGCTCTTAAAAACTTGCTTGCTTTTTCTTTAAGCTTCTTATCGTGGAGAAGACATGACCCGTGTATTCTTGATATAATTGTTAACTCATGTATAAAAACTGGTTAGTTGTAAAGTAATGCATTTGTTTTCACTTGGTGTAGTTTATACATAGCCACTTTTTTGACAAAACTTTTATTTTGTGACAGATTTCACATTTGCATCAAATGGTTTCTATTGTTGTTTCGACCTTTTTGGATCAGTATTGTGTGTTTTTTGTCTCAAGGCTTTGTCTCACACTTGGAGTCTCCCCAAACTCAGGAAGAAGTAAATAAATCTGTTTACTACAGTGGTATATTGGTATTTGCCTCGTATTGTTTTGTTTATATTATTGTCCAGAAATCCACCAAAACATTCCTAACAATGTAAAATGTACTTTAAATATACTACTTATTGTTGTTCATTCATTCATTCATTTTCTGCCGCTTGTTCCCGTTAGCGGTCGTGTGTGACTGGAGCCTATCCCAGTGACTTTGGGCCTTAGGCGGGGTACATTATTACATTATTATTGTTGCTTTATTCAAATACTAATAAATCACCTTCTTTTAAAGTCTGGCAAAAATGTGCCTCTAATGGTGATTGTTGAGATTCAAGAGATTCACAAAGAAGTATTGTCAAATTAACTACAAAAGTCAGAGGATTACACTGAAAGTTTATGTTCTTTTTTAAAATTTTAAATCCACTCTTTTTGTAGCTTTTTTTTTTTTTTTACATTGTTTTATATGCACAGTAAAATCTGATTATTATCTGATTTTTTGGACGTTTTAGATTATTTAAATGGCATGAAAATTGCAAAATCTGATGTGAGTTATCAAAGAGACCACATTCAGAATGATTTTTATTTTTATTTTAGTAATAGATGACTCCAAAAAGTGATAATAATCAGATTTCGGGTGTGCAGCCACTACACTGTCCTACACTGACATTATTTCTAACTCATTTAATAATTAATTTTCTTACACACTTACATCATACAATGGACAATAACTGAGCCTAATAACTCTCTTCTTTTATAATGAATATATATATTTACCTGTACAATGACATGCTGTATGTGTTTGTTGCCGGTAGATGGCGGTAGGTCGTTTTTTCTCGTCGCAAAACGAAGCGAAGGAGGAACAGGAAGCACGTGGTCACAACCATGGATGTATTAAGTTCTATGGTCACAACAGCTGAGGCGGAAAGAGCTTTTTGTGAACACATTTTTCGCTGTTAATTCAAGCCACACTGTTATACTTTCTGATTATTGCTGTAAGCGAAAACCAGTGGATCATATTTTCAACATGGTTCGAGCGCAAAGGTAAAGTTTGGCTTAAAACAACAAACACTGATTCAAGTCACATCCGCACGTGTGTTTCCTTTGACTTTCTGAGATAAAAAAGGTTTCCCACAGGTTTGACAAGCTAGTTTGCGATTTTGACTCTACTAATCAAATAGTACAGAGTAAAATACTGTCTATATATTGTAATACAACAAACATAAAGTAGCTCAGCTGGATTTAGACCACGAGGGCCACCGTAGACTCCTTCATTCATGAAAACACACTGGAATTATCAATTATTCCACAATTATTACTCTGTTCAATTATACAAATCTTTATTAATCTTATGTTCTGAGTTAAGCACTTTTCTCAAACATTACCAATAAAATATACGCCGTTTATACTTTCTCTGTTAAATAGAAGTTAATTGTTGGACATAATCATGATTTAAATTATGCCGTGATTATAATTCTTGCCATAATCGAGCAGCAATGTCTGTTTTGTATTGACAGGTCTAAACCTATTCGAAAACCAAAGAAAACACCACAATATGATGCAGACGATCCAGAGGCGTACAGTGACCTGCCTGTCCCTGATAAGGTACAAATGTGGTGTGGATTATTTTATTTTATTTTATTTATTTATTTTATTATATTATAATTTTTGTTATTCTTATTATTATTACTTGTTGTCCTATTATTTCTCCATCTACAAATGTCAAAAACTAAACAAATCTAGATAAAGTATGTGTTTATGCCTGTTTTGTTGTCGTTTCTTTCTTCAGAGATCGTCAAGTTACACAAAGGACAAAATCGATGAATTTCACGATGAAAAGATTGCAGTAAGTGTGACGCACAGTTCATGTTGTGTTTATAATAGTTTTTGTGTAA
Organism: Rhinogobius similis; assembly: GCA_019453435.1. Classification (NCBI taxonomy): domain Eukaryota; kingdom Metazoa; phylum Chordata; class Actinopteri; order Gobiiformes; family Gobiidae; genus Rhinogobius; species Rhinogobius similis. The sequence goes on along the minus strand of CM033627.1, from coordinate 6,991,362 downwards.
CGCTGGTGATGTTTAATGTTTGCAGAGTCTTTTGGCCCGAGGAGTTCAGATGGACAGTGAAGAAGAGGAGCTGGACGATGAGGTCAGTGGGTTTGGTCCTTTTTAGTTAAAGTATTAAACTAAATAAAAAGGCAGGTCACCCTTGAACTAACGTATGGATCTCAGTGGGGCCTCACCTGGTTAAATAAACACTGGTAAATGAAAATGTACTGAGTGACAGTGGTGGAAAGTAACGATGTACAAAAGTAAAAAGTTCTGTACTTAAGTAACTTTTTAGGTATCTGTACTTTACTTAAGTCGTTTTTACAGTGGATACTTTTTACATTTACTTCTACATTTAAGACCAAGTATCTGTACTTTTTACTCCACTACACTTTAACTGGACTGAAAAGTATAAAGTACTTTTCATTTTGATTGAGGGTTATTCTGAGCTTGTTAATGGTGACGTTCTGCTGGAAAGTTTGGAGTTCACGCACAACAAGCGGGCAAACAAAAATATACACATGAAATTCTCTACAAAAAAAAAAAAAACAACTTATGAATTGACCTTTGCTGACCAAAATTAAGCAAAAGTCTTTCCCAAAATTACGACATTTAATCCGTAAAACTGGTGTTTGAAATACTTTTACCTTTTACTCTTGAAGTTTTCAAACATGTACTACAACATGTTTACTTAAGTAGATTTTTTTAATGTGACACTTTTACTTGAGTAATTTTTTGCTTATGTATCTACTTTTACAACAAAATTGAGTAATTCTTCCACCACTGCTGAGTGATGGACGCAATCAGAATTAGAAACTCAAGTGAAGTTTTAAGCATTTTAAGCGTTGCCATTGTGCAGTAGATGATTATTGTCAAAATTTTGGGGGATTTTAACAATGATAATATTCAGATATTGTGGAAATTCATCTGAACTTTGTGCAAAAACGTGCCTCTAATTGTGGTTGTTGAGATTCAAGAGATTCACAAAAAAGTATTGTCAAAAGAACTACAAAAGTCAGAGGATTACACTGCAAGTTTATGTTCTTTTTTTAGTTTTAATTCGCTCTTTTTGCAGCTTTTTTTTTTTTGACTGTGTAGGGCAGTGGGTTCCAACCTTTGTTGTCTGGAGTGCCCCCTAAGGCTTGCTTCACATTCAAGAGCGCCCCTTAACTTGAGTTTTGGACAAATATATGGGTTTACTAGTCGAATATAGGCAATTATTACTATTATATTTATTGTTTTAATTATATTTATGGTCAATGATGCACCAAAAAGATGCTAAATTTATAACTAATGACACTTTTTATTGAGATAGAAGAATATTTCATTTAAAACCTTAAACCATTCCAAGTGCCCCCTGATAATTCCTCCTGTGCCTCATGGGGTCGCCAAACACTGGTGTAGGGTACTTGATATTCTAATTGTGCACATCTCCAACATAATGCTAATAATGTCAATCTTTTTTCTATACCTCCCACCTCTGTCTTCATTTTGCACTACTTTCCAGGAGGAGCTGATGGCTTTGGACGATTCAGAGGACGATGAAGAGGGAGACGTGGAGGAGGAAGAGGGGACAGACATGGAGAGTGACCTGGAGGAGAAGAAGGAGGAAGGTAATGTTTAAATATTTAAACATCTAATTGTGATTTTTCTGACCAGTGTGATTGTGATTAGGTTTGCAATTTATGTTTCAATAATAGGATTCTGTTCAAAGTCACATTTTAAAGTCAATTTTGTCGCTTTTAGTCGTGTTTTTGTCACGTTCAGTTTGTCGTATTTAAACATGTCTGTCGTTTTTTGGCGCATCTTTGCTGTTTTTAGTTTCGTTTTGTTGCATTGTGTCGCGTTTGTTTGTACACTGAGCCAAACAGATTTTTAAAACAAATGACAAAAAATGCATATGAAAACCTTTTTTTGTTTTGATTAATGTTTAAAAGGTCAAAAAAGTATTTTATTTTGTGTAAGTTATGCATAACCGTCTCTAGTGTGATGTCATCAATTTGTTTACTTCAACTTCAACTTTTCTCCACAAACAGTTGCTTGATTGGTGTGAAACTATGATTTATATTTACAACAGGTATTAATACACTGAATAAAGTCAAAATTAGAAAATCATGAAATCCTGTCATACGCACTTTAAATGATGGACACAATATTATCCGTTGTTTGGATTTAGAGCGTCTCCCTCAATCTTGCACTTTGTATTTTTATTTTTTCTCTCCAGATCTTCCTGATGAAATGGCGTGGGGCAAAAAGAAGAAAATGTTTTACGACTCAGACTACGTGACGACCAGTAAGACTCCTCTATGGTTATTATTCTGATTACAGAGTTAAAACAGTGTTCTTTTAGTTGGTAATGCTAATTTAATTCATTTAATTGTGTTCATTTAATTGCAGAAGGGAAAAAGCCTGAAGAATTAGAAGAAGAAGAAAAAGAAGAGGAAGAGGAGGCCATTAAAATCCAGAAACGTTTAGCTGAAAATCTGAGCGAGGAGGATTATGACTTGAACTTTTTACAGGTATTTTTTATTCTGTAGGACCATTATCGATTTAGATTTTAGTCATTTCTATTTGTATTTATCCATTTAGGAGTTTGCCGTCGAAGAGAAAGACGAAGAGAGACCAGTCGAAACAGAGGAAAAGATCGTTAAAGACTTAAAGGAGATGTCCCAAAAAGAGAAGATGAAAATGCTGAAGAAAGAGTCTCCAGAGTTACTTGAACTTATCCAGGATTTCAAGAAGAAGGTGGCAATTTATTCACAATTATCATTATTAAGGAGAGACACTGCAGGTGAAGAGGAAAATATCTTAAATTTAAAGATATCAATTTGAAACTTCTCCTGTAGTTTACTCACTCAATGTAAGAAAAAAATGTATCACAAGTTTTTCATCATGTCATGTTTTCATGTAGAAGTAAGGCATTTTATGTGGAAAAAAAACGGCCAAAAATACACATGTTTGGGACAAATAAATCTGAAAAATGGACAGAACCAGGTTTAAATTTCTTGGTTCATTTTGTACAAATATTAGTTATTTAAACAATTTACAGAAAGGATTTTGGATTTCTCATTTAGTTTGTGAGTAAACTAGATTTGACTGAAAATTGTCCTAAAAATTCAAATTTCACCTAATTTTTTTAACTTAAAACTTCAGTAAATCAGTTTTATAATTAGATATTAAAAAATCCTTCAGTGAGTTTCATCAAAATCTTGTCGAGTCCAAGATTGTAAAGTTTGGTTTCTGTGTGATCTACTTTAAGGCTGATCCTTATGTCCCGAGGAGAAAAAATACATTTTAAGAAAATGGCATTTGCAGTCACAACATCCCAGAGAAATCTATGAATGAAGTGGGTTAAATGAAGTAATAGAACATATTTAAGAGCAGATTGGACAAGTTCCCACATGAAAGCCCAAATGCTGAGAGAACAAACTGACCAAAAAAACTGAAAATCTTGCCTGTAGTGTCTCGCTTTAAGTTGAAAAAGGATATTACTTGATCTAAACATCTTTTTGTTAACACTTGCAGCTCACAGAATTGAAAGACGAGATCCAGCCTCTCGTTGAAATGGTCACTGATGGAAAGATCCCGCCAGGAAAAGTTGGTTAATGTAAAGTTTTACAAATTAATTTAAATATGTAGTCTCATTTTACCTAACAATTTGATTTCTTTGGATTATTTGAAAGGGTGCTGACTTCCTGAAGGCAAAACAACAGCTATATTTAAAGTGAGCCCCAAACTAAATGTTCTTTGTTTTCCGTTACGCTGACGTTTAACTTATTTATTGTCCTTTTTTCTTTTAGCTACTGCACAAATATTAGTTTCTATTTGGTGTTGAAAGCAAAAAGAATCCCGGCTCATAACCACCCAGTGATTGAACGACTTCTCACCTACAGAAACGTAAAGCGCCGTCTACGAAACGATTCATTAACGTTGCTGCCGGAGTAACTATTCAATTAAAAATGCACGCGTTCTTATTTTGCAGCTCATCAATGAACTGGGCTCAGTGGACGCTCGACTCGCTCCACAGTTTCAAAAGCTGCTGGCGGGAGAAGAAAGTCAGAGCCGCCGCAAAACGGAAGGAAAGAAGACGAGTAATAAAAAAGAAACGGTAATATCGATGTTATTCAGAAACACACAATTTATATTACAAGACATGTGTAAGAATATTTAAATGTGTAAGACAGTTTTACAATTATTAGTTCGAGTTATTTCCCAAAATATAACTTGTTTTCCATTAGAAGCATTTGAACACATTTTTATGGCTCTGTAAACGTTTGACATTGTTTTTTGTCACAGATACTTGTAATTTCACCTTTTATAAACAGATAGATGCAACAATTAATCAACTAATGGTGACTAGTTTACTATAAAAATAATCAACTATAATAATAGATCATTGTACTTTACAGACTCTAAAACACGTCAAAAGACCTTTTTAATAACAAAGATAGTCACCTTTATAAATAAAAATGTCAAAAAAAGAATAAACAATTGCTGATTTGCATTTATAATGCACTCTGTTCATAAATATTCTTATGTAGAAGCATTCAGTGACCATAAATCAACCTTTATTTGGTTAAAAATGTATTTAAAAAGTCTAAATTTACATTAGAAATAATCGTTTAACTCAGGGGTGTCCAAACTTTTTCCATCAAGGGCCACATACTGAAATGTAGACCAAGCAGAGGGCCACAAATAAATGGTGAAACATTAAAAAAGTTGCATTAATCTGATTTTTAAAGCGCCAGCACACCTAAATTCAGTCTCAATGCCTTAATATCAGGTCTGTATGGCACCAAAATGTTAGTTATTTAGGTAAGAATAGTAGAAAATCTGAAATTTGTTGTAAAGAGTATGTCTTAGGACAATGTGGGCCAATTCACCAGGAAGAATAAGGGCCAAGAAAAATATGTCTGCGGGCCACTTTTGGACCCCAGGCCTTAGTTTGGACATGCCTGGTTTAACTAGTCGATTACTAAAATAATCATTAGTGACAGCCCTATAAACATCACAAACAACACAGCTCACGAGGTTTAAAAACATGTTAAAAAAACCTAAATACATTTTCCTAAACATTATCAAAATACTCCAGGTCCAAATCATCCTTACCCTTTTCAGTAATTATTAAGACAGCTTTTGTTCTCATGACTTTTCGTTCATGATTGAAAACCTTTCGGGCCGTCTCTCTGGTCATTAGCTGCTCTAATCTAAAATACACCTCGAGTGACAAACATGTGGAAGAGGCTCAAGCTGCTTTTGTTTTCAGAATCCTGCAGACGTCGCTCCTGGGGCTTTGGACTCCGACTCAGACCTGGACGAAGAGGCAGCTTTACAGTTTTACAAAGGCATCGAGCAGAGGCTGAAACTCAAGAGGAAAGGCACGGCTCCAGGGCCCGAGGAGTGAGTCGTTAAACCTGGAAGAGTTCACCGTTGTTTCAGAGCTTCTCAATGAAACGGCTTGACTTTTGCTTTTCTCATAGAACTGGCGAGAATGAAGATGATGAGAAGGAGGATGAAGAGGCCAAGAGAGGAATCACTTATCAGGCAAGTTTGCAAAAGGTTTATGGGTTGAGCTGCTCCATTATGACAAATTAGGATCATGATTATTTCAAACAAGCACTTCTATATTGTCAAAATCATTTTATAGTGCAGCGCTTCTCAAACTAATTCTGATGCGCCCCCTTAAGAGATAAAAATGTATCACAGCCTCGACAAATTATGAAATAGCCAAATAAAATCACAGTACCATTTAAACACCTCTTAGATTAAATTAATATTATATATTTTTAGTCCCAGTGCCATTGTCTGTGTCTTTCTTTGGTTTGTGCAGCAGAATCGGCGCTTCATTGCGATGACTTTTGTATAGTTCACATTCAACGCTAAAAGTGCAGGGGATCAAAGTGAGAAGGAAGCAACTGCACACGCTACATATTCTTCTGATATGCTTTATATACCAAGTTTAAAGCAAGTTTAAAAGTTTAGACTTAGAAAGTGGGCGGAGGGACGCAGAGGGGAACAGGAGCACGTGGAGTGTTGTTTAAATCCTCTGTACAGGCTATCTCGGTCCTCCGCTGCCCTCGTTTTTAGTGTTGCGGTGTTTTTTTGTTGCTGAAAACGTGTCTGTCATGCAATGTGCGCACATTGTTAATTGCTACGGCAACAGGGCTAATGGGCTAAAATGAGATGATGTCAAACTCCCAGATGAGTTTCCCTTTTGATTAGATCATTAAGAAATATAGTTTTAGGAGGAGGGACACACACAAGTCTAAGTAACGCCCTGGACTACAAAAAATATATAGACAACAAACATAATGCGGTCCATTATTAAGAAATATCCATTAAAACAAAACACAAATGTTGACCCTGATGAATTGAGAGACGTTTGAACTCTTTATAAACACCAACCTGCTCCATTATTCTCCAATGTGAGTCATTTACTGAGCTTGTGTCACTCTTACTAGTTTAGACAGACCAGATATTCATTATTTAAATAACCAGAAACACTTTAAATAATATTTGTCAGTCAATTAACGGCTGTAAACACCTTAAATATTCCAATAAAGCCAGTTGACCTTGACGTTTCTGACACCGATCTGTTTAATCTCACGTTTAATAGTCGTTAAATGTTGTGTTTTACCGAACATTAAGCTCATATTTAACCAAAAACAAACAGGTTTAAAAGAAATTGGTTGCATATTCGATGAACTCAAACGCCTTCATCTCCTTGTTATTATAGGTCTGTAAAATACTGTGAAGTAATCTGAAACTTAGCGATACCTTTAATACATTTTTGCATTCAATTTATATTCTGGACGTTGTATTACACTTAACGCTTAATTATTTCTTGTATTAAACCCACAGATGGCCAAGAACAAGGGTCTGACTCCGAAGAGGAAGAAGATCGACCGCAATCCAAGAGTCAAACACAGAGAGAAGTTCAGACGAGCCAAGATCCGCAGAAAGGGCCAGGTTTGTGCTCACTGTGTTCACGTTTGATTTCTACCTTTTGCGTTTTCGCTTCTGAACCCTGAACCTTTACCGACGTCCCACCAGGTCCGGGAAGTGCGCACCGAGGACAAGCGCTACAGCGGAGAGGCGTCGGGGATCCGCGCCGGAGTCAAGAAGAGCGTCAAACTCAAAGTGTAAACGTGCAGAAAGATGTCACTGAACTGTGTGTTTTATATTGAATTCAACGAGTCCAGACGTGTTTGTCATGTTTTATTCTGGGTTTATTGTCGGACATAAGATAGCGTACATTCAGAAAGATAAAGTTCTAACATTTACAAGGGACTAGTTCTTAAAAGGCATCTGTTAATTTGATTTGCTGTACAAAAAGAAAAGGCAAAATGCAACAGCTTGTGGGTAAAAACAAGCCAAAACTAACCTGCTGAACGCACATTCACTGGACATTTTATTAGGTGCTTTATTTACATGATAATAATTGCATGTTTAGGACGAGATGCTGCAGGTGAACAGGAACTTTTTTTAATATTTCAGTTTAAAATGTATTTTCATGTAATGTTTTCATATAGAAATAAGGCATTTTTGTGTCAAAAGAACTGCACATATTTTGGACATTTAAATCTGAAAAATGGATAAAGAGAGGTTTAAATTTATTGCTTAATTTTGCTGATATAATAGGTGCAAAAATAAAGGTATCTTACTAAAAATTATCATAAAAATTCAAATTTTGCCTCGTTTTTGGAGTTAAATCTCCACAGTTTGACGTGTGTAGGAGCTGCTGGGCTGATCTTTATGTCCTACAGGAAAAAATGCATTTAGAGAATGGCCTTGAAGTAGGTGTCTGGGCGATACGGTGATAAAAACCGAATTGTGACTGTGACAATCTGCTATTTTTTGTCTGTTCAAACACACTTTTTCTCCTGTTGTTTAGTCTCTGTCGCCTCTGAGCAGACGACTTTGTTCACCTCTTACACCTCTTAAGTGCAATGATTCAACTCAATGCACCAAAACGCAACTAAAAGCGACAAAAATGCGACTAAAAGTGACAAAGACTCACCAATTTACAACAAATGCAACTGAACGTGACAAAAATGTGACTAAATGCAACAAAATGATGCTTAAAATGTGAATCTGAACAGAAAATCTAATCACAATTGCAAAACTGGTCAGAAAAATCACAATTACATATGTTTTCCTAAATCGTGCAGCTCTATTAAAGGCAGTAGAAAAAACAAAGTGAACACAAATCAAGATAAAATTGAAGTCATGATCCGGCCCCAAGAAAATCATGATTATAATTTCTTGCCATATTGCCCAGCCCTACCTTGAAGTTTACAATATAACTCTATGGAAGCAAGTGGATTGAATAAAATAACAATTCATCTTTAGGTGCAGATTGGACAATTCCACATGAAATCTAGTATGCTGAGAGAACTGACAACATTTGCATTTGACGGGCTTTGAATTTAAACATAAATTGATTCTAATTTTACAGATCAAAGTCATCACTTTTGCTTTTCGGATGCCCAAATCCACACATTCATCTTTACGACTAAATACAGCGACATTCAGAGCAGCAATCAACAATATTTTACGACTCAATTAATCCAATTATCCTTTCGATTAACTGATTAGTTGTTCAGATTGTGAAATTTGAACCAGCTGAAGCTTAAGTAACATCGCTTGATACCAGTTTGATAGAACAGTTACACCCAAAGCAGTTTTCTCATTAAAAAACATAAATGTAGACGGTTCCTGCGTCATTTGATGTAATTCCTGTTTCATTCAAGTCATAAAAATGATTCTCTCAACACAACTGTCCGTGTAGAGTGTATGTTAAAGGTTCAACAGCTGCATTAAAATCCATTTAAAGAGTTCATTTGCAAAAACAGATAAGTCCCATTTTAAAAAGTCATGCAGTCAAGTCTTTGTTTATTAATGTTTTCAACAGCAAAATGTATTTTACTGCTATAAAAATGTATTCCCCCCTCTTAAATAAAACCCAATACACATTATTTTAATTAATTATACATGTAGATGATGATGACAAAAATGTAATTACTTTTTGACCATTTTCCAAAACGTAGATATCTGTTTTTGCCTCTTCATCTCTAATAAACGACCAGTGAATTTACGCTTTGCATCTCAGACTTTTTGCTGATCTATGAATCTCTCGTGCGCCGATGTCAGATTTCCCACAATCCTCTCCTCGATCTCCACGTCCCTCTCCACGTCCTCGTCTGTCAGGAGCAGCTCCACCTGAGTGTCCCGGGTCACCACCACCACGTAGCCCCTCCTGGAGTCCAGCACGTTGGCCACGACCGCCTGGTGCCTGTAGGTGTCCAGCGCCCTCGTGGCTTTGTCCAGGAGGATGGACGCGTCGGTCTCCAGTTTGAAGGAGATGACGAACGCCTGCGGGGCCCAGTCCTTCACCAGCGGAGACAAGATCTTAGGGACCATGTTCAGACTGAGCTGGAGGAGAGATTTATTTAAACACAACGGTATGAGAATAGATTTATCCATGGGTTTGTAAAGAAAATCTACATGAAGGGGTGAGACTGTACGAGTGCCTGTGCTTTAATGTAATATTACTCAGGTAGAAGTGATTGGAATGGACTTATTAAAGAGTAAAAATATTCCTTTAAGTAACTTTGTGGAGGTGTCATGTCATCTCCATAATTCAATGAAAATAGAAAGTTAAAACATACTTCAAACATTCTCCATTAGACACCAGAAAGGTTTTATGCAGTGGTGGAAAGAAGTACAAACGTAAAAGTACTGTGCTTAAGTAACATTTTTAGGTATCTGTACTTTACTTCAGTCGTTTTTACAGTGGATACTTTTTACTTTTACTTCAGTACATTTGAGACCAAGTATCTGTGTACAAAATCCCTCACACAGTTTCCCCTTTAGCCCCACCCATTGCCCTGCCTTAGGCCCGCCTCTGGGCAGCACCTTGCTCCGCCCTTAGAGTATAATTGCCTCGCTCATTCACCTGTTCGCCCCTTTTGTCCTGTGCTGAGGCTGCCTGCGAATTGTGGAGATTTTCCCTGTCCAAATGGAATAGTGCGTGGATGACAAAAAACCACTACTCCACAACGACCACTGCCCCCTCATCACCATCATCCTCCAATAAAATCTTTGAACTGGAATTGGTTACTGCATGTCATTCATTACATTGAAGACATTACCTGGAATCAGATTAAATTAAGGATACTTTTCAATCTGTACTTTTTCCTCCACTACATTTTCAAATTGAACTGAAAAGTCTCAAGTATTTCTCATTTTGTTTGATGGTTGTTTTTAGCTCGTTGATGGTGACGTTCTGCCTGAAGGGTTTGAGTTCAAGCTCAACTACAAGCAAAAAAACAAACAAACGTATAAACATGAAATTCTCTACAAAAATGAATAAATTAATTCAAATTCACCTTTGTTGACCAAATTAAGCACGATTCTTTACCCAAATTATGACATTTAATACGTCAAACTGGTGTCATAATCTGCTTGAAATACTTTTACTTTTTACTCTTAAAGTACATTTTCAAACAAGTACTTCAACTCGTTTACTTAATGTGATACTTTTACTTTTACTTGAGTAATTTTGTTGTACACGTATCTGAACTTTTACTTGAGTAACAAAACTGAGTACTTCCATCCCTGGTTTTATGCCATACTGTGGGATATTACAGCAAAAGGAACAACATTTCCATGGTAACAAGCAGGAAGAGGTTCTTAAGGCCCAGTACGAGTCAGGTTTGTGAAGACGGCTGCTCACAGTAAAGATGCTTGTTTTTCTGCAAGTACTTTAACTTCTATTTTTTGGCTTAAAAGCTTTAAAACCTCTTACACTGAAGGCCTGTTTTTCCTAAAACGTCTGACTAAAATGAGCCCCAATTCAAACTGAAGCTGTTCTTGAAGCCTTTGGAGCTCAAACTATGGTCTGGACTCTTTGTGAAGCTCAGACTCGGTGGTTTTGGCCTCTGGAGTCTGGTGGAAACAAGCTCTGCACAGACGAAAACCAAATTTAAAGTCTACCTACATTGTCTTTGTTAAATGTATGAATGAGTGAAGCTGGTGTCTGAAGGAAGGGCAGGACTGACACTGTTTGGGCATTTGTGGGTCTTAACAATTCCTCTTTCAAAGCTGTGGCTACTTTGACTATGACTATGTAATAAAGTAAAAAAAAGTCCTATTAATTAAAAAAAATATATATTTTTTTTGAATTTGTTGGTTTGGAGAACAAACTGACCCTGATTCATCCCAGATTGGTTGATTTGATTGAAATAAGAGAGTTACAGCTTTATTTTTATGTCTAACATTTGTAGCAGCTCGATAGTTTCCTTTTAAGACAGAGTAACTGCCTGGATGTTTTATTTGACTATTTTAGAAACTACATTGTCTTCACTAATGTTACTCCAATAAATTGCAACTGAGTAAACATCCCACGCTTCCAGCTCAACAGTGTAAATAAGGTCTATTCTCAATGATTTACCCGTGCTGTTCTGCTTTGTGTGAATTCAAATAATAATGCTGACAATGTAGATGTAGACAGCATAATAAATGACACAGATATTGTACATTTCCCTTGTATTTACATGTATTTCTAAAGATTTACCTGTAACGGTCCATTTGAAGATTGGATTTTATGTTCAGGCATCTCTGAAGCGGGAATATAGAAATCAGAAACTGCTGCCGCCAAATAGAACATGGCCTTGGAGCCTGGATAAAAATAAACACATTTGGTTGAGCTTGGAGTGGGGTGGACATCACCTGACTTTAACTTCAACACGTTCAAAGTAATAGTATATCTAATTAAGGAGAGACACTACAGGTGAATAGGAAAAAAATCTCTTAAATTTAAAGATATAAATTTGAAACTTCTGTAGTTTTCTCACATAAATGTAAGAAAAAAATGTATTACAAGTTTTTCATCATGTTTTCGTGTAGAAATAAGGAATTTTAAGTGTAAAAACAGCCAAAAATGCACATATTTGGGACATATAAATCTGAAAAATGGACAGAACCGGGTTAAATTTACAGAGGGGATTTTGGATTTCTCATTTAGTTTTTAAGTAAACTAGATTAGACTGAAAATTCAAATTTCGCCTAATTTTGTTGACTTAAAATTTTGAATAAATCAGTTTTAGAATTAGATATCAAAAAATCCTTCTGTACGTTTTGTCAAAATCTTGTTGAGTCCAAGATTGTACAGTTTGGTGTGATCTTTATGTCCCCTTTGAATTTATAATGTCCCAGAGAAATCTATGGATGAAGTGGATTAAATGAAAGAGTAAAACCTTTTTAGGAGCAGATTGGACAAGTTTGTTGTTTCCATATGAAAGTCTATATGTTGAGAGAGAAAACTGATTTTTCTCTCTCTCTTTTTAATTAGTTTTGCCTGTAGTGTCTCGCCTTAAAGTGCGTATGACAGGTTTTAACGATTTTCTAATTTTGATTTTATTTGGTGTATTAATACGTATTGTACATAAAAAAAATTGTTTTACACCAATCAAGTCATGGTTTGTGGAGAAAAGCTGAAAAAATCTGTTTAAAATTACAGGAAGTAAAAAACTGATGACATCACACTGGGGAGACTCATTCTATCCAAAGGTTTTGCATAATTTACCCAAAATAAACAACTTATTTTACCCATAAAACATTAATTCAAAAAAATAAAGGTGTTCACATGTATTTCGATTTGTCGGACAAAAAAAAATCTCTGACATTAGCCGAGTTTTAGCCCAGTGTGCAGGGTAATTTCCTAGTGTGATGTCATCATTTACAACCAGGGAGTGACATTATAAAACAAAACATAATGCTAAAATGTATAATTATGTTTAGCAAATCTTTAAATATATTTATCTTTCCTGTATTTTAGGTACATGAGTCGTCCAACCTGTCATAGACCCTCAATAATAACTCATTAATAACCAGTGCTTTACCTATAGAGCTGAGGGCCTGGGCTGAAGCTTTGAGGAGATGCAGATACTCCGACAGCGCGCTGAACTCGATCGGCAGAAGAAGCCTGCTTTCCTTCACCTCCTGGTAGCGTTTCAGCACTTTGGTGATGTTGGGGACCACCCGCTGATCGACCACCACCTCCTCCCCGCCGCCGCCCCTGAGCTGCAGCGCGTCCAGCACGTTGACGGCGGAGAACATTCGAGTGTACGGATACAGCGAGCGATGCCTGTGCAGGAAAACGACCGCATATCCCGCCTCTATGAAGTACTCTGCAGAGGACGCCCCTCTGCGCCCGCTGCTGAAGTTGTCCAGAAACCGGACGGTGCGGGACTCGAGGGGGACTTTGGTGCCCCCCGAGGTGATCACGACGACCCTGCGGCCCTCCGAGGCGTGGCACCGGGCAAACTCGGTCATCCGCGCCTTCACTTCTTCAACGTGGGCCGGGACAGCGAACTCCTCGGCCAGTTTACCGTCGATGTTTGGTTCTGCCATCGTCTAAAGCCAGAGAAAATAATAATAATAATACATATTTTTTTATGGAGCACAAGAAACAATAGATTTACAAAGTGTTGGACAATCAGCAAGAACAATGTAAAACACACAAGAGAGAGAAAAAAGAAAAACACTGCCAGAGAAAGAAGTAAACAGTAACAAATAATTAGATAAATAAATAATAAATAAGAACAATTACAGCAGTTAAAGGAAAGCCGTTTGATAAAAGAGGGTTTTAAGAAGTGATTTAAAAGATGAAATTGATGAGAGATGGACATAAACAGAAGGGTACAACCAACTGTTTTAATAAAAGGTTAAAGGTACACTGTGTAACTTTTCTGGTTGAGGGTACAACACCAACTTGTCTCCATGGAGATGTTATTGCTTTGCCTGGAATGTTCCATAGTTTGGCATAAACAGTGTTTCCCACAGGAGACTGTGGTGGCACAAACAATCCATATTTGATTAATTTACTTTAATACCATTTGTGGAATATAAATGTAACTACAGTTGGAGAATATATAAAAATGTAGACAATATGGCGATTATTATTTCAAAAATAAATGGGAGTATATTGACTATATTAAAAATGCTACAAAAATAGCTGATTAAAAATAAAAATGAAAGAAAAATGTATACTGTAATATCATATGTAGCTGGTAACGTGTATTTATTTGATTAACCTTTCACTTTTCTTTTTCCTATTATATACATTCCTTACTCTCTTCTTTACTGTTATAATGTCTTTCTGTCAGTACAGCTCTTTGTTCATCTGAGTTTAAAAAAAAGTGCTTTATAAATACATTGACATTGACATAAACAATCAAAAAAAGTTCTGCACTATTTGCAGAGTGCAGAACTTTATACTATTTTATTTCACAATTTTCCAGACATTTCACATTTGTCTGATAATTAAACCTTTACTAATAAGTTTTAAGTTTGAAGACATGTTTTTAACAGATTTCTGTTCAGTTAGATTAACATAATATCATCTGACCAACGTATCAGTTTACTACAAAAATACAGAGATATATAGAGATATACATTTTTGTCAATATTGCCTTGCTCTAAATGTAACTTGTTGTCTTCACTGATGTAAAAAACACAAAACAAAACACAGATTATGGAGTAAATATAGTTACTATATTTTTAAAGACAATAACACAAGCATAAAGTGTCACTTTTATCTGCTTATTTTTAGACAATGGGGAGACACATCTTCTATTAATGGAAAACACTGCATTGAATTTAACAATTAAAGCAGGAGACACCACCAGGCCAAGTTACAGGTCAGATCTGTGGAGGGGCGGGCTACCTCACTCAGAATACATGTTTTTTCAAGGTATGGTTCACTTTTGCAATAAAACACCAGCAATTGAAAAAAAAAAAAGAGCAGGATAGTTAGGCTTATTGCCAAAGTGTGGAGCATTCTTGGCAAAACAAACAAACAATCGAGTCATCAAGTGTAGTTACTCTTTCACAGATTTACTGAACTTTGGCGTTTGCTTCAGAGTAAAAACATGTGACGAAAGTAAACAAACCGTGCGCATAACGTTACTCACGGAATGTCACGCTTTTCCGACAAAACACTGCGATCAAATGCAATGAAATGTGAACGAATTGAGAGCAGCTTAATCCAAACAAATCCACCAAAGCCTTACTTTAGTATTCAAAACAAATGTCTGTCAAATTTTGTTGCAGTGTTTTACTTCCTGGTTTTGGGACTTCTTCTACGTTCATGAGTTCACGGAGCAAAGAGCGCCCACTAGTGGATGAAAACAATCCTGTCCGAATCAAATTAACCAAAGTACACTGTAATGGGATGAGAAAAATATGCAGTTTACACGTGTTTTTCAAGTATTTAGTTTATGGTTACAGCACAACATATTGACTATTTTAATCCACATACAAGAACAGTTGAAAAGTCCTTGTGTTTGGATGTTTATCGGAGGATTTATGTACTGACACCATGCCCTCTACTTCAGTAATATTTCATTTTAAGTCATATTAGGCCTGCTTTTCGTTGAGTAAAAGCTGTGTTTGGGCAAAAATTAATTAAAATTTGGATGTATTTATTTGATCAGGGACACTGCAACATAAAACATTAACCTTAAAACAAAACAAAAAATATCATGTGGCTGGTTATAAGATAAGATAAGATAAGATAAGAGATCCTTTATTTGTCCCACAATGGGGAAACACTGTTGCAACACACAGTTTAGAACAGTTTAGAATGAATGAAATGGGCGCATGCAATAAAATTAGGATAAATAATTACTAAACATGGTAATAAAAATACAATATAAAGTATAAAGTGCACACTCTTATTTTTAGCAAGAAATACTAGTTTCCTCTCATTGACCCTGGATGCCCTGGATAGATTGATTGCTGGCAATTTATTTCAAACAATCACTTCTTTACATAACACCTTCAGATTTGATTTGTTTTAGTAAGTTTGTGTGTCTATTCTTCAGAAATACCAGAATCTGTGCATTACATATTTTTGTAATATTCCTATAAATTTAAACAGTTTTCACCCAAACTGTCACTCAGTACTCGAGTAGTTCTCAAATACGTTTTTACTTTCACCAGAGTAATTATCTGAGTTCTAACTGACGACAAATATTTTAAAGTAATGTTATCACTGTAAAGTTCACCTCTTGCAGTATTTGAAGTCTGCCAATAAGGGGCGCTGTTGCACTACACCTGATGACATAAGTGACATTGTCCTGATAATGAGGCGCTGTGCTGATTCCTCTGGACTAAAACTCGTGCAAATATTAACTCTACAAATTACAGAGTTTTTGGATTATGTATCACGTAAACAACAAGATATACAGATTGTTTGTGGCCGAATGTGACCTAAATTAATTACAACAAAATCAGATACGATATCCATCAGCACATGGGTTGAATGTTTAGTCTATTTATCATATCAGCTTGTGTAATCATCAACAATAAAGTTATCTTTTGCTGAAGAGGATGTTTGGGTGAAAAATCTGCCAGCTGTTTTAAATTACATCCATAATACCAAGAAAAAATGTGTAAGTCTATTGTTGAAGATACGATAGAATTTGAATTTAAAATCAATAAATAGATAAATAAATAAAAGTAAAATGCAAACGTTTTGTATTATTAGTGTTCGATTATAGTGTACTGTACATAAACTTTGTGGGCCATCAAAAAAAGACAGCTTCACGTCACAAAAACTTTAAGACATTTTTTTTTTTTGTGTGGGATGTAGCCTTTATAAGTTAAGTTAAATGGGGTTGATCATTATAGAGCTATTGTATTTTATTCTTATTTTATATATATCTTATTTTGTTTATAATACTTTACTGTCACTACTGGTCGGTTGCACATGTAACAAAAAGAATTTCCTCTTGGGGATAAATAAAAGTAATTCTGATTCTGATTCTGATTTCTATGACACCTGATTTGTCCAGAATGATACTACTTTTATTTACTTCCAAGAAAAATAAAACTTAAATAAATAAAACACAAGGAATATTTTTGACACTTGTTTAACTTTTCTTTGAACAAATACCGTCCGATCTGATACAAATGCGGGGAAACGACACGGAGCAGCACTACTTTCTCGCGCGGCAGGGCCAGAGGTGCCGAGAGGGAAACCGAGGGAAAACCTTTGGCGTGCGTCGTCCTCCGTGTGCGAAAGTAGATCCGGGCTCGTAACCCAAACGAGGCAGAGTCCCGGATGTTGGCTGGGCCGCCGCCGAGAGAAAGCAAAGGCGAACTGACGGAAGGCGGAGTGAGCAAGCACGGCAGAGAGCACGGCCACGGCACCAACCACCACCACCACCACCGCGGGCGCACACCGGCGGATCTGCGCGCACATTGGAGCCTACGGCACCGGGGGACGCACCAGGGAAACCGCCGGCGAACAACCAGCGTGGAGCGAAGACGAGGCAAGCGGCTGCACTCTGAGAAAAACTACCGCGAAGGATTGTTTTTTGGTGCGCGGAGCCAGCCAGCGTCACCGCGTCACGGCAGCGGCGGCGGCGGCGGCGGCAGCAGCAGCTTTCACCCAGAGTAAGTGCGCTGGCTACGTGAGGCGTGAAGTTGCAGCGAGGCCCGCGAAATGGACGACTTTGACGGGGGGGAAAGTGTGCGCTCTCCACTGTGCCCGAAGTTGTGGGGATTGAGCCACTTGAACAGGCCGTGACGCACAGCTTTGCGCGCAATGACGGCGGCTTTGGGGGACACCTTTTTTCACAGAGAGAGATCCAAGCGGTGTTTCCTTGTGTGCGTAAAGTTGACAGCTGTGTTCTCGGTTAGCCTGCTACTAGCCCCGTGCCTGTGGAGCAACCGGTGACACCTGACAGGGCAACTTTGACAGCTAACTAGCCAGTTTTGTAGCTAACTTTAGCCGTGCGCTTGCTGGCCAGGGCTTCCCTCCTTGGATAGGACCGAGTATGTTGGTTTGTTTTGGCTTTGTGGCGTGGATTTACGGACCAATCCCGCCCTTTAACGCTACGGTTAGCTAGCTGTTTGGTATTTGAGACGTAGTGTCGAGCGTGGAGTGTGTCATTTGGCTTTTCCTTCGTGCGCTGGGGGTATTTTCTTTTTTGGAAACGCACAGCTGTTGCAGTGTGTTCGGCTCCTCGGCTGTCAGTCACAATCGCCCCGTTTCTCGAGCTCCTAGTAAATTCCTCTTTATCCTAGCGATTTCCCCCCGGTGCAAAAACGGCAAAGGAAGGCGTGTGTTCCTCTGCATGTGGACGATTCAACAAGTGCTAAGCATGTTTGGTTAATTTGCTCTCGCGTCGCAATGGTTTCTACCCTCTCCGTGCCCCGAAATGAGATGGCACGGGCTGCTTTTTGTCGTGAAATATCCGCTTTTCACCTTTGCCTGTGCAACATGTGAAAGACTGGATGGTTTTAGTTATTTCGCAGTTGTAGTGTTCTGCAGACGTCGCTCATTACGCACGCCACGGACCTAATTGGACGTGCCAACTTATTAACGCGTGGATTCGCTATGATCCGCGGCTTCTGTGGTTTAGTTTGGAGTAGATTTCCCCCCAGAATGACACCAGACCGCACTCCAGCTCACAACATGCCCGTAGCTTTAGTCAGCAGCAGCCGCAATCAAAAGGTCGACCCGGTTTGGTTCTTAATCACCCATCCTTTAAATAGCTGGCATTCAGTGGGCTGTGTGGATGGGGCTATTTGCTGCAACATAGCGGGCTAAAGATACTCCTGACCAACATCTATTTGTGGAGGAACGCATTTTCACAGAATATTTTGGACCAGAATGCACCGTGATATGACATAAGTAATACGATTGCAAAAAGGGCATACAATTTGCTTTTATGATCTGTAATAATTTGGATTTTATGGCATTTCCTCACAGTGTAATTACCAATATAGTTTTTGTTTTTGCTTGTTAATTTAAAGGTGCACTATGTAACTTTTCTGGTGGAGCTACTACTGCTTTTTTTAAATTGTGGAGATGCTGTTCATTTTGCCTAGAATGTTCCACAATGTGCTATTAAGCTTATGTTACTTGTAGGGCTGCACATTATATCGACAATGGTAACACAATATCTACATCGCAAGAAAGGGAAGTTTGTTCATTTGACAAGCAGTTTTTATATTTTTAATTTTTATATAAACTTAGATGTAATTTTTATTGTATTTATTTATGCTTTTTTTTGTCAAATTCTCTGTCATGTTGCTCAGCTTTACTAGTAAATTAAATATTTTGTTTTATTCATACCTGTACTTATAATAATATTGTTATATTCTTTCTTTTACTATGCTTATTATATTATTATTATAGAATACTTTTAAAAACTTGCATATTTTCTTTTGTTAGGGCACCTCTTTACAGATTTGACCCATAGCGTCTCCATGGAGATAAGAAAATAAAATGCTATACTGTGGAACATTCCAGACAATGCAATAACATCTCCGTAAAGTCAAGCATGAATTCTCTGCCAGAAAAGTTGCATATTTCACCTTTAAGTCATGAATTCTAATGAACCATATTGGTATTTAACCTCCCTGCAACAAAAATCGTGGTCTTGGTAAACCGTAATTATAGCTTTTATTGTATCAAATCTTATATTTTATCAGTGAATAGTGTTGGCTGAGCTCAGTGTATTGTACAGTGTAAGGGACTTTTTGCCGTTTGTGGCTTGTAGCTGTTGAGGAATTGGCCTCGTGTGCAGCTGAAGCTTTACAGATGCATGCACAGCTCTCAATCAGGGCACAATCAGTTCCTGTTTATAGTCGCGGGACATGCACAAGTTTTATTGAGGTGGTAAATTCAAGTTGAAGTCAAAAATGCGATGACTCATATCACTTTTCTTGACCAGAAAATACACTGGACAAAAGTTTAATTGTGCTTTGAATAAATGCTATTCAAACTGTGGTTGAGGACACTTTTTGATATTACGGAAATGATTGTTACATTTCAGAGATTGTGAAACATTTTGAAGTAAAGCCACAGTACCTAGCACTTTCACAATGCCAAATTTTGAAGTACGGTAACCTTGAAGCAGAATAATGCCCAAAAACTTTTTCCTAAATGTACAATATCATTAACAAATTTGAGTTGCAATTTATAAGTAGCAGAATGAAACACTTAAGTAGTTTGTATCTATAATGTGCTATTTACGTCACTTATTCAACCATCTACAGCTCAAAGATGATTGTACTACAATAAAAAACTACTATTGCAAACAAAAGGCACACACGACAAATATTTACCCCCAAAATATTGTTCCATCTGTCATTTATTGAACGAATTGAAGTCGATATAGTAATTACTGCGACAGGCCTAGCTGTGCCTGTTCTTTGTTGTCTTATAAAACACTTTAAACATTCTGCAGCTGCTCAAACTTATTCCCCACTATGTTAACGTATTTGTAGCATCCTAAATATTCACAACAATGTGTTCATAAGCGCTTTTCACAACTTTCAGAGGCCAGAGCACAGCGTCACAGTAATAATGCTAACAACAGCTTGCAGTAATAATGCTAACAACAACTCGCAGTAATAATTCTAACAGCAGCTCACAGTAATAACGCTAACAGCTCGCAGTAATAATGCTAATAACAGCTCACAGTAATAATGCTAATAACAGCTCAAAGTAATAATGCTAACAGCTCACAGTAATAATGCTAACAGCTCACAGTAGTAATGCTAACAGCTCACAGTAATAATGCTAACAGCTCACAGTAATAATGCTAACAGCTCACAGTAATAATGCTAACAGCTCACAGTAATATGTGCTAACAGCTCACAGTAATAATGCTAACAGCTTACAGTAATAACGCTAATAACAGCTCAAAGTAATAATGCTAACAACAGCTCACAGTAATAACGCTAACAACAGCTCACAGTAATAACGCTAACAACAGCTCGCAGTAATAATGCTAACAGCTCACAGCGATAATGCTAACAACAGCTCGCAGTAATAATGCTAACAACAACTCGCAGTAATAACGCTAACAGCAGCTCGCAGTAATAATGCTAACAGCTTACAGTAATAACGCTAATAACAGCTTACAGTAATAATGCTAACAACAGCTCAAAGTAATAATGCTAACAACAGCTCACAGTAATAACGCTAACAACAGCTCACAGTAATAACGCTAACAACAGCTCACAGTAATAACGCTAACAACAGCTCACAGCGATAACGCTAACAGCAGCTCGCAGCAATAACGCTAACAGCAGCTCGCAGCAATAACGCTAACAGCAGCTCGCAGTAATAACGCTAACAGCAGCTCGCAGTAATAACGCTAACAGCAGCTCGCAGTAATAACGCTAACAGCAGCTCGCAGTAATAACGCTAACAGTTCACAGTAATAATTATAACAACAGCTCACAGTAATAATGCTAACAGTTCACAGTAATAATGCTAATGCTTTAATTAGATTTATACAGCACACAACTGTCTCATTTTGAAACAAAGAAATGGTTTTACAATACATCTGTACTTTTATTTAATGAAAAAAATTCAAGTACAGCCCCTTTTATTGTTTACTATTGCAAAGGCATTTTGGCTCAACAGAAAAAGCCTGAATTATTTAAGTTATATTCAAAATCTGGGCACTATTTTGTTAAAATTGCAAGACAAGATCCATCCCTTAACCGAGATCTTTACTCTTACTCTTACTTTATGATTCTTGTTTACTTTTTTTTTTCTCCTTGTTTACATTTCTACAATTATCTGACTTTCTTTGCACATTATTTAAAAATCTGGCTTTTCCACTTAGCAATTAGTCTGTGTGTTTCTTTTGTTAAACAGTGTGGTGAATGAACCAAGCAGCAGTGAAGATTACACATCTGCTTATTCTCACACAAACCATTTGCAAAGTGTGAATGGGAGGATGTGATACAGCTAGTCTTTAATGGTGGTTTTTAGCCCGCGGTGCTCTCTGTAAAGTCTATTGCTTAATGTTTTCAAAGCATGACACCTTCTTCTCCAAGGTCTCCCTCTGCTGAACGTGTGTGCAGTAAATAACGTATTGTACTCTGCAGAAAATAATTCTCTTTGTTATCTGTGACGTGCTGTTTGCAGTAGCTGGTACAACGGTTCAACTTGGGTCAGAACTGCAAGGTTTAACCCAGCTCTAAACGGGTTGTGTTCGTACAGGATGTTTAGTGTGTGCGGTTTGTTGCATACTTTGAAAACTTGCATTACAAATAATTAATATAAAAGCAAAAATATAGCGAACAGGTCTCGTTTAATGTCACTGCACGTAGATCAAAATATTGTGAATGTTCAGAGTTTTGTCATTATAGCTTTGATGCATTAGGACAGGGGTCTCCAACCTGTAGCTCAGGAGCTCCTGGTAGCTCTCCACCCCTTTTCAAGTAGCTCGCCAAAGGATTTATGAACTATATATTACGCTGAATAATTCCAATTTGATTACGCACATATTGCCATTGTAAAGGTCGGATCTTTTGTCATGTGGGCTGTTACTCTCCTCAAACTGCTCCTAACTGACCTTTGTTTGAGTTTTTCTATGATTACTGTAACAGTTCAAAATGAAGTGACATTGATTGTCATTTTACACAGACGCCTACATTTGTGCACTTGTGTATTTGTGTGTAGGCCTGTCCCCCATGAGGAGAGCCGTCACTGTTATACTGACTCAGTTTCTTGCGAACGTTAAAAGCCCTCTACCATTTTTGTTTTGTGAAAGTAGCTCTCTGGGGGGAAAAGGTTGGAGATCCCTGCATTAGGATAAAGTTTGTAGAGAGAGGCTGATATCTGCTATTTGTCTTAATGCTATATTTTATTTTGTCCAAAAAACGTTACTTTCCTGGTTCTTTGTTTGAAAAATTAAGTGTAGCATTAACTTCTCATTAACTACTCACAGGAAGATAACAACAAGTTATTCAATCAGTCGCAACCAATCAATGGTTATTAACAAAGACTGTTGCGCTAGTTAGTTATTACATTAAAATAATATACTTTATTCATAAATATTCTCTTTCTAGAAGCCTTCAGTCGCCTTATTTCGACACATTTATTTGGCCGATGATGTGTTTAAAAAGTAAATATATAGAAACAATCATCTGACTTATTGAAAAAATGTCGTTGACTCGTTGACATCTAACATGATCGTTACTGAACTATATGCAGTCATGAGCTGGAAGAAAAAGTTTTATGACTCAGACCGTGCATGAATCTTACAAAAATGAAACAGGAAATGCGTAAATTTTGTGTTTTTAATGAAAACACCCTTTCGTTTGCAAATATTCTCCACCAGGACATCCTCAAACGCCTTCACTTGAGTTTTTTTTCCGTCAAATTGAGTCTCATATTCACTGCGTTCTAAACAACTAATCGAAAGAATAATCGCTAGATGAACAGATTACCAAAATAATCATTAGCTGCAACCCTGCACTGCAAAAACTGTGGAATACTGCTCTCTTTGCTGTGAGACAGGGATGTAGCTGCATTAAAATCATCACTATATAAATGCTTTTCTTTATTATGATTATAGATAATAGTAGTTATTACGTACATAATTGTGAGCAAATGATCAAATTAGGCCTTAAAGCGCGTCTGACAGGTTGGACAACTCATTTAACTCTAATGCATAAGATAAATATAGTTCAAATTCTTTCAAAATCTTTACAATTTGTTTTTAAATTTTACTTCCTGGTTGTAAATGATGACGTCACAGTAGGAAATTACCAAGAAACATCCTGCACAGTGCGTCAAAACTCATCAAATGTCACAGATTTTTTTTATTTGACAAAGAAAAATACATGTGAACACTTTTATTTTGTTGAATCAATGTTTAAAGGGTCAAAAAAGAAGTTTATTTTGTGTAAATGATGCATAACCTTTGAGCTCTCTATTGTGATGTCATAAATGTGTTTACTTCCTGTAGCTTTCAACAGATTTTTCAACTTTTCTCCACAAACGGCTACGTGGTTGATGCAAAACTATAATTTATATTTATTTTTACTTATATTTATATTACTACACTGAATAAAGTCAAAATGATAAAACCATAGAAACCCGTCGTACTCACTTTAAACTGCTCTAGAATCAAAAACAAAACAAAAAAACCCACACTGCTGCATCTCTAGAAACAACAGCCTACGATTCAAAGCGAAGGACGATCGGCTCTACACAGAAATACCATTAAGTTTTTCAATATTATGCTTTGTCAGCCTGTCATTACCCTGTTAGCAAACGACTGAGAGCTCTATTGTAATTGCCCTATTATGAACTGGGCCGCGGCTAAGGGTTAACAATGAATTTTGCACAAATCTCCAATACCTGCGCCTCATTTCGTATTCGGCGCGCGGCCCTGCGGCGAGTCCAGTCTCTCCAAGAGCCTTTTTAATTTGTCCCCTTCTTGAAGTGATTATTCAAATGGTCGTCTGTGAGATGCAGTTATCAGGCTCCCGTGGTTGTGGGGCCTGTGGCAACACATCCGAAAACCTCTGCGCCCCCTTCATTATACCGTGTGGTTGGATAAGGCCCAACAGGGCTGTTTGGACAAGCAGATTTTAGCCCGAGGGCAGGAAGTCATTGTTCTGAAGGAATAGCAGGTCCATCCAGTCCAAGCAGGTTGGTTTGACCCAGAATCAGAGCTGTACGATTTGGGAAAAATGTCTAATTGTGATTTTTTTTTATTTCTGACCAGTATTGTGATTGTGGTTAGATTTAAGAATGGGATTTTGTTCAGAGTTCACGTTTTAAATGCAACCGGAGAATTAAGGACGGGACAATAAACAATAATATCGTTTATCGTGACAAAAAGGGAAGACGGTAATCGTTTGTGCTACATTTTGTGTAATTGTGATAATCGTCAACAAAGATAATCACCATTTTGTCACCAGTTTGTGCAGAAAAAATCAACTTACCCTTTGTGTTCTCTTCTAGATCATTTTTGTTTTCACTTATAATAAAGTACAAATATGTCAGAAGTTGTTTATCATTAGAAAGTAATGTCTTCAAAAGAGTCTGTGCAAAAACAACGATTTATACAGAAAAGTACATGGAGACAGTGTATTTATACGTGAAGACTCCAAAATCTTCAGCAAACTCACTTCAAATCTTCTTGTTTTTGCCATTTAAATCATTTTATAATAATTTAATATGAATAAAATGATTAGTCGACTAATAAAAATGTTGGTAGGCTAAGATACCATCGCCCAAAGGACTACAGCCCTGCAAAAGACTGAAATATGAATTGACAAACTAATAAAGAATCACAAGTTTCAAAGCGTTTTGTCATTTTTAGTAGCACTAATTACGTTTTTGTCACTTTTTGTTGAGTGTTTGTTGCTTTTTTTAATGCGTTTAGTCGTGTTTTTGTGGCTGTTATTCATATTTTGTTGCTGTTATTCATGTTTTTGTTGCTTTCAGTTGTGGTTTTGCCGCTCTTTGTTGCAATTTTTTACAAATCTAAACTACAGGATTTGCAGTTCTTGCAGCCATTGCGATTTGCTAATTACGTCCATTCAAATTGTTATTTCCTGTCAGTTTTTTGAAGTATTACAAACTTTTAGTTTTTTTCCGCTGTCACATCCCTCTGCTGTAGTCATTCTCTAATTCATTCGTACCAAGCAAAGTCAGTGAAGGTCAACAATGGGAGCATTTCTTGAGTAGAGGTGTCAAGATTATTTGGTTAATCATAATCGTGATTATTCAGGTCACAGTATAGTTGTTCGAGCTACACAAACATAATCGTGACTAGGCCTGGGCAATATGGCAAAAAATTATAATCACGATTTTCTTGGGGCCAGATCATGATTTCGATTTGATCATGATTTGTGTTCACTTTGTTTTTTCTATTGTCTTTAATAGAGCTGCACCATTTTTGAGTTTTCTGACCAGTTTTGCGATTGTGATTAGATTTTTTATTCAGATTCACATTTTAAGCATAATTTTGTCACTTTTAGTCACATTTTTGTCCCATTCAATTGTGTTTGTTGTAATTAAGTGAGTCTTTGTCACTTTTAGTCGCGTTTTTGTCGCTTTTAGTTGCGTTTTGGGGCATTGAGTTGAATTATTGCACTTAAGAGGTGTAAGAGGTGAATAAAGTCATCTGCTCAGAGGCGACAGAGGCTAAACAACAGGAGACAGAGGAGAAACAGTCAATCACGATACGACAATGTCATAAAAACAGCAGATTGTCACAGGGATGAGCTCACGATTTTTATCACCGTCAGCCCTAATCGTGACCATTTTAGAAGCAGATATCCGTTCTATTCTCTCTAAAACCTTGATTTTCAACCAGTTTGGCAGGAACTCTTGAGGTATTGTCAGGTGTGCTTTCAAAAACATTACAATGTGAGTAAGCAGATTTATAAATGAATCTGTGTTTTGAAGTGTGTCCCAAGCAAACCAAGGAATGAAAAGCCAAACGATCACCACATTTTATGAACTAGACCTTGGAACAGGCAACATTTTACACATAATTTTATAATTGTTTTAATTAAAAGGTGCGGCGTTTTTTTAGATTATGTTTTAGTAGGTGATGTGTCTCAGAATATTTATAGCCAGAAAGGAGTGCCCTGACACAAACTAATTTAGTAATCGTATTATCGCTCTCTGAATCTGAAACGTACAGAGATTTCAAAGCGTGCCGTGTGCTCCAAGAAGAGGTTTCATCTCTCAGACAGAGCAGGAATTAGATCAGAATGACATGAAAACCTATTATGTCTTTAAATATACACAATCAGGACGTCCTAAAGTGGCAAGTCGAGTAAAAATCTTATACACAGTTCACGTTCTAAACAGCTAATTGATTAATTGGACGAAATAATCACTAATCTATCTGCAAAACAATCTAGTCCTAGCTCTAATTAACGTATTAACTTGACTTTATCATTCAGAAAGTTTGATTTCATAAAGCTGGTCACTTATTATAGATATTATGATATATTTTTAAACAATTTGAATGATAGAAAATGCAGTTTTATTGTTTGGTCATGGTTTCATCGTGAATACTCTTACTCTGATGCTTTTTTAAAAATACACTAATCATCAAACTAACATTTGACTTTGTGACTTCCTCGTGAAAAAACCCACAACATTTTAGTTCAGTCAACGTTTGAGCCTGGCCTGGGATCCTGTGGTTCTGTGGCATGTGAAGGATGAAGGTGTGTTGGTAATTACTGTCATTGTTGAATCAATAATTATGAAGAGTTAACATTATTACGGTGTCATCATCAGCCAAACGAGTGCTATTCTGGTCCTGCCCAAACTCAGTGCTTCCCTCAGTCCGACCAACAAAAAAAGTTTTATTTCCTCAGTTCATTTGTTTTTCATTTTTTATTGATTTGGAAGAAAATGCACATAAACAACAGCTGGACACACAGACGGAATATGAATGCAGCTTTATTAGATCGGATGGTGATATATATTGTTTCCAGTATTGGTCCGATATTGAAAATGTAACCAATATTCAGCACAGATTATTGATTTTTCGAAGACGTGCCATTCCTGGTTTATCCTCTGCACTTCATATTGTTTTTTAAGCAGACAAATGAGTAAAAAATTGAATTAAAAATGCTATTAGACTAAAAATATAGCTGTACGATGACACAAACATGCACCAAATATTTTATATCCCAGATTAGGGCTGGGCGATATGGATCAACAATCAATTTTCAATATATTTTGGTATCTCCAGATTTTACCAATGAAAAAACAACCCTCCAGAAATACTGCAAATGAAATACTGCAAATGTGTTGTACCAAATGTTAAAGGCTACTTTAATTTAAGTGCACACATATATTATTATGTTATAACTATATACAAATTGAAGATATGCATTAAATAAACTATAAACTGAACCAAAATGCTCTTCCAACCAGGCAGACAGTTTAGTTTAATTCAAAATAAAGTGCTGCTCAAACCTTGAAAATGAGCATTATCGATTTTATACGATATTTCAAAATGTATATCATGTTTAAAATTCTATTGCCAAGTCGCCCTGTCTCAGATAAATAATGTTTGCTGTTATTTTCAATAGCAGAGGGTTGTGAACTTTTCTAGAACTTAACATTCATTTGTTGGGATTGAAAATATCGGTCATTGGCCACAGCAGCAAGACAAATATCCAACATCAGTATCAGCTCAAAAGATCCATAACAGACCATCCCTTTTGATTAGTTTATATACAGCTACACTAAAAATGTCTGTACTGATACTAGGACTGCACAAGATATCGTAAAAGTATCGATATTGCAGTATTGACTGATGCAATAACGATACAGCAACAAACAAAATATATCGTGATAACACCAAAGTCTTCCATCTGATAGAAATGTTGTGTTTTTAAAATGAAAACACTGAAAAGGGAAAATCATGAATTCAATCTAGTAAATCAGCCTCAGTTTTGTATTTGTTGTTTTTTATTTTAATAGAACAGACATTATTGCTTCAAAAATATGGCTGTGACAATTGGTAGAATTATACTTTATTCATAAATATTCTCTTCATTCACAATATTTCAACATTTAAAAAACATTGAAAATTCAAAAAAGTCAATACATTTAAATATCTCTATAATATCGATATCACAGATCTTGATAGTCATATCATATATCGCAGTATGATGATGATGATTTTTATTTATAGAGCGCTTTTCCACGTAACAGGCCCTCAAAGCGCTTAACAAACCGTTGAAACTAAAGTTGCTGTAACAACAAAACATATACAATTACATTTATAGACAATAAACAGACACCTCAAACAGTTGTAACTGCAGTTGCGGTCACAACAAACACACAATAAACGGTTGACATACATAGCAGGTAGGCACGGGACGATATTGAAATTTGTCACGATTATCACGGCCAAATTGCGATTAAGGATAATATCACGACCGTTATTAAAATTGCTGAAAATGTGGCATATAAAGACATTACTATCTCTTTATATATAAGTTCTGACATATTTGTACTTTATTATAACGATCTAGAGGAGAACATAATCGCTAAGTTGCTTTTTTTCTGCACAATCTGGTGACAAAATGGCGATCATCTTTGTTGACGATTATACAAAATGTAGCACAAACGATTATTGTCTTCCCTTTTTATCACGATAAACGATATTATTGTTTGTTGTCCCGTCCCTAATAGCAGGTAGCTGTATTCTGTAAGTAATCCATACAAAAGATGCAATAATTTCCAATATCGTGCAGCCCTAACGAACACTACAGAAACACAAGAATAACCCCGAACTAAGTGAGACATAATCTGCAGAAAACAAACTCAAGATTAGAGAATGTCATGGTGAAACGTTTTGAAATGTGCGACAAACTGGGTCTAAACAGGCTTTAAACTGGACCGAACCAGGGCTGCGTGACCAAACGGCTCCGTCAGAACTCCTGCTTCACACAAACCTATATGTCGTGTATCATAACAACCCGAGCCCTGGTCTTTCATCGTCTGAATGCAGATGAACCTCCAGAGCCATTCATCTGCTGGAAATGCCTCCCTGATTCCAATTTGAGTTGTGTTTGGCGTCACATTGTGCTGGCCCACTCCGCCATGTTAAGGCCCCTTTATGTGCCCGATCAGAGGGGGATAATTGCACTTAAGTGAACCTCATTTAGCGCCGGCCGGAGCAATTACTGTAACCACACTTCCAGGCGTTTTTCGGCAGATGCTGTCATTGATTCACGGCGTCTTCGATATCAAACGGTGAATGGGATGACACTGGCGCACCATCATGCCACTGACAGATCCGTGGATGGATTATAATTAGTTTTTTTTCTCCCGAACGAACCGCAGTTTTCAGAAAATAATTAAAAACGACAATTAGAAGTGCATTCTTTTAATGATTGACTGCGGTTTAAGGTGGGAAAATGCCTTTCTTCAGGCTTCGTCATTGTTGTTTTAGAGTAAATTTTTTAATTGGTGAAAAGATCTCGCACTTTTTCTACTTTATTTCGACATTGCTTTGCATTTGCTTATCAAAAAAACTGCCACATATTAGTCAGTTTTGTCTTCATTCACATTAATCGCTTTTCTCTTGTCAGTCGAGCTCCTTTAACAAGCCATAATTAAAAAGACAATTACGAACACTTTCTCTTCGCCGGTCGTCGAGGTGGTTTAAGGTGGAGGGAGAAAAAAACATTTCCCCAGGCAAATCCCCGGAGCCTGAAGGAGATATTTTATCATTGTTATTCTGGAGCCAAAAATTCGAGTTTTCGCTCAGCTGGGTGCTTTAATCTATTTTTTGCTATAAATTAATGAATTTTTAAAGAGGCTCTCGCTGGATACGAGGAAAGCAACAGCCGCGGTTCGGTTTTCAAATCAAGCTCCATAACGGCATCTCCGCGCTCCTTTCTCTTTCCGTCTTTCTCTTTCTCTCTCGTGGATTTACCTAAGCGCGTTCATCTCTTATTAATTCGTCGGCTTCTCTCGCTCAGCTCTATACGTCCAGCCACACGTCGATTGTGTTGGACTTTTCTGTGCGCTTGTGTTTTACGTCCACAGCCTCGACAGAACTGGGCATGGATTAGTCGGAGGGTAAAGGCTTGTGATGTTTAATGCATTTGGTTTGCTGCTTTTATATTATCGGCCTTGAATACGTTTACTTTTCCATTTATTGCACTTAGGGCTGTGTTCTGGGGCTGAACGATTGTAGAAAAACGGCAAATTGCGATTTTCCTGACAAGAGTTGCAATTGTGATTTAGACATTTAGTAGGTTTTAGTTTTTCATGGTCGGGTTTTGTTCAAATTTCACTTTTTAGACACAGTTAATGGAAAATATTATGCATTTTTAAACAATTAGCCTTTAAACATGCTCTTGAGTATCTTAAGTTTGGCATCACATGTAGAACTAAAAAAATAGTTTATAAAAACAAAATGAACATCTGTGTCTGGCCTGTTTGCTCTGGCACTCACTGAGTTTAGGCTCCATCCACTGGTTGGAAGATAAAAATGCTTTTTTGAAGAAATGTGAGTGAGCTAGTTGGTTTGTAATGATCGTTTTTCGAGGCAGAAATGCTCAGAACGAGTCTGGCGACGATTTAAGGACTTAAAACAGCAGAAGATTCTCTGTTCAGTGACGTCAGTTATCGAAAAACACAATGAGGAAGTTCATCCAAAGGTTATGTGTACATTCATACAAAAGATGACAACTTGGTGTGCACGCATTCTATGAGTCAAATAAAAAAATCTGTAGTCCGCGAGTATTCTTTTTTCTACCAAATTTGACCCAGATAAAGCAAAAGTAACGCTCCTTGATGGAATATACTTGGAGATGAAACATTAATTGTGAATGTTTCCTGTGTCATTTGGATGTCATTTGTCATAAAACCATAAAACCACTGTTCAAAACATATGGGCACGTCCAGAAAACCATTATTCAACGACATCATCTCAATAATCGATTAGTTGCGATTTATCGATTAACTTGTCTCAGCCCTAATCATGACATCTGTACCGACAAAGTACAGTTCAGGCTCTGATAACCAGGTTTCTTTATGGCACCCAAAAAATATAGAAAAGTGCCGAGGTGAATGCTTGCATGCAGGCGCAGAGATATTGACAACTTTTTAAAATCTCCATGGCAACAGATATGTGTCATCTGTAAATGTCTTGGATGAGGTTTAATTACTGCAGAAAAAAATGTACGAACTGTAAAATAAAACGCAAACGTGCAGGAATATCAGTTTATACTAGGGCCGTAGTCCTTTAGTCGATTAGTCTGTCGATGGTATCTTAGTCGACCAAGATTTTTATTAGTCGACTAATTATTTTATTTACATTAAATTACTGCGACGAGTTGGCCACTGTCCAAGGTGCACCCCGCCTAAAGCCCAAAGGCACTGGGATAGGCTCCAGTCACCCGCGACCCTGGGAACAGGAGTAAGCGGAAGAAAATGAATGAATGAATGAATGAACATTAAACTATTATAAAATGATTTATTTGGCAAAAACCAGAAGATATGGAGTGAGTTAGCACAACTGCACTGGAGTTCATGCAAAAAAAATGACAATTTATACAGAAAAGTACCATGAAACAGTGTTTTTATGTATGAAAATTAGAATAAACTCATGATTCACTCAAGATCTTTAGCTAACTCACTCCATATCTTCACTTTTTCGCTGTTTTTGTCATCTAAATACTCTTAATCAAAAATAAAATAATTGGTCGACTAATAAAAATGTTGTTTGACTAAAACACCATCGACCGATTAATCGACTAAACCAGTGTTTCCCAACCAGGGGTACGGGGACCCCAAGAGGTACGTGAGCAATTACCAGGGGGTACATAGAATGGTTTCAGGTTTTAAAAGAGGATGAAATGTACATTTATCTGAATAAAAAAAGAGTTATTAGTTGCAAAATGTGCATCTTTTTGGCGTATCTTGAACGATAAATACAATTAAAACAAAAATATAATAGAAATAATTGAAATATGTGACAAATAAACCCATTTATTTGCCCGAAACTCAAGTTAACGGGTACTCTTAGCGTGAGACAAAGTTTAGGGGGTACTCCAGACAAAAAAGGTTAGGAAACACTGGACAAAATGACTAAAGGACTCCAGCCCTACTTTATTCCCTTGTTAGGAAGATGACACTGCAAGTTTTTTTTCTTTTTAACCTGTTCTTTTCGCAGCCTTTTAACTTTTCTGTTAGAGACAAAAAGCTAAATTAGAATCCGAGTATCATACATTTTTCAGCATGTCTCTCGACCTTTACTCTCATTCTGACTAATACCGGTCCGTCTTTCTTTCTGCAGGGAAACTGGTGTGTACCTAAAACTCAGAAAGTTCAGAAAGTGAAGGGGAAAAATGTGCGAGGCGGGGGGTAGGTTAGTGTGACTCATACCATCCTCTTGCGGTAGCATAAAAGCTAATAAATCGTGAGCACAGCCTGTTGAAAGTTGACTTGATCGCGCGCCTGAATATTTTCATTTGTGCAGAAGTAATGGTGTGGTTGTGTGTGATATATGCCGTGATTTCAGGCCGTAACTTTGGCGTAGTAAATTGTAATGAGAGACTCTACTATAACCGTTTAATGTGTTGCTCAGCGAGAATGAGGCGTAGAAAAAAAGCCGAAATGTGCGGCCTGAGAATTCGCTTGTGCTAATGAGTGGCACAGTTTGGATGTAAAGCTATCAGAGCTGTGCGAGGCGGGGAAAAATGTCTAATTGTGATTGTGACGAGATGTGCGATTTATGCTGTAATTATGGGATTCTGTTGAAAGTTCACATTTTTTGACGAAAATTGACGAAAAGACTGGAATTTTACACTGACTAACTAATGAAAATCATGTGTTTCAGAACGTTTTTGGTGTCGTTTGTGAGGATTTTAGTGTTGTATTAGTCTCTCTTAGTGTGGTTTTTGTTACTATTAATGTTGTTGTTGCTTTTAGTGTCGTTTTTATGCTTTTAGTGTCGTTTTTATGCTTTTAGTGTCGTCATTGCTTTTAGTGTCGTTTCTTTTAGCGTCGTAGTTGCTTTTAGCGTCGTCGTTGCTTTTAGCGTCGTCGTTGCTTTTAGCGTCGTCGTTGCTTTTAGCGTCGTCGTTGCTTTTAGCGTCGTCGTTGCTTTTAGCGTCGTCGTTGCTTTTAGCGTCGTCGTTGCTTTTAGCGTCGTCGTTGCTTTTAGCGCCGTCGTTGCTTTTAGTGTTTTTTTTGCGCCCTTAGTGTCGTTGTTGTTGCTTTTAGTGTCGTTGTTGTTTTTAGCGTCGTTGTCGCTTTTAGTGTCTTTTTGTTGCTATTAAAGTTTTTGTAGCTATTGGTGTCGTCGCTTTTAGTGTCGTTTTGGTTGCTTTTTTTGTTGTGTTTGCAGCTTTTAGTGTTGTTTTTGTCGCTTTGTGTTTATGCTGCTTTTAGTCAATGTTTTTAACACTGTCAGTTGTGTTTGCGTTTGTGTAGCTTCTAGTCATGTTTTTTGTCACTTTTAGTAAAATTTTGACCCTTTTAGTGTCATTTTTGCCTCTTTCGGTCACAGTAGTATTGCTTTTTGTCATGATTTTGTTGCTTTTAGTTGTGTTTTTGTCACTTGTTTCATGGTTAGCAGTTTTCATGCAGAATACGATATTTTGTTGTTTGTGGAGGAAATGATGGCACTTAAAAAATTGCAGCCTTTGCCAGTTGCTAATTGCTTCCATTAAAATTGCAATTTCGGTTTGATTAATTGTGCAGCTCTAAAAGCTATTGAGTGTTCAGTGCAATAGAAGTTATAGACAAGCAGTGAGACTGAAAGCTTGGATCACTTTGACTCATTTTCCTGGATTCATGCTTGAGGAAAGACATTTGATGCATTTGCTGGAGAAAAAGGATGTGTTTTTACCAAGTTGTGATTGGTAAGTTTTCAGTTCAACTCAAAAGAAGTTGAAGTTGTACTAAAACGTTGAATATCTGCATTAAGGATTTGCTGCAAGAGTATATTTAACACAGGAATTAACAAGTTGTAGTTGTAGTTGATGACAATATTTTCACACTAATATTTCTGGTAAGTCTGTGTCGGTATCTCATGTGTTACTATTAGAAGCAAATTGCAAACCTTTGTGAAAGTCAGCAAAGTTTTAAGTTGAATTGGTTTGAAAATCAGGGTTGATTGCTGCTACTTTTTTGACATTCAACAAATAGGCTCTGTGTACAGAATTTCAGTGGGCTATTTGTTTTTATAATTGCCTTTGTACTGCTGAATACTTCCTGTTAGGGCTGCACTATATATCGCAAAAGTATTGATACCGCAAAAAACGAAATATATCACAGTAACAACAAAGTCTTCCATCTGATAGAAATGTTCTGTTTTTAAAATGAAAATACTGAATAAAATCTAGCTTTTTCAAACTAAATTAGCAGAACAATGGCTAAAAAGAATAGACTATTTCTGATTTTCCTCAATTATACACTAAATATTCTTTATCTAGAAGCTTCATTCACAATATTTCAACATTTATTTGGTTAAACATGTTTATTATAAGCCTCAATCTACAATAGAAATATTCACAGACTAGTCGACTACTAAAATAATAATTAATTTCAGCCTTAGTAAAAGTGTATTTAACTATCGCAATAATATCGATATCGCAGATCTTAATAGCCACATCGCAATAATTTCCAATATCGTGCAGCCCTTCTTCCTGTCTAGTTTTATTGCTTTGGGGTTCAAAATTAATAAATGCTTAAAGATGAGGCAGTGAACAATGAGCTGCAGGTTCTTTCTGTGTTCTGTGATGATAAATGGAGGCATTTGTGGGTCAGTGCTAATGCTAATGCTAAGTTTGATGTATTTAGCTCGGGTTTAAGACGCTAAATACTAAACTTAGTGTAAATTAAAGCGTATTCTAACTCCATATATTGATAAATG
The DNA here is from genome assembly GCA_019453435.1 of Rhinogobius similis. Lineage (NCBI taxonomy): Eukaryota > Metazoa > Chordata > Actinopteri > Gobiiformes > Gobiidae > Rhinogobius > Rhinogobius similis. Next base: position 6,956,167 of record CM033627.1, on the reverse strand, counting down.
TATTAACCAGGAGTGACCCAGCAGTTTATCAGGTTCTTCCGTTCATTTTTGTTCACTTTTTTTACGTTGTTTTGGCTAACGTTTTTCCGAGAGGCTGCTTGACAACATCTTTACAGAGTATACTTGCAACAGAATCATTTTTTTAAATAAAAATGTTTAACTTTACATTTTCCTAGTGTCATTTTACAGGAATTCATGCTTCGTTTGAGTGATAAAACATTCTTTTTTAGCACATGACAATAATCACTAATAGATTAACTTGTTCAGCTCTGGTATTTTCTTTATACTACCGTGTGGTTTCAAACTCTTTCTGAAACAGTTTTAGTATTGATTAGTCCAGTGTTTTTCAACCTTTTTTGGGCTGTGGCACACTTTTTGGGTTTAAAAGCTACCGCGGCACACCAACTTCTACAAAAACATTACCAAAACGGACCATTTAGTTAAAAAATATGGTATATAACACGCCAACTAATGTTTGTGCCACTTTAAATTTGGTAATAGTGATGATTTTGTGTTATTTTTTTGTGCAGAAGTAGCTCAGGACAAAGTAAATAAGTCAGTTACATCCACATTTGTCGATCTGTAAACTCAATTGGGCATTTTTCAAGGCACACCTGGCAAAACCTCAAGGCATATATCTGATTTTTGATACAACCTTCAGATTAAAAAATAAATAAACACTTCGATTCTTTTCCGCGATTATCCTGTGATACTTTTGGCAATCGTTTGGAAATGTGCTCAATTGTGCCGACTAATTTCTTGGTGCAGATTCAAGTATCGCATTCAAAGTTAATGGACCGTAAATACAGTACACAAAATATTTTATTCATTGTCACTCAAAGTTGTCAGTCCTGTCAAGTCGTTACAGCTATTCCAGTCCCATTGATCGTCCTTCGCCATCGCACGACTGAGACATTTCACCGACCCAGCTTTGGCTAACCCGCACCTTTGCCTTTTAGCTTCTCCTTTTTGCTGGGCCGCTGTGGACGGTGTCGGTGTGGGCCGCTCCAGAAATAGCTGCGCTCACGTAGAATTTGGCGGCCGTGTGTGATGTGGTGCGTGAGGCTCATGATCCGCTCGGGCCAGCGCCAACTTCTGCAGATGTGGTTTTGGTCCGGGGCGGCGGGCTGTGATGGATCTGTTCGACGCGGTGATTTATTTTTTTTCACTTTTTCTACAAACCTCTCGTCTCGTCTGCTCCGCGCCGTCCTTTGCAGATTCAGCACAATGTTAGAAGCCCCCGTCTTACCTAATTGTCTGTTGTCAAGCCTGAAGAACGGGAAGTCGTTTCTGGAGTCTATAAGTCATTGAAGGAGCGTTACACTCAAAGCAGCTGTTGGCTAAGCTAATGCTAACTTTTATTGAAAGGTAAAATATAAAGAAACAACCAACAATTTTTATTAAAGACTACCTTTTGTTTGTATGTATAGATTACTTTGTTTTTTTTGTTTTATTGTCATATTTATTATGCTTCACGATTAGCATTAGCATTAGCATTAGCATTGACCCACATTGAAGTATAAGTCGAAGGTGCGTTACACTCAAAGCAGCTGTTGGCTAAGCTAATGCTAACTTTTATTGAAACGTAAAATATAAAGAAACAACCAACAATTATTATTAAAGACTACCTTTTGTTTGTATGTATAGATTACTTTGTTTTTTATTTTAATTTGTTTAATTTTCATATTTATTATGCTTCACAATTAGCATTAGCATTAGCATTGACCCACAGACGCATCCTTTTTTCTACAAAGCAGTTCTGCCGAGACCTGGTTAGCTTAGCTGCCTCAAAGCCTCACATTTAACAAAATTATCTGTTCCTTAACCTAATCCTAACCTCCAATACCACTTTATAATAACGACACCTTAATTAGCCTTAACAAAGTATGAACAAAGACTTAATTCATAATGAACATATCGTTTATTAAGCGTGATTTAGACTTAGCAACTATTAAGGAATAAGGGTTAAAGTATTAGCCTGAATTATTCTTAATAAACTATTTGTTCACTTTGAATTAAGTCTTTGTTGATGCTTTATTAAAGGAGGAATGAGTGTAGTTATTATAAAGTTTTACCCCTAACCTTACCCTGATTGTGAAAAAATATATAGTAAAAAATAAACTTTTGCCAGCATAGGCACCAATGCAGAGCGGTGTTGTGTGGCATAAGTGGGTTTCGGAAAAAAATTGAAGCATCACACCTCCTCCATTTATCGCCACAGAAATCTCTCTGGAAAATCTTCATCTCATTTATAAAGACTTTAACATGTGACAGTGACATCCACCTGCAGCTCACTGTCACTGCTTGATCTTTATGGACTTTTTGTAGAGTCATACTAAAATTAATGTAAATTTAAGGCATTAAGTGATATTTATCTGGAGTGTTCTTTTGCTCCAACCAAAAGTCAACGATAGGTGATTGTATTGCTGGATATTGACGTTTTCTCAAGCTAATATTATACAAATGTCTCACCTGTGGCTCAATGGCTCAGTGGTTAGAGCCTTGGCCAAAGGGTTCGCAGTTTGATCCCAGCTCCAACCCTGACTGTTTACCTGCGTGGTGTAAAGTAAGATAAGGCACACTTTATTGTCCCCCGTAGGAAAAGCGAGGTTTGGTCAGGACTACTTTAGCTCAGAGGTGGAAGAAATTTATAAAAATGGATAGTATCTCAATTTTTCTTTTGGAGATTTCTGCCTTTTTGTGGTCAGTTTTATGGTCCGTTCACATTTTGTGCTCGATTTGAACCTCAACCAAGACATATACAGAGACATATTAGCACATTCCTGATGCACTGTGTAAATATTGTTATTAGGAAATTGAAATGATAATATTGGGATATTCTTTTTGGTCAATATCGCCCATCCCTGCTTTAGCTGGTGGCGTTTAAGCGATTATACACATACATTTACAGTCTATTTAGGGTTTAGCCTTTCCATTTTCATCAGATGGACTGTTTTAAACACTCTTAAACGCATGCTTTCTTCAGCTTCAACTCACAAACAGAACTCCAGTCAGCCGCCCTAATCAGCCTCAGTACGTTGCATGTTTCTTTATTCAGAATCTTAATGTGGAGTTGGCTCTTTCTTTCCCTTTATTGACTCTAGAAATCCTGTATTATTAAAAGCAACCTCCTCGTGGCCCATTATCCGTGCATACATTTGTGCTCAGACTTGGATGTTGCCTGCTGCTGCTGTTACACTGTGCCATTCTCTGCCCGGCTCTTCACAAACAACAAGTCTGCAGAGAATTCCCAAGAATGCTCCTCGTTACCCAGATGAGTCACACTTCCTCTGGCCCGCATGCCTCTCCCTCGGGCTGGATGAATGAAAGGGAGGGACAGGCCAACAGGGCGGGGCTTCAGCCTTAAGGGGGCGCTGCCTCGGCCACTTTTTACTAGACTATTGTGGAAAAAAAATTGATTTGGTGTGTCGCCCAGCTGCGGCTCACAAACCTGGAACTGGGACTGCGATTCTCGTAATCTTTAAAGTGAGATTGTGTTTATTTGTCTACAGTGAGCAGAACAGTTACGTGCATTGACAAGACCACGTGAGGGATTACGTTACAGGGATTGCTTGAAGCGATGACGTCACATTTTTACAACATATTTTCCTTGAATTGTTACACCATGAGGTTTAAAGTGCGTATGATGGGTTTCGAGTCATTTCTAATTTTGACATTATCTGGTGGGATAACGCGTTTTGTAAATATAAAATACAGTTTTACCCAAAGAATTAGCAGCTTGTGAAGAAAACTTGAAAAATAAGTTGAAAATTACAGAAAGTAGAGCAGAGTTATAAAAAAATATTTGTGACATCACACTAGGAAGACATCCAAATATGAAGCAAAATATTTCTTTGAATTCTTTGAACATAAATTCAACAAAATAAAGATGTCTTGTTGTTGTTGGTTGTCAAATTATAATTTCTGTGACATTTGAGGAGTTTTGGCCCAGTGTAAAACATGGTTGCTAAGTAACAGTTGGTTTCCTAGTGTGATGTCATGAAAATAAATAATATAATATAGCCGCAAGCGGCAATGATCGGCCCTCGCCTGCGCCGCCGCCTCAACATAAAGAGGGCGCTTACGCGCCCCAATTTCCCTCCTCATAAAATACCTGCTGCCGAATCTGTGGCGCTACCGCGCCTCCTACTTCTCATATTTCACTGAAAATGATTCAAATTTGGTCAAAGTTTGCGGCTGCGCCGCACAAAGACTGTAATACTTGTGCTAAAATCCTGGATAACTTTTAGTGCCCCACTCCTCAGGATGATTGATGAAATTGCTTATTCTTAGACATTAACATGACATGATTTAATAAAGCCACTATCTTTGTTACAGAAAGTATTTTTGTATGCATTGTGAAAATGTTTTAGTCGTCATGATTAGCTGATCAATCGTAGCAGCCCTAATTTAAATTACACATTCGCCAGTGTTCAAGAACATGAGAAAACTAAAAACTTTTAAACTGAGACTAAGAAGGAATAGTGTTACCAAAACATTGAAAGAACGGTTTCTACTTTCACACAAAACAGACTCATCATTTCTGTGAAGAGAAACTGAAGCCGACGCAGTGTCCGAGTGGTCCTTGAACTTTAGAAACGTCTGCGCCTCAGCGTTCAGATACGAGCCGCCTTTGAGAGGAACTAGAGTTACCACATTGTGAGCCTCTGAAAGACCGATGAATGATACGGCTTCATCATACTGTTATCAGCCGTGAGATCATTTGTGCTATCCTTGCAGCTCTTGCTTGTTAACACAAATTAAATCACATACAATTTGTAAAATAAAGGTGTGCTGTGCATGAAATGGATACTTTTGGCTTGCCTAACCTCCTTTTTGAAATGGATAGCAGTCGCATTTACCTGTGAATTATAGGATTGAAGTTAATGCAGGCTGATCCCGAAACTGCAAAGAATCCACTCAGCATTAGCTCCATAGTCGGTGAAGTTGGGCTGTGAATTTTTCTGACCGGTGTTGTAAAAGATAAATCTCAAATCTAATTACAAGATTAGATTTGCGATTTATCTTTTAAAGGTCCCATAACATGCAAAATCGACTTTTCAGAGGTTTTAACCTTCCTACAGTGCTATTTGGGCCTCGTATGTGTGCCCAAAGTGGTTTTTTGATTGATTCCCGCATGCTTTCGCTAGAGAACTGTCTTTTTTGTCCCCCTCGGCTGAGCAGCAGACGGGGGCTCATCCCATGGATGACGCGGCTTCCCAAGGATGACGCGGTGTTTAAGCCACGCCTCCAGGAAGCGCGCAGCCGCAGAATAAAAACAGCTAATGCTAATGCTACACAGTAATTACACGATGGATACGACAGATCGAAGAGTTAGCTTGTTATTTACCAAACGGCAACGTGCGTCGTCTCCAGGTCAGATCCAGGACGTAGGACTCAGCACGACGCACCGTCAGGACGGATAAAAGGTTTATTCCGTGTTTGTGTATCGCTGTTTACCGGAGCACACGGCGCATGCGCACTATCTCCGCTCTAGGCTTCGGCACGGGTTGGGTGGGGGAGGCTCGCGGGTTGGGCGTGGGAGGCAGCCTGCTCTCTGTTCGGGGGGGTCAGATCTCAGAGTGAGCCGTTTGCTTTTGCAAGGAGGGGGGCCAGTCCAAGAAATGGGTGTTATTTGGAAACTGTTATGTTATGGATATTGCACAACGCAAAATTTTATCAACAAAGCCCTTAGAATAGACTGTGTAATGGGGAAAATAGCAGAATATGGGACCTTTAATAATGGGATTCTGTTTAAAGTTCACATTTTAATATCAACCAGGAAAATGCATGTATTTCAGAACGTTTTTGTTGCTTTTTGTGGCTTTTAATAGCATTTTTTTCATTCTTTTTATGTATTTTTGTTGCTTTAAGTTGCATTATTAACACTTTTAATGTAGTTTTGTCGCTTGTTGTCGTTGTTGTATTGCTTTAGTCAAATATGTGTCTTTTTTTTCAATTTTAATCACGTTTTTTCACATGTTTGTCACTTTAAGCTGCATTTTTTTCCCACTTTAACGTGTTTTTCTCACTTTTAGTCACATATTATTCTTATTATACTTTTAGAATTTTTTTGTTGCATTTTTGTGCGATTGTCGTTGCTTGTTGCATGCATTTTAACAAATCTAAACTACAGGTTCAGCAGTTTTTATGCAGAAAAAATGTATATTGCTGTTTGTTTATGGAGGAAATAATAGCGATTTGCATTTTGCTAATTGTGTTCTTTAAATTTCAATTCGATTTAATTGTGCTGCCCTGTTGTATAGTTGTGTTCTTCTATCATTTACTGTCTTATATTTTGCTAAAACTGGATTGCACTTTTGAGTTTGCCAAATAATTTGATTCCTCTGTGTTTTTCCCCTCCACTGATTGATTAATATTGATTTCAAAATGATCCCTGCCTGACTCTGGTTGAACAGGTTGTAGAAACAGAACACTCTTGTAATCTGAGAGCGACGCAGGACGATGGGAGGAAGAAGAATGAATGAGCAAGCTGCACGCTATTATAAGACGTGAGATTTGTGTAACTTCTGGTGCTATTTGCCTTGTTAACACGTTTTATGAGAGAAGACGTGGGAGAATTGGATTATCCTGATGAATAGCACTGAGTTTAGCACCAGGCAGCATCTCTTTACCCCCCCTTCTTCTTCTACTCTCTCCATACCTGCTCGTCCTGGTCCCGAGCCAGAATCCATGACTCACGGGAGACTCTCTGACCTACTTTTCACGTCTTCAAGGAGTGCCAGCCGAGTTTTATTATTTGTCAAACAATGCCGTGAGTCGAAATCAGTCAATTAAAATGTGCTTAAAAAGTAAGAAGAGTTATTCGTCTTGCATTTGCGGGGAAAACTGTTAAAAAGTAACGACTGTGGACAGCATAAGTTTTAAGTATTAACTTTTTTAACAGACGAATGGTCGACCGGTAATGCGAGTTTTGGCAGGCTCGATAACGGGAGACTCTTGTAAAGATGTAAAAGCATATTTCAGTTTTAGCTTTCATTGGTTTGTTATTCCTAGATAACTTTTTATTGAACGCTGTGGATGAAACTTTCAGGAGTTGCAGGTAATGAACGGGCTGTGAAAAATACAGTGTGGATTGGGTTGTTTGTTTTCTGAACTTAAAAATCTACAGTTTGAGTCCAAATCTACCACAGTGAGATGAATTTGAGTGCATTGGTGGCTAGGGCTGCATGAGATGGCAAAAAATTATTATCACGATTTCGATTTTATTGCGATTTTTCTGACCAGTGCGATTGTGATTAGAGTTAGCGATTGATGTTTTTAATTATAGGATTCTGTTCAAATTCACATTTTAAACAATTTTGACGCTTTTAGTTGCGTTTTTGTCACGTTCAGTTGCGTCTTTGTCGTTTCTCGTCACGTTTTGTCACTTTTAGTCATGTTTTGGTGCATTATGTATGTTGTTTGTGGACGCATTTTTGACGCTTTTGAGCGCATTTTCATCACTTTTTGTCATACAACTACCCTTTACAAACAATATACTTGATATTCAAAATTTGCATATCTTTAAAAATGCATTCACAACATTATATATTTCCCTGATTTCTACTTTTTCCCCACAGGGTTTTTTGTAGTTTTTTTATTGCCGAGAAAGAGGGTCAAGGACAGTTATCCATTTGCTTAATTCCTTTGGACATTGTTTAATCTGCTTTTCTGTTTTTGATTATTGACTGTTTCATTGTCGCCCAGTGAGGCAACTACTTTTTTGATTTTTGGGTGTTACAAAAATGAAATTCATTGAATATATCGCCCTCCTCTGCTGAACGCTGCGCTGTGTTATGTTTCTGGGGGAGTTTATGAAAATGTTATTGCTTTGCTGGGGATGTTCCACGGTGTGGTATGTCATTACAGGTGTTTTATTGCTCTAAATTCCTTAAAAATATGCATACGTATGACCTGTAACTTGTCCCCATGGAGATTTATACATTTAGTACCATACTGTGGAACATTCTAGGTAGGACTGGGCGATAAAGTGTTAAAAATCGAATTGTGAGCTCGTCCCTGTGACAGTCTGCTACTTTTGTGAAATCGTAATCACTGTTTGTCTCTTTAATGCAGCTGTCTGTTCAAACACACTTTTTCTCCTGGTGTTTAGCCTCTGAGCAGATGACTTTTTTTATCATAGCTGCGGGAACTAGGGGTGCAGAAGGTTCAATAGCACCCCCTGCTGGATGGTCAGGATTATAAGCAGGCTCATTGCTGGTTTTGCCCAGAGCAAAACTATATCTATTCTACGTAAGATAATTGAAACACATTATAGAACAACACAGTTTCTGTTCTAATAAATTGGTATTTTTACTTTTATCAAATGTTTTTGCTGTCAACTATATGCCTGCAGGTTAAAGTCAGGGAAAACTAAACCTGCGATGGTGCGTGGCGCACTGAGCGCGCAAACCGCTGTTTACCGATGTTTTTATATTTTCTTAAATGTGAGTAAATAAATGAGGAAATTACGACACCGGGCTGGATTAAACGGTAGAAACTACACCACGGACGCCTAAATGTGCGCACTTTGCTGGAGTTGCAGGCTGCATGTGCAACAACTGATGTTTGAACCTGACACAACGCATAAGAACCAAACTGAGTTTACACGGAAAGACAGCGGCAAAAATCTACGTGGGAAACTGAAGTGAAGTAAACAGCTCGTTGTTGCACCGTGTTGCTGTCATAAGGCTGTACTGGGTCCTACTGTGTTAAACATTGATATTATTTACTTTGGCACATGCCCTGTTGACCATCGCCAAATGTCATTTTCACACGTACAAGTCGAGGCTCATGGTTTCATACAGACATGCTCGTCCATGTGTGTGTTGGTGTGTGCTTGCGTGTGCGTTTTTGCGTGTCGGTGTGTGTAAAGTGAGGCTGGGCGCTGACGCTGTCCTGTGGCAGAGTCAGGAGCAGTGTCTAATAATTAACTCTTTATGCCTTTTTTCTGGTGTATCTTGGATCATTCTCCAAACGTCACATGGGTCCTGACCATAGACATAAAAAATAATGGACAGACTGTCGTCGCTCCGCCCCATTCATGAAAATGCGGCTCAGTCATGGAGAATTCAAAATGGCCGCGGGTTAGCCCCCACCACTCCCCCCTCGGTGGGGAGGCGGGGAGGCAATTTGGGGCGACCTTTTTGCTGACGCATTGCCGTCGTAGCCTCTATAGTTACCGCCCACTCGTAGGTGTTTGGCTGCGCCGTGACATTTCCGGCGCCAGAAGCCCGCCTTCCTCATTAGATATTCAAGAACTTTAAAAAATCACAGCGGCTAAACCAGCCTGGTTCAAAAAAATTCACCCCCCTCAGCGTTGTCACAGAGCCGTAAGCTAACGTTTGAGACCAAAGCCGTATTTTGAGCCAGGCTCTAAAGTAGGTTTTGAAACGTCTAACTCCCCATTGACTTGCATTGAATAATTCTACTTCCGCAGCCAGCCCCTAGCGGTCAGCACCAGATTGCAAACATGGCAGCCTACAGTCGGCGGCTCAATTTGAGCGCGGTAGCCTCGCCCACTGGTCCTGACGTTATTTTTGTGTGAGTACCCTTAGTTGGCCCTAAATAAACGTATGTAACTGCACGGAAAAAAAACGAAACAAAACTGCACCCCCTTCCAAAATTACATTCCCGCATCTTTGCCTCTCATAGACTAGAGCTGCACAATTAAACAAAATTGACACAATCGAAATTTTAATGGATGCAGTTAGCAAATCACAAAGGCTGCCACGTTTGAAGTGCATAATTTCTTCCACAAACAACAAAATCTCTTGGTTTGATTTGAATAAAAACTGCTAACACTGTAGTTTGGATTTGTACAAACAAGCGACAAAAGTGTGACCAAAAGTGATAAAAATGCACTAAAAATCATCAAAAACCTGCTTACTAACAACAAACGTGACACAATGCAACAAAATGTGACAAAAAGCAACAAAAACACACCTAGAAGTGACAAAAAAACGCAACTAAAAGTGACAAAATTGTGTTTAACATGTGAATTTGAACAGAATCCAATTATTGAAAGACCTAATCGTAATCGTACCGGTCAGAAAAATCACAATTAGATACAGTATTTTTCCTAAATCGTGCAGCTCGATTATAGACAATAGAAAAATACAAAGTGAACACGATCGTGCTAAAATCGAAATCATGATCTGGCCACAAGAAAATCGCGATAATAATCTTTTGCCATATCGCCCAGCCTTAATTCTGAGCAATAACATCTCCATGGAGACAAGCGGGTAGCCCACAGCCCTCTTACTACGACGCTGGAGTGGATTTTGTTGACCTCATCACATACCATTTTGTTTATATTTTACTTTACGTTGAAAAAGTATAAAATATAATCAACAAAAGTCTAAGTCAGCAGGTCCGCCCCCTCATTTCTCTCATTATCGCGGCCGCTTTTCCGTCTTAATAGGCCCAAAAGTCGACTATTATCAGCTATCATTAAATATAACTCACTTAAGCGCCGCCATAATCCTGCACTATGTTCCTGCTCTTCCACCCACGCTCCCGCCTCATCCAGGTAGTGTGAGATTAGCGCTACTCTGTGCCGACAAAGCATTTACGCCGGTGAATCAGTGAAAGTCGCCCCGAGGCCTAGGCCGTGTGTTTTGGTAATGACGGCGTGTTGGCGCAACAGCGGAGCCGGCGTTTGCACAGTTGTACTTTAATATCACAAGGATTACGGCTGAGATATAAAAAGTTTGAGTACACAAGCCGTCTCCCTAATGCCTGGTTTGGAGATCGACTATAAAAACATCAAATGGGATCAAAGGGTGTGGATATCTGATCGTTTTATCGCGGCGGGGACTTAACCAGGGGCCGCACGGAACGTTTTGACGGAGATTAGCGAGAATCAAAAATGTTGTTTTTCTCTGATTGGTGCAAGTGGAAGGATCGAGCAGAGGAAGGGTCCACTTTGTTGTTTAGCACGTCGTGGCTAATGCTAATCGCTAACGTGAGAGAGTCCTGAACAGTCTTTTGGTTCGTGTTAACCTTTTTTGGATGAAATCTTAAAATTGAACATTGGATAATGAAATAAATATGTTGAATGAACACGTTTTTCTTTGTTCAAATGTGATACACGCATTATTAGTTTGGTAATTCCAGCTCTGTTTGCAATGAGGACAAAGGTTTGCACCGTATTGCGTTATGTTTTAGGGCTGGGCCATGTTGACAAAAATGATCCCAATAACAATATTCAGAGGATAATATGTCAATCCATCAGAAATATCAAAAAAATGACGTTAAACATTTTAGTTGAGGAACAGCTGGGCAGTTCATCGAAAGAGCAGCAGATCAAGTGACGTGAAATCATGAATTTTTTTTTAATCGAGAGGGTCACAGTCAATACTCTTTGACTTTGGAGGAAAAAAATGTTTGTGTGTTAAATGGCATAGATTAAAAGTCTGTTAAGTAATCATCCTGAATAATTACTAAAAGCCATTTTTATTTTGTTTCTGAAAAGCCTAAATAAAATAAAATTGAATTTGATCAATATGAAGAAAAAAAAAGTTTTTCCATATTTCCCAGCCCTAAATTGAGGTTTAATTATCAGACAAAAGTGATTTTACAGACATTTCTCCTTTTTATTTGGGGTTTTGGGGTAAAAATTTCAGTTCTTTTTGTAGCTTTTTTTACTATAAACTCAGGATTCAAATGTTGTGTATCTTCAAAACAACATTTACAATAATATCTAAATTTTGATTCTCTACATTGTTTAGAAAGTGGACATTGCTATGTGCTGCAGTGCCTCCTATCATAATTGGTTATTCCAGAACTTGGTGAAATGAAAACATTTTAAACCAGACATGAAGAAGAAAATAAAGCTTCAATTGAGTTTGATTAGCTTAAATTGTCTTATACAGTTTCAAAGTTTTGAGCACACCATTATTCCCCTTATTCTTGTTGCCTCACATTTGATCTAAACGTGTGATCCCTGCTCCGTTTTGACTCGGGAAAGGTGTCCGTTTGCCGTAATCCGCAGTAGCTCGTCGACTCCGCCGGCTTTGAATGGTAATTGCCGTCTTTTTGGTGGCGCTGTCTTTCATTGCAGCGAGCGTCGTGAGTTCAATGGCACGTCTGTTTTACTGCTCTTCCCCCCCCTCCTCCTTTCCCTTACAAGACTGTGAAGCTTTGATATGTCAGTTTTGTTTTAGTCTGCCGCCTCCGTCTTGACACGATGGGCCCAGACCTCACAGAGACCCCCCCGGCTCGTGCGCCCCGGGGTGTGTGTAACTCGTTTATCCAACTTCCTCGACTTCCACCGCCAAACTCCCTCCTCTTATTAAGATTCACAAGGCGAGTGTGAAAAGGCTTAGTACCAGGGGGCCGTGGCTGGTCCAGCGGGGGGTACGGCACGGACTCTAATGACTTAATGTGCGCTGTACAGATACATGGACACGTCCCGGCGAAAACGGGAAACTACTGCTGCTCGCGCTGTGTTTTTCCTCGTTGCGTTTGAGGGAAAAGGCCAGTTAATCACAGAACGGCTTATTGCAACAGGCGTCAAATTAGCAGTGACTATCGTTAAAGCTGCGTTATCTGATTTTCACGCGAAACAAAAAAGTAGGTATTTATTGGGGCTTAATGACTAATCAACTGATTGTGACTCATATTTTGACTCTTTAATCATTATCTGGACTATACAGACAGTGGAACTATTAAATAAAGAAAGAGTAAACAATTTCTTGACTTTTATTTTATCAATAATACACTTAATTAGAGCTGTGGTCGACTAAAGCCTTGATTTTCAACCTGTGTGCCGGGGAACAGGTGTGCCTTAAAAAAATGTCCACCTTAAGTTTACATGTTGACAGTTGTGGATGGAATTGACTCATTTATCATACTGGAGCAACTTCTTCAGTAAACAAACTGATGACATCACACTGGGGAGACAAACTTTATACACGATTTACACAAAATAAACTACTTTTTTGACCATTTAAACTTTAATTCAACTAAATAAATAAGTTCAAATATATTTTTATTTGTCAGGTAAAAGAATTGATGACATTAGATGAGTTTTAGCCCAGTTTACAGTGTGGTTGCTATGGTAATTTCCTAGTGTGATGTCATTATTTACAACCAGGAAGTGAAATTAAAACTTATAAAACTGCTAAACCGGGATAACATTTGTAAAGAATTTTAGCAAAACTTGAAATATATTTATCTTAACTGCATTTTAGGTAAATGAGTGGTCCGACCTGTCATGGGCACTTTAAGCTGTAATTAATTTGATCACATCTGTCATTTATTTTACTCTCAGTGCTTCCTTTTTCTCCCGACACACAGAAATGCGATGCAATTTCACGATGCATGATTAAATCCTTGGTTTCACAGACCAGTAAATGGTTAGTTTTTTTCTTTTTGTCATGATTTAAATGCTGCCCGTCGTTGTGGGGGGTGAGGTAAAACGTTTGGAGGTGATACATCTTCCCCGCAGGCGGCCACAGCTCCCCGATACTGTGTTTTTGTTCAAGTCCAGTTAAAGAAAGTCTAACGGACGCTCCGACAAAGATGGGCTTAATTGGAGAATAACAAATTATGCGGCCTTTGGTAATGCTGATTGCTGCTTGGGTTTATGTCTGATAATCCTCATTTAGTCCTCAGAAATGATTGCCTATTTCCAGCTTTTTATCTTGTCTCCTCTTGAATGAATCTTGTCACGTTTAAAAGGGGCCCAGCGGTGATTCACTTCGACCACCGCGATGCCATTCAATTTGTTTTATCTCAGTTTGGCGTTCACAAAAAATAATTCAATATTTATTTTTACATTAGTCCATCTACGAGCATTTTAGTGTTTGTTTTTCTTTAAACATTTGTAGCGGTTTGTGCCAGTGAAGATTCAGAGTAACAGAAACAGAACGGAAATTCTATCTTTCTATTCTAAAAACTATTGTCTAAAATAGGGCTGGGCGATATGGCAAAAAAGTATATCAATATTTTCTTATGGCCAAATCACGATTTAGATTTTATCACGATTCATGTTCACTTTGTTTTATTTTGTTGACTTGATAGAGCTGCACGATTTAAGAAAAATATCTAATTGTCATTTTTCTGACCAGTGCGATTGCGATTAGGTTTGTGATTTATGTTTTAATAACAGGATTCTGTTCAAATTCACATTTTAAACACAATTTTGTCGCTTTTAGCTGTATTTTTGACAGGTTCAGTTGTGTTTGTCGTATTTAAACACATCTCTGTCACTTTGTAGTTTGTAAGTGCGTTTTTGTCGCTTTTGAATGGATGTTATCACGTGCTTGTGCTTGTTTCAGAACATGTTTGTACAAATCCAAACTACAGTGTTTTTATTCAAATCAAAGCAAGACATTTTGTTGTTTGTGGAAGAAATTATTGCACTTCAAAAATTGCAGCCTTTGTGATTTGCTAATTGAACTGAATTAAATTTAAAAAATGAACATTGTGCAGCTCTAGTCAATATAACAGGTAAATAAAGTCATCTGCTCAGAGGCTTCAGAGGCTAAACAACAGGAGAAAAAGTAGTTTGAACAGACAGCTGCATTAAAGACACAAACAGTGAATCATGATACGACGATTTCACAAAAATAGCAGATTGTCACAGGGACGAGCTCACAATTCGATTTTTATCACCATATCGCCCAGCCCTAGTCTAAAAATGTAAATATAGTAGAGATGTAGAAAATTAATCAAGAGTGATTTACCTTTTATCAAGCAATGCCTTATAAGGACGCCTATTCCTAGCAATATGTAGCAATAAAAAGTTAATTATCTACGCAGATAAAAGTCATATTCCAGTGAATTCCATTCCATAATAACATACTTAAAGGTCAACTATAACTTTTGTAGTGGAGGCTCTGACGCCTGCTTGTGTCCATGATGAGGTTACTATTTTGCCCTGGAATGTTCCACAGTACGGCATTAAACATCCATCCTGCAGTTATTCAATTATGGGCGTTTTATTGCTTTAATAATCCTTGAAAAACTGCATTCTAACTGTGACTGGGCTCGCCTCTCCATAGATCTCATCTGTAACTTGTCCTGGTGGTGTCACCTGCTTGTCTCTCGGCGTCTGAGGGAACGTCCTCTAACAGACCTCTGTGGGGGAAGCAATCCATTCATTTTAATGTAGACGAGCTGCTCGATCATCGGCTGGTCAACAAATACAAGAGTTTAGGAGTTTTATTGAGCCAAATACTGACACAGAGATATGGAGAAGAATAAAGTAGTCCAACTGATTAAAACTGTATAAATATCCCAGATTGCTAACAGCAGCTGTGGGCTAAATGCTACCACGATGCTAGCGCCGCCTGCTGTATTTTAACAACAGAACAATCAGTTTACTCGTTCTGTAGTTAACAACAACCCCATTAAAGTGCGTACGACGGGATTTTACGATTGTCTAATTTTGACTTTTTTCAGTGTATTAATACCTCTTGTAAATATAAATTATAGTTTTACACCAATCAGATCACTGTTTGTGGAGAAAAAGTGAAAAATATGTTGCCAGTTTCAGGAAGTAAACACACTGATGACATCACGCTGGGGAGACAAAGGTCATGCATAATTTACACAAAATAAACTACTTTTTTGACCCTTTAAACATTGATTCAACAAAATAAAGATGTTCACGTGTATTTCTCTTTGTCAAATGAACAAAATCTGTGACATTAGATGATTAGATTACATTACATTAGATTTTGGCCAGTGTACAGTGTGGTTACTATGGTAATTTCCTAGTGTGATGTCATACTTTACAACCAGGAAGTAAAATTTTAAACCAAAAAAATAGCTAAATGGGGTAAAATTTGTAAAGATTTTAGTAGAAATTTGAATATATTTATCTTTTATCTGCATTTTAGTTAAATGTGTATTTCAACCTGTCATAGGCCCTTTAAGACTCAGCTGTGATTCAACTTCAGTTAGTTGTGCTTAAAATACACCTAAGTTGCCAGGAAACACCTTTTTAAAAGAGGGAAGAAACTGCAAATCCCACCCATGCCAGACCATGACCTCTAATATGACACGCTGCCATCTGTAACTATGGAGATAGATAACATTAATGCCTCACTGTGGATCATTCCAGGCAAAGGCATACCCGTTCCATAAAGGTACGTGAGTGGCCAACACTCCAAGTTACAGAGTGCACTTTGTTTTGCCAAATCATAGTCCGGTTCTGTGTTGGCTCTTGACCGTTTAAAGTGTCCAGGAGTGAGGCGCGCTTTGCATCCCACTTGAAATTTAGTTCCATAGTATTTATTTGATATCAGCGGATTGGCATCTTCAGCTTTCTGGACAAAGTCACCGCCCAAAATGTGTATGAGGCCAGAGCTAATTGTCTCTGCAGCCACGCTCTCCTCGGCTCTGAACATGTAAATGACTGAGGTCAGAGAGGGCAGAGGATTACACACTGAACTCTCACACAGACAATCAGAGCCTCTTTGTGTTCCACCCAAACTCCAAACTATTTAATATTACATCATTATGACCCCGAATTCAATACTCAAAGACCGCTCCACTAATCCAGCAATTTGTGATGGCTTGTTCTCAATAATTCAGTCTACATTTGCTTGTTCTATAATGAATTAAGTCATCTTCAGAGCATCTTCTGCTAAATTAATGTCAATAGAAATGAATTTAAATGTCCCACATGCAAATTATTCTGATCTTATAATGTCCTACATCAAACCACACTCTAACCCTGTAGTTTAGACCTCTACAAAGTTTTCTTTAAATGCATGCGATTCATTGGTTAAAGAAGACTTAAAGATACAGTCTGTATTCAAGGGAACGCCCACTAACCTCTGTGGGAAACAATCCATTCATTTTAATGTAGAAGAGCTGCTCTCTCACCGACTGTTCAACATCTAGAGGAGCATACACTGACTTAGTTTTATTGTGCAAAATACAGATACAAAGACCAGAAGAATGAAGTGGTCAAATGGCCCAAATATATATATCTAAGAATACTGACGTTATTGCTGTACTGTATTTTACATCTAGAGAACAATCCATTTACTTTTTTGAGGTAACGCCATGTCATCAACTTCATGAAGACTCGGCTGTGACTTGATTTAAATTTGTTGTGAAGAGGGAAAAAGTTTCCCCTTCAACAACAGAGTTCAACAGAGTTTCCCCCACGGCAGACCATGACCCCAACGACTATGCTTGCGTTACAGAGTATGCTTTTTTTTTTCTGGCTTTTAGTATTAAACTATAACCAATAAAACTGCTTAATGGTGGAGTACCTGACTATTTTGCCGTATATCAGTACATTCTGTGTTTCCACCAAACGGTATATTCACTTTGTTACACCATTAGACCACTCTGTATTTCTGCAGTTAATAATAAAGCATCTTATTTATTTTAAACCTGGAAGTGAGGGCTAAAAGCAGTGCTCTGATTGGCTGAGAATGGGCGAACCAACCCAGTTTCATCTGAAAAAAGGTGCTTGATAACCATGCACGTGATTTAAAATAAATGCATGTGACAAACTTTTTTAAAGTTAGGAACAAGTTAGATTTTAATACCCACTGTCAGTTTTGTGGTGTGTGAAAATCAAGTACCCCAGCTTTAATTATAGAAACATCTGTTGACTTCCTGTTCATAACGGCTGAACGGTTAAGCCCCGCCTCCTCATAGCATTTGGCATGGCATTTCACCATAGTAAACCGCAGATTTTCATTGACATGTTTTTATTGCTAAAGAATACCGAAGAGACTTTTTAAAACCCTACATTTATCTGAATTTTCTTAATTAAAACGACAATACAAGATTTCTCAAGGATGCATGAGTCATTAAAAACACAATATTGAGTGAGCGAACGATGAGGGAACACTGTTAAAAGCTCATTATATGTCCACTTTCAATCTTTCCGCTTTATTATTAGCACTATACCTCTATTTGGGCGTATTGTAGCTTAAAAGTTCTGTATATTGATGCTCGTGTTTCCTTGGGCTGCCACTGTAGTTGTACATTAATCAGTAAATGATAAATGTAACGAACGCAGCACCTTCTGTCTGGAACAATGCAACTCTAGCAAAAAGGCTGCGTTATATTTATCTGAGCATTTCCAAATGACCTCATTTCAACAGGAAAGATGGTTGCACATTATTTTATGGCATGGTCGACTTATTTTGAAGCTTACTCTCAAATACGGTCCCCAGCTACATATTTTTCCTCTCCATATTGTATTTTTTCTACCAGCTACCAATGATTCCAGTTTGTATTAGTGAGTTTTAGTTTGTTATTGCTATTGTATTGAAGCATGGATGTAAAAAGTTTGTCAAATCGTGGGTAAAATATTAAATAAAGTACATCCAGTAACTCCCAGTAACGGTGTTTAATCTTGCTTTAAGCCGCTGGAGCCATTTTCTTTCCCAATAGGTCATCCTTCCAAAAACAGTCAAATTACCCAAACTTTCAAACCGGTATTAGCCAAGTTCTGCTTTTAAATTGTCTTATTTTTGTCTGTGAGCCTCGATTATGAGTCACCGCTGACGATTAGACAAAGCAAGCAGGACTTTCCCAGCATTTGTTAACACACTATGACTTTTATCAAACATAAATGACACTCGGAGAACGACGGTTGTAACTTTTGACCTTTTTAGAGTTCCACAATTTTGGAGTCATGATGTCTGCATGTAACACACAGAGCGTTTGACACAGGGTCATCGGACTGTGCGTCTTTGTGCTTTCATTCGGGACGGGCAATATTGGAAAACATGCATTTTATTTTGTCCTGATCATGTGATTGCAGTAAGTTTTCACAATCCGTCTGAAAAGCGAATGCAGTCATTTTATTATTCAAATTAGGGATGTCAAGACGAAAATGTTAGCGTTAGTCTTTAATTTTCTTTCATTCGCATTGTCTAACATTATTATTCCTAAATTCTTTTATGAAATCAAACTTTCTGAATGACAAAATACAGTTGTTCTGACAAAAACATCCAAATAAAAAAGCTATTAACAGTTTGGTCTATTTTTTACTCTGTGGATTGATTTCAAAAGACTTCATTTTGCTTCTTAAATTGTCACCATTATTTATTTTTTTGGTTCTTATGATGACATTGCGACCTGAATAATCACAATTATTGATTAATCTATTGATCCCGTCAGGAAAAAGAGATGATTCATCTCAAGGGGCAATCCGTAATAAATAAATAAATACATCTTTACACCCCTGATTCAAATGTACATCTGTTTGCATCTTGTGTATTTCAGCAGATGTAAGGATATTGTGAAAGTGGCCTTGTCCTTATGATTTTTCTTGCAGTTCAATATTTCTGCCATCACATTTGTATTGCTTTTTTTTTTGTTTGATATTCTCAGTATTTTGTTGCATGTATACAACGTTTATAGTACAAGCCTGTTTGCGTATATGATTTCAATAAACGTTAATGCATGAGCTTCACTACAATGTTACGTCAATTTGTTGGCCATAGATTTTAAAATATTTATATCAGTATTGGCAATAGCGCTGGCAATATGGTGATAGAAATCCGATTGTGATGTATATTGCTTTGTAATTTTCGCCATAATGTGATTCAGGCATTTCCACCTAAAGTCTGTATTTCATGTTTGTCTAATTATGACTTAGTTTGGTAAGCGGACATGTCGTAAATATTAATCATAGTTACGTCAGCCATGTTGCAGTTTATGAGGAAATTTTGAAGAATAAAAGTTTAAAATGACAGGAAGTAGAGCTGGAATCCCTCGACACTATCTATGTCATCAAAAAGCGACACGCCATTGAAAATACAAGAACAATTTAAACAAAGCCGACACATTTTTCTGACCGTTTCAACCATCATTCATCAAAGTAAATGTCTTATCAAGTATTATTTATTGTAAATTCCTAACTATTGCGCAATATATATCAATTTTGGCCCTTATTACCTCTATCTATGTCATATTTGTTGCCCATGTCCAACCAGGAAGTAGTCATATAAACTTAACAAAAACTGTCAAACCGAGGACCAAAGGCCAAAATGTTAAGTAAAATCAACTATGTTCACTACGTTTTAGCGAAATGTGTAGTCTAACCTGTCATATAGACTTTATACAGCTTTATGCACAAACAGACACAGCCTCAGCAATACTTTGTGTGCGTTAAAGGAGTAGCAAACGACTTTAGTTACTTCTTCAAGGCAATATAACACATACAAAGTAAGAAATAAAAATAAAAATTGTGATTTGGCTCCAAGAAAATCGACACATACGTTTTTGGCATATCGCCCACTCACCTAATTAGCAAATATCGGACAAATATTGAATATCGGTATCATCTTAAATAATCCATATCGGACCGTCCTCATCCCGCCTCCGTCTTTGCGCTTCAGGCTTTGCAGGTTCGAAGCTCCTGCGTTGGGGACACTTGGACGGTCCGGGGTATCGTGTGCTTCTCGCTGGCTCTGACTCACGCCGTGTGGCACATGACGCACCACTTTCGCTCTGACTCATCTGGACAGAGCACCTCGACCACGGCACGTCCAGCACCAAACATGGCCCCCGTTGTGTCTGTGGTCTGGCTGTTCTTCCTGTTCTCTCCGCTGCAGTTGAGATTGGTGCTCGTCCAATTTTAAGGCTTATGAGTCAGAAGGAGAGCGCCGTTATTGTGATTCTTGACCAATAAATCCAAGGTCAGATGAGAGTTGACCTGACTGGGAAATTGTGAGTTAGTAACCTTTTGTGTGGATATTTTTGGGAGGTGTTGGAGACTGTCTTTCAACTTTTGATAGATGATTAACTAAAAACAATAGCTGTGTTGTAACTGCAAACTACAGTAAGATTGAAGAGTCTGTAGCAGAAAATATTGCTCATCGGACGTGTCGATCCCCAGGAAAAAATGCACTGGAGAAATTGACATACTTATAACTCTCTTTTACTATGTATCGTGTTATATTAAACCTCATTTATAGGTGCATTATGTACGTTTTCTGGTCGTGGGTCCGTCGCCGCTGTCTCTGTGGAGATGTTATTGCTTTGTCTGGAATGTTCCACAGTACGACGTTAAACTTATCTTTCGTGCGATTATTCAGTTCAAAGCAAAAGCAGCGACACAATAGGGCTGTAGATGACTAAAGAAATTCTTGGTTGACTAACGACGTGCCCTCAGCAATGATTAATCGACTAAAAGGAGGCGTGGAGCTGGCAAAAGCTCAAAAAAAAAAGTTTGATCTCGCACAAAAACTACTTTATACAGAGAACAGCCTAAAGTCCTTTTTTATTATTCACTCCATGCTTTCTCCTTTCTGCTGTTGTACAGATAAATTATTTTTAACCATAATAAAATAATTAGTCGACCAATAAAAAGATTTGGTCTACTAGACAACATCAACACAAGTGACAAATGACTAAAGGTCTATAACTGTGCTTCATAAGGATGTAACAATAACTGAAAAACCGTATCGCCAAAAACTCTAACGATATCACAGTATATCAAAGAATAACCTTTTTTGCTTAAATGCATTGTTTTGTTGCAGAAACAGCTAAAAAAATGGAGGAAACTACGTAGACTGTGATTCTTTCTCCATTTCAGTGCAGACAACCCAAAGAAATAACTGTTATTAAGCAATTTTATAACTTACTTCTTTGGAGTAAGACAAATGATTCACACCAAAGGTTTGTCAAGGCATTTCAAATGAAAAGAGGATCTACAATTCTGTTAGACTCTACAATTACACAATAAATGTACCGTAAATGAATATCGTGAGATTTGTATATCATTAAATCCCTGATGCTCCTTGGAGACAGACGCAATCTTCCACCAGAAAAGGAACAGTGTGCCATTAATAATAAGTCAAATTTGATGACATTTCTGATAACAAATAAAACCAGATTGATTTAAATATATACATTGCCACCATCTAAAGTTGCATCTTCATTTCTCGCACCACATTAGAAATCCACACGCTAACAGAATTCAACATTTAGCCTTATTACTGTGCATTATTATTTGCAATGATGAGAAACTGATGAGCAAACATAGATTGACAATGACGTTAATTTGAAAAATGCTCGCCCGTCTCGGCTCAACGGGTGTCACAGAAAATGGAGATGAATGACACGGCAGACGAGCCGTGATTGGAGCAGGTACACAAGGAAGCGCCGGGAAGAGGGGGTCTGCTTTTATACCTGTTTATTCACCTCCTCGTATAGATCTATTTAAATAGAAGCAGCACGACTTCTCTTCCAGGGGAGGCTCTTTTGTGGCCGCGTGCAGATGCCGGCGGTTCGCAGCTTGTTTGCGAGGCTCGTGTCTCGGGCCCAAAAGTGAAACCGTGTGTGTCAGATGAGTGAAGCCGCAGCAGCTTGGGACGTTTCATCTGCTCCGTGCGCCGCCACACAGACATGCAAATCCACTGTAATGACTGTGTGTGCCGGGGATGTGGGTGAGGAGGGGGGAGGAGGCCAAGAATTTAAAGTGGAAAAGGTGGGACGCTGACAAATGCAGCAGATAGCGCAGTGTGCAAGACTCTGCCGGCTTTGGGAGACGGGGGTTAAGTCACGAGCGCTGGAGATGAAGTCTTTTCTGTCAAGTTGTTCATTAGCATGCTAAGTGCAGACTGGAAGTGCCATTTGTGTCATCACTAAGAACAAGGCCAAAGTGTGCTATGCATAGGCCTGTCTCGATAATTACTGTATCGACTCATCATTCAATATATGATAGAAAGGCTCAATATAGTGTGTTTTCTATGCACTTCGGGGAACCTTTTCTTTGTTTGTCTTTTTTAATACAATTTGAGCTGTAGAGAGTGAAATAAGCAACTTTTATCACCCATTATTAGCACCAACTAACTACAAAACTGTTTCATTTTGCTAATTGTTCATTGCGACTCATGCTTTTAACAAAATCTCACTGTTTTTTGGGGGATTCTCCTGCTGTGCCATATCCTATCGTTCATAATATATCGTCGTGTATGATTTGCTGCCGGGGCAATATGAAATCTGAAACATTGTGATATAATTCCGCGTCCACTGCAGCAGATTTTTCTCATAGTTGTGAAGTGAATCTGATATTGCAGCAAATTTCAAGCTGTAATGGCTAGAGACACATTAAAAATCCATTTAGAGGCGAAAACTGGAAGCTAAATTATAATTGAACACATATTAAAAATCCTTAAAGGTTTTACGCTCTAGAATTGCACACAGACAGCACACAGTGGCATCATTTTGACCCGAATAGATGCTTTTACAACATATATGAACTGAGGCAGGACTGATTTTACTTTTTTTTACATGAAAAAAAAACAAGTCAAATATTGGTGCCATTGTTAAGTATTTAGTCTAGGGCTGGGCGATACGGCAAAAAATTACGATCACGATTTTTTCTTGGGGCCAGATTCGATTTTATCATGATTTGTTTTTTCTACTGCCTTTAATAGAGCTGCACGATTTAGGAAAAAATATGTAATTTTCTGACCAGTTTTGCGATTGTGATTAGATTTTCTATTCAGACTCACATTTTAAGCATAATTTTGTCACTTTTAGTCACATTTTTGTCCCATTCAGTTGTGTTTGTTGTAATTAGGTGAGTCTTTGTCACTTTTAGTTGCATTTTTGTCGCTTTTAGTTGCGTTTTGGTGCATTGAGTTGAATTATTGCACTTAAGAGGTGTAAGAAGTAAATAAAATCATCTGCTCAGAGGCGACAGAGGCTAAACAACAGGAGACAGAGGAGAGAGAAACAGTCAATCGCGATACGACGATGTCATAAAAATAGCAGATTGTCCACCGTATCGCCCAGCCCTAATTTAGTCTGGAGTAATTTATATCATCAGTTATACCGTTATTGCAAATTTTCTCTTATACATCATGACAAAAATGTTTGGCCATATCGCCCTGCCCTAATTATCAGGGGCAATAAAGGCAATATCATTGTTCATCTTGATATTTTCTGTATCAATTCATCGCACATCAAGAACTGTTATCATGACAGGCCTATATTAAACATCTGCACGAGTTGTTGCTGACATTTTAAGATTAAGACTTTGTTGTCCTTACAGGGAAATTTGTCCTCTGCATTTGACCCATCCTTCAATGCTGCTGGTGCAACCTGAAGACTGTAGTGACCAGGGATCCATCTCCACAACTTGAGCTCGGCTTGGTCAGTACTACCTTTGCTGGAGGATTTTACCTGTCGTTACAGAAAGCTCATGATGCTCTGTACTCTTTTCTGTTTGTTTTTGGCTACGCCTTGCTTTGGGATGTCAATCTTTTTTCTTTTTAATCATAAAATGGTAGATATTATTGTAAAAGCAGCACATTGTGTCAAAATCTTATCCACTACACACTATCTGCATTAGGGTTCTCCAAAGTAACGAAATCAGATACTAATCGATATTAAAACTAGTATCAAAACTAGATATTAATTTGAGTGTGTATCGATAACTATAAAAATCCCTTTTACAGGACGTTTTTACAGTAATCAGTTTAATCAGTTTTACAGTAATCCTGAGCGTTATCAGCACTATTATAAGACCACAATGTTTAACAAAGAAAGTACAATTATTTAGTGTTCAAAATATCAGTCTATTGTCTAAAACCTTGACCTAAAAAAACACACTTGTTATCGAGAATTGAGTATATTTCTTTTATCGAATTGACTTTGAAAATTTAGTATATTTAGTAATATAGTATTTAGTACAACACTAGTCTGCATCTAGTTATTAAGTGTTTTCTCAATCAAAAACCCTGGAAGAAGGATTTTGAAGCATTATGTTTTGGGCTGAGAGCGAGTTGAACGTGCAAAGGCTTTTGTGACTGCTGTTCCAAAGATGTGCAGCTGAAAATTCATGCACATGAATTAACTCTAGCGACGCGCCAAAGGATTGTGAAAGAAGTTGGGGTTGTGATGATTCGCTGGTAACAAACTGTTTATCACCTCCTTTCACAGTTTGAAAATCAAGCACCCGAGCTTTAATTTGGTCAGGAAAACCTATATAAAAATAAATAAGACGTCTAATTATTGGATTAATATATTTGAATTATAGAATCCAGTGTAGCCCGCAGTTTGAGCGTCTTGCAGCGAAAGAGTTAAAGATGCGTTGACAGTAAAAAGTCTGTTGCGATGTGAAGTGGCTGTTAACCCCTGATCGATCGGCGCAGCTCATCAGAACTCCTCGGAGCTTTACATTATTGAGCAGTGACAGGGCAGCAGCATCCCTTCATTGACCGCAGACTTAATTCTTTATGAGTGAATAAATCACATTTGCAAAGCTATTGGAAACTTTACTGCAGAGAAATGGGGTTCACGACACGCTTGACGCACCACAGCTCTGACGGGGCTGGAGACGTTCAGAATGCAGAGTCATACGTTCACAAAATGTAAATTTACCGACACGATTTCACAAGATCTCGACAACGGCATGAAAGATCCTTATTTGAATTGTTTTATTTAATGCAATCGGAGTAAAATGGCACTTATTTCTTTTATTATTATTATTATTTATTTTTGGCACTTATTTCATTTTTAGGCAAGGTTTTTCAATAATATGGAAAAAAACGGATTGTTGGGGAGAAAAAAAAAACAATAAAAAACAACCACTGCACCCACAGAGTGAATGGTTGGTGAAGAAAGACACTCAAAGTGCATAATGGTAGCTAGGGCTGTAGTGATTAATCAAAAAATCATGGCTAGTTAGCGTCTAAAATATAATAATAATAAACATAATAGTTCTCCGGACTATATAGACTCTGAAACGCATGCAAATACCTTTTTTTTCATCACAAAGACCATGGAATTGTCATGTCAAAATGTCAACGAATAACACCGTTTTGAGTTCATTCATAAATATTTTCTATCTTGAAGCAGTCATTTACCATATTTCAACATTCATTTGGTCAATAATGTATTTTAAAAATGTCAACGTACAATAAATAATCATTTGACTCGACGACTATTATCAATAATCATTATAGTTGCAAACCTAATTGTCGCAAAAAACAGTGTTCGAGAGAAAGAATAATGCATTCACCAAAGAGAGTTTTGAGAACCATCAAGGACAACCTTCTGTAATTTTGCAATTGTCATACACTTATTCATGGCATACACTTATTCAGACTCTTGAATAAAACATATTTCAAGTGCAAATATGGATGTATAGATTGTCACATTAGACCTTGCGTCTAATGTTATATGTTGTAGGGCCAGAGTCGACTAAAGACCTGTCCTATCGACCGATTAATTGACTATAAGGGGGGTGGCAAAAATATATCAAAACTATATTGTATTTCCATGTATCTGGACCAAACTGCAATCAAAAGAAAACAACTGTAGAAGAGTTCATGCAAAAACAACTCTTTATACAGAAAAGTACAAGGAAACAGTGTATTTATACATTAAGACCGCACTAACTCCAACAATTTTGTACTTCCTTGGTAATATATTCAAATTTCAGCTGCTGTGGTTTGAAAAAATGAACATACACACACTTTAATTCAGCTTTTTATTTATTACAGCTCACAATTTTGTTTTCATAGGGTTTATTGTGATTTTTGAGTTATTGTCGCTGGCATTAAGTGGTTTGAATATAATCGCTTATTGTGATTTTTTTTTTTTTTTCCGAGACGGTATAATGCACATCAAAATTCATTATCGTGACACGCCTACTGTGGTATTTTAACTTGTTGGAGTTGCTGCTGATGTTACTGGGTCCGATGTTCGTTTACCGTGGTCCATATTAACATCTACGTCTGTGTTTCGATCTCCTCCCGTCATGATTCCGTCGCTTGTTCTCGTGTAGTTGTTGCTGCTCTTTCCAGCTGACGGTGGTTGTGTATTGACTTCAGATCGGTGTGGCTGCTGGTCTGTGAATAGCTCATTTACCGCTGTTTAAACCACTGTGGACTAAATGTGTTTATGATTACTGTTACTTGAGGCCCAACAATGAAGCAATCAGCAAGTATTGTCCCGGCCCTGACCTACACATTTACCAGTGAAGTGCTCTGACAAGGTCTGCTATTCTCGTGACCAATACTATTCTTTTCCACAAAATTGTCACTGAGCTTCTCAAACTTCCGCTGTGTCGTTTTGAGTTCCTCATCGAACAGATCAGAAAGAGGGAAATGGTTATAACACATTCTGTAACCTTGGTGTGCCTATTCATTGAGTTTTTTTGAGAATATACCTCACGCTGTACGTAAATAATATTCTAACTTATCTATTACGGATTTACAATATTGACAAAAATGAATATCCTGATAATGATATTCAGACGATATTATGTCAATGAAAAAACATGTCCTTAAACGTTTTAGTCCAGGTTTAAGTCGGTGTGATCGCGATAGTTGATGTTTAATTATTAGATAAATGTGAAATACAATATAACGTTTTCATTTTTATTTGTAATCCGCTCTTTTTGTTGCATGTTTTTACTATAAACTATGCACAATATTCAAAAAAACAACATTGTTTTGTGAAGAAATGCTCATTGTGATATAAATCTACTAGCCTGCGAGATCTAGACTCTATAACACATGAATGTATCACAATTTATTTATGTTGATTATAGATTTAAAACAGAAATGGAGTAGTTAAAATAGCATGCAAAGTTATATAACTACTTGTGTACTTGAGTTGCATAGGCCTGTCACAATAAGAATAACTTTTTACCACAGACACAAACTCTAAAGCTGGAGAAACTGAATAAAACCTATTCCAAGTGAACCATATTGTAGAAAAAAAACACTGTAGTTAATAAATAGCTATTATAAATAATGAATGAGTCATTTGTGTTAATTATTCAACCACTTTACAGCTGAAATCTTAATATAATATCAAAAATGAACACAAAATGTCCTTTTCTCTTTCACTAACATGTTTATTATTACTACTACTGCAGACTCGACTCCTCTTAAACTTCGGTCCAGTTTCTACTTCTTCTTTCGCTCTATTTTAGCCGCGGCTGGAGGGAGTTCCTTGTGCGGTGGAAGTGGGCGTGGCTCCGTGCGTCAGAGGAGATCCTCAGGGCGTTTAAGGCCACTGCAGCCGCGACATTTTCTCAGTAACGGGTCAATGATTGCTCACGACTGCTGCAACATGTGCCCACCGCTAAACTAATAATACAGGGCAGGAAATCCAATAGAAGGTTTTTGAGAAATTAGGCTTTTTTGCAGGAGACACATCTGTAAAATAGAAGGAATATCTGAGTGGTGGGCTCCTTTTCTCTCCCCGCTTTATACCTCCATTTCAAACTCGCATCTATCCTGTTCAATAAAACTACAGGCTCAAAAAAGTTAAAAGTTTTTGGTTGGTTGTAGCTTTAGGATAAATTCCAGTCCTTAATAGTGAAATGGCAGTAATAGTATAATTGTCTCATTAACAGTTACTTACTTTTGTTTAAATTAAGTGCAAATTAAACTTCTCGTCTCTCTCTAACCTTTAAAATAATGAAGATAATACACACAAATGCGTTTCATTCCTGATGACAGATAGCCTTGTTTTTGTAATTGATGCGCTATGCTGTCATCACAAAAGAAACATTACATCAGAGCCAATTAGATTAATCACAAATTGACATCACGGCTTAAACATGCTCAAGTTTTCACATGTTGTCGATGAGATAATGACGATGGAATAAGAAAAAGTAAGTTAAACAGTTCCTCCGGGGCAATGCAGAGAGGAACTTGAGCCAGTGCAAATGTGAAGTCGAAAACATTTGAAATTTGAGTTTCTGTTCAAAATATAAGACATAAAATGGAACGGTTTCTGAAAAGGTACTTCAAGAAGAATCAAGCAACTGTTTGTATTTGTCTCACCTGTTTTTACGGAAACATTTTTAATAATAGTTCTGTCATTGCATTTATGTCAATCCAGTTTCCTAAGATCTATGGTGTATATCACATTTTCCCTACACGATTCTCACAAAATCACATTTTAGTGTTACGTTTACTCTGAGAAGAAATGTCACAATTGTTGACACGATGACCAAACAACAGTGAAATTGTTAATTTGCCTTTTTTCTCAGGTCCAGCTTTATGAAGTGAAACATTCAGACTGAGAAAGTAATGACATCGTTCCATAAACAGCCAGATACAAAAGTATTTTGCGCATAGCTTTACTTTTTTTGGAGAATAGATTGAACGCTAACTTTCGGATTAAGATAAAGCACTTTTCACGAGTTTCTGAGCCCAGAGCGAGTTTTGCTGTAAAGCTAACAAACATTAGCATGCTAATGACGCAGCTCCTGCTTCTTGTAAATTAAAACTTCACCTTATTCTGCCCCGCCCACTTTTGCAGTTTTTTGCCACAGATACGCACTTTTGTTTGACGAGAACTCCGTTAAAGCTAACGACGAACGAGGGAAAAGTCTCGCCGCTAAAATGTTACATAAAGTAGATTGATTTGTGTAAAATGTTTAATGAACATGAGCAACAACAAGTCAACAACGCAACGATTTCCTGGTCAGTCTGAAAACGTCTTTTTAGTCCATGTAGAACTTATTTTCTGTTGAGCTCGTCTGCTCCGTGTAAACTGCAACGGAAACAAGACGGCGGAGCGTACGGAAACTTCCGGAATAAGGTGAATAAATAAATAGACGGAGAGAAAGCGCTGTGGTCTCATTTTCACCTGAATAGATGCCTCGACAATATATCTGTGCTGGAGCAAAGCTTTTACTTTCAGACTCTTACAGGAAGTTGTTCTATTTTTCAGTTTAAGTAGCCGCTATTGAAAACATTACACGATTTGTCCAGCTTTGCAGATTGCCTCAAAGTATTGGTTTATATCGTTAGATCGGACGCCGCTTGTTCGACTGAAAATGATTGCAGTCACCTGATGGGAACAGACTGAGCCCAATGCAAGGCTGGCGTTTGTGCTCACATTGGACCTTTTGGCTATTACAACTTGTACTTTAAGTTTAACTAGCGTGTATTTTTAGATCAAGTTCAAAGCAGTGCTCATATCTTGCTCGCCGAGGCTCCATCACGTGCCGTTATCTTAGTAAATCCTCCGCCGTGATGAGTTCTGTTGCCTTTCTTTAGCCGCACTGAATCGATTTCTTTCCACGAGTGATTTCAGAGAGTGTAGAGCTTAAAGCAACAATGACTACTGCTGCCTGCCCCCCCAAAAAAACACACCCAGGAAAACAGCAACATTGTCTCCTGGAAACCAAATTAATTGAAATTATGTGGAACGGAGCAAGGTGAGACGAACAGGTACAGGCACCAGCCGCTCACGTGCAAAACTCATTCCTCGTTTCGTCGACAATATCACGTTTTTACTTCATCGAGGCTGTAGAAATTTAGGCGAAATGTTGTAGGAGCTCATCTTGATTTATTGTTAGCGTAATCTATGTTATTTTTCTGGTTGTTGCTGTTGTTGTCTTGGATTTATTTCGTTACGAGTTGTTTTTATTGCTCAAAATTACCTCGAAAGGCAGTTCCTATGGATTTTGGGAAGCATAATTCAGCTGGTGGTAATCAATGTTGTGCAAAAATGGTAAAATTGTTCATGAAGGTGAATATTTTTGCAGGTTGTTTTGCTGATATGTTGTCATTTTTCTAAGTGCATTACACAACTGGAATGCTGGATTACAAAAGAGAAAGACTTTATTATTTTAGTATCCATCGTTCGATCATAAAAATAGAATTGTACTTGAATATTTTTGAGTAAATCGATCACAGTATCCTCTAGCTCTTAAAATCTCAGCTATAAATACATTTTGTTTTGGAAAAAGATAAATCTGATAAAACAAAAACAGCGACAAACACATTAGTTCATTATAAAACACAAACCCAGTGCACCATTTTTCTGTCTTTTGAAATAAGCAACAGAATGCCACGGCGAAATTATTTTGTACTTTCACTTTAATGCAAAATGGGTGAATCCACTTCCTCTCGCAGAACGGTCTTAAACGGTTTACCCGAAAACAAAAGTGCTCTTTGATTTTTCATTCTGACCACTTCCCCTTGCCATTTTCTAAAATGCTCTGTAGTGCCTTTTCTTTACTAAACTGTTAAAGTACAGCAGCAAAGTTAGTTATTGATGCAGTGTTTATTTTGTGTAAAAGTCAACACAATTAGTATTTCGTGCTTCCAGAAGAATGAGACGCTTTTATACTAATGTTTAAGTGCATATGACTGTTTTTTTTGGAGTTTTGAGTTAGTTTTGACTTTATTTGGGGAGATATTACCAGCTGTAAATAATAAAAAATGATAGTTTTGCACCAATCAAGAGAAAAAACTAGAAAAATATGTTGATCCAAACAAAATCAACAAAACTTGGGAGGCTCCATTCAAACATTTGGGACAATTTACCACATTTTCTGATCGTTTAAACATTAATTCAACAAAATAACGGTGTTCATATTTATTTATTTTTCATAATTTCAGTGACAATAGACCCTTGATGCTAATGTCGTGTCATCAAAGTCTTGGAATGTAACTGATGAAGAGGGAAAATGAAGTTGGCTGTAAACATTTTCAAGGATCCGATCTAAATTCTAATGGTTTCAAGTCTTTGTTTTGGGGAAAAAATGTCAGTTTGCATTCCTATTACAAATTCTCAAGGCTTTAAAATTGTATTTGAGCTTTAAAAGGATTTAATGTGTGGTACAGTATCTAATATATCCCCATAAAACAAAAAAACTGCTGAACATTTTTGTAAGTATTTGTCCAGTAAAACCTAAAAATCAGGATGTTACAAGAGTTTACAACACAATAATAAACATGTTAAAAGCAGGCTCTGGTATCAATCAGATGTATCAGAGTGCTTTTTATTTTACAAAATCATATTGTTTTGTTGTTGTTGTTTTTTTTTGTATTTTAAAATTCTGAGGTTAATCCCAGTTTTTCTAATGAATTAAATGAAATCACAATATTTTCCACTTCAATTTTGCCTCCATTCTGGAATTTAGAAGGTTTTTGTTTACAAACGTTTAAAGTCTTTATGACAGGTTAGACAACACATTTCACTAAATCGTAGTGAACATGATAATATTTAAGATTTTACTAAACATTTTGCCACTTTATCCTCAGTTTGACAGTTTTCTTAATGTTTTAAATGGGACTTTGGACATGGGCAGCAAATATGAAATGGATATCTTGCAATGATTTTGAAAACAATGGCCAAAATCATCATAAATTACACAATAATCATGATTTGACAAATGGTAACACCTGATAGTAACTTTAATTTGTTGAATGACCGTTTAAACTATCAAATAATTGTTAGTTGTGTGTAAATTGTCTTGGCACGTCTCTTTTTGATGACATCACAGAGGGATTCCGTTTTAGAACTCGGCACTACTTCCTGTAAATTTAAACTTTTATTTTTCAAAATTTCTTCACAAACTGCAACTTCACAAATGTAAAACTATAACAAATAATTGTCACAGGTGCCCTCCCACCAGGCTAAGTTATAATTAGAAGATTTTGAGAATCTCATACAGACCCGCCCCCTTTTGCCTTTTTTTATGTTTATGATCCGCTCTCTTGTAGTAAAAGGACTTCCGGTTTGATGCTAACGGTGTTTGCGCAAATGGTGAGCGAGGGAAAAGTCTCTCTCTAAAACATTATATAAAGTAGATTGATTTGTGTAAAATGTTTAATGAACGCGAGCAAAAACAAGTCAACAATGCACCAATTTCCTGGGCCTTGAAAACGGGT
Source organism: Rhinogobius similis (assembly GCA_019453435.1). Taxonomy (NCBI): domain Eukaryota; kingdom Metazoa; phylum Chordata; class Actinopteri; order Gobiiformes; family Gobiidae; genus Rhinogobius; species Rhinogobius similis. The sequence goes on along the minus strand of CM033627.1, from coordinate 6,923,567 downwards.
TTTTAGTCTGCGCAGAACTTTTTTTCCGTTGAGCTCGTCTGCTCCGCGTAAACTACAACGGAAAAAGATGCCGTTGCCCACGACAACTTCCGGAATAAGGTGAATATGGAGTTTTGGCCCAGTGTACGACATGGTTGCTAGGTAACAGTTAGAGAATCCCTTAGTGTGATTTACAACCAGGAAGTAAGATAAGATGAGAACTGTAATACTATTATTATTATTTGTTTTATCTAAACCCTAAAGAAAATGATCTTAAATGTGGTTTTGGTAAAATTAGTGGCTCAACCTGTCACTTTAAAACTACACACACAATTCCTTTTCCGTTTTACTTTTCTGCCTTCACTCTCTCACTACTCCCTGTGCTGTTGTGCAACCTCCATTATCAGTCAGGAGAAAGGTCATATATTTATGGCAGATGGGCCGACCAACGCAACCCCATTTTATTACCCTTGTATTTTATTTTTGTCTGGAAAGCTCAAACTTATTCTTCAAATGGCAGGAGACAGGGTGCATGTAAATGAGCTATAGGTGGTGGTGGTGTTGTTGTTGTTTGGTCGCAGCATTTTAAACGGGGCTCGTATGTGAAGCAGAGAAATAGGACACACGAGTCAAAGAGCAGCGCTTCAACAACTTAATGATGTGGAGGCGCCCGGCTCCGTCAGGCAGTAAACCCACTAATATGCTGTTAATTATTTCTGAGAGATTGAATATTGATTAAAACGCAAAATGGTTTTAATTATAACGGCAGCTCCAGTGCAGACGAGGGGAATTTTTAGAGGTTATGTGAGAGGAGCGGCTAACAAATGTAGCAAGATATTTTAACGTCTGGGTTTTGTTTGTTTATGTGTAATAGTATGTGAAAGCGCTGCAGTTTGTATTTGTGTTTTGTGGGGCTGTAGTCGACTAAAGAAATTCTTGGTTGGACCAGTTCTAACGACCGATTTGTCGACTAAAAGAGGGTGTGGCCAAACATATCAAAACTGCAAAGAATTTCCATTTATCTGAACCAAACTGCACTCAAAAAGATAACACACAGTTCATGCAAAAACAACAAAAAATACTAGGAAGAAAAGTACAAAATCTTCAGCGAACTCATTTCATATCTCCTCATTTTTGCCATATTTAGTTTAGTTTATTTTTTCCAAAAGAGGACAGTGCAATTTCATAAAACACATGAATAAAACAGCCAGAATTAGCCAAAGAGGCTATTTTTCATCTGTAGTCCCCTGGCCATGATGTCAAAATGGCAATAAAATATAAATATAAACCACTTAGTATAAATAAAATGATCGGTCAACTAATAAAAATCTTGGTTGACTAAGATACCATCAATCGACTAATCGACTGAAGGACAGCCCCAGTGTTTTGGTGCATCATTTTCTTAACCTTATAACCAAAGGTGGTCAGTAACTTAAGTAAATTTACAGTTTTGAGGATCTGTTCTTTACTTGAGTCATTTGTGTGTTGAGCACTTATTACTGTGGACAAAGTACTTTTACTGGAGCAGTTTTTCATATCTTTTGTCCCATTTAAAGGCTCATGATGCTCACTCTTGAGACTTGATTCATGCAGATGTGTCACAGACTCACGACAAAGGTTTGCCCTGAACAGGTTGTGGGTGCCATGTCACTGATACAACGTTTTGCTGTAACTTGGATTTAATCTATTTTAACAATATCTGCAGCTCTATTCACCTTATTCTGGAAGTTGTCATGGGCGCTGCCATCTTGTTTCCGTTGTAGTTTACATGGGGCAGACGAGCTTAACAGAAAATAAGTTCTACATGGACTAAAAAGCCGGTCAAGCCGCCCAGGAAATTGGTGCATTGTAGACTTGTTTTTGCCCATGTACATTACACATTTTACACAAAGCAATCTACTTTATGTAATGTTTTAGTGGCAAGACTTTCCCCTCGTTTGCCATTTGCATGAACGGGCGGGAAGTACGTTTAAAACAGGAGTTTAGCTCTGTGGCAAAAGTGGGCAGGGCAGAATAAGGTGAATAGATGTTCTGGTTTATTCTTTCTTTTGTTTTGGAAGTACTAAATATGCAAAATACAGGCTAACTGAATTCCTCTTTCCATTGCACCTATAACCAAATATGTCTCTTTACTCTAATCTTTTAATTTACTTATGCTAATTTCACAGACTGGACAGAACAGGATCAGACCAAAATAACATTTGCATCTTGTTCTCAGAAAGAGCTGACTAGATTTTATCATTTTGAAGAAGTTATCATTCACAACACTTATTCAAAGTGATTTGTGAAAAATGTACTTTAAATTCTTAAAGTGCCCATGACAGGTTGAAGTACTCATTTTACTAAAACACAGTGAAGATTATTATATTTAAGATTCTTCTGAAGAATTAACAATTTTATTTAAGTTTGGCAATTTTTTTTAGGTTTAAATTTTTACTTCCTGGTTGTAAATGATGACATCACGCTAGGAAATTATGCAACTGTTACTTAGCAACCATGTTTTACACTGGGCCAAAACTCCTCTAATGTCACAGAAATTATTATTTGACAAATAAAAATATATGGGAATACCTTTATTTTGTTGAATGAATGTTTAAAGGGTCAGAAAAATGTGTTTCCTTGTTGTAAATTGTCCCTAGTGTGTCTCCCTAGTATGATGTCATACTAGTAAATTCTGTAAATTTCAACATATTTTTCAACTTTTCTTCACAAACTGTTTCTTAATTGGTGTAAAACTGTCATTTATGTTCACAACAGGTTTTTTCCACCAAATATGTCAAAACTAGAAAATCATAAAAACCTGTCATACGCACTTTAAGTAGTTTCAGTGATTACTTCAGTACTTTAACTTAAGTAATAATTTAACTGAGCTACTTTTAACTTCTACTGGAGTAATATTTGGTGTGAAATACAGTACTTTGAAATGCACCTCTGCTTAAAAATATTTAAACTGGTTTGAGACTCATTCACTTTTTTTGTGAATTTTGACGTTGTTTATTGTCTGGTAGTTTGCATTAAAGGCACTGTACCTGATTATTACTCTTTTGAAACGTGAAAAATTGCTAGTTCATGTACCCCATTTTTTGCATAAAGTCAAATCTGCTTTGCTCCAGCACAGATATATTGTAAAAACATCTATTCTGGTGAAAGTGAGACCACAGCGCTTTCTCTGCATCTATTTATTGGGCCTTTTATTCTACACGAAGCAGGAAGTGCGCCATTAGCATGCTAATGTTTGTTAGCTTTACACGGGACAGAAAAACTCAGTCATAAAAAGTGCTGATAAACTTATTGTGGTGAATATGTAGGATGGCGGGACTGCGTTAGGAAAGTGTTCGTGTGGCTGCTGTAGAGTTTAATACAAACTAGTTCTGTTTTTCATGTTTCAAAACAATAAAAATCAAGTACTGCGCCTTTAGACTGAAGATGCGTTGAATCCCTGGCAAATATTGTTCCTATAGTTAAAGTATTTGTCTTGGCTTTGGGCTCGTGCTTGTTCACCCCGAGTACATTGTTACTGCTGAGCTCTCTAAGAACTTAATTGTACACGCTGGTTGCCCATGGCTTTCCTGTCTATAAGCTATGGCTGTGTGCACTGTTGTGAGCAGCCTGCAAAATAACTCCCAAGATTACCTTCCCTTGGCTGTACTTGCTTCTTTGGATATTGTATTTTTTTATTCATATGCATTTTGTATCTTGGAAATGCAAATAAGGGAACGTACTTGGAGATTGCCACCAGCGAGCTTGTCCTACCTAAGTGGTCTGTTTAGGATTCAGTGCTTGTGGGCCGGCGGCTGGCACAGGCCCAGGCTCTCGGGGGGGAGTGTGTTAATGTGCACCCCCCGGCCGTGGGACAGGGCTAATTGGGTTCGCCGGCTGGATGTCAGGGCACCCCGGCCTACACCGAAACAAAGGCCACTTCCCCGGCCCCTGATCACAGCCATGATTTACTGCAAAGACTCTCTGTGGTGTTTTTGTGGGATTTTGAAAAGGTGTATGCTCTTAAACGCAAGACTAAGGGCTGCGGACACAAAAGCTTGATAATTGTCTTAAATAGATACACACTCAACATGACACTCGACCCGCTGCACAGCACATAATCATAGTCAGAGCCACTCTTTATGCATAATGCTGTAGTTGACATTCTTGGTCGACTAAAGCCATGTTCCATCGACTGATTAGTTAGGCAAAAAGCTATGAAAACCCATAAAAAAATCTCCATGTCTCTGACCCAAACTGCACTCAAAAGACCACAACTGCACAGCAATTCATGCAAAAACAATCATTTGTACAGAAAAGTACAAGGAAACAGTGTATTTATATGTTAGAGATATACAAGTTAGATTAAATTCATAATTCACTCCAAAACATTCAGCTAACTCACTCCATATTTTTACGTTTTGCTGTTTTAATCTAAAATAATTCGTCGACTCATAAAAAATGTTGGTCGACTAAAACACCATCAATCGAATAATCGACTACACGACTAAAGGATTACAGCTCTACATAATACTCTATTTTTAGCCTTTGCTTCACGTGAACAGTCTTGTTAGATTTAAGTTAAGGTTGCAAGATTAATCGCAATCAAATCGAAATTGCAATTGAATGGACGCAATTACTGAATTGCAAAGGCGGCATATTTTGAAGTATGATAATTTCCTCTACAAACTACGATATTCCGTCTTGTTCTGCATGACATTTGCTTACCTTGTAGTTTAGAGCTGTTCAAACACTTTCTGAAATACAGTTTGTCAGTTTATGTTTCAGTTTGTGACGTGTTTGAAATTTGAACTTTGAAACACAAATCGCAATTACATATTTTTCTCCAATCGTTCAGCTCAAATTTGAGTCTATTTTATTCGTCTTGAGTTGTTTTTGCACCTGCGGGTTTCGAATTTTACGTGGAATTTCCCCATTGTGCGACAAATGAAGGTTTTCTTATCTTATAACAACTATTCAACTCATTCCTGTAGTTGCCGTACGCGCCGCCGTCTTGTTTCCGTTGTATTCGTTTACATGGAGCAGACGAGCTCAACAGAAAATAAGTTCTACATGGACTAAAAAGACGTTTTCAGACTGACCAGGAAATCGTTGCGTTGTTGACTTGTTGTTGCTCGTGTTCATTAAACATTTTACACAAATCAATCTACTTTATGTAACATTTTAGCGGCGAGACATTTTCCTCGTTCGTCATTAGCTTTAACGGAGTTCTCGTCAAACGGAAGTGCGTTTACAACAAAAGTGCAAAAAACGGCAAAAGTGTGCGGGGCAGAATAAGGTCAATAGCAACAGCTGCCTTGACACAGTTTACTGACAGGCCTGGCGTTTAATCTGGCATCTCCGACCACCACCAATAACACTCACCCAGACCGTATTTCAACGTTTGTTTTTCTTCTAATAAGACAGAGGCGCAAAAAAAGCTATAAGAGGTCATTTTACCTGACGTGTTTCGCAGGCAGGACTTCGTTTTTGTCACAGGTCGACACTCATTGCTTTTTTATACCTCTGTCTTATCAGAAGTAAAACAAAAGTTGATATTGAAAAGCAGACTGAATGAATTTTCCAAATACAACGCCACACTGACACTTGGTGGGTCAGTGTTTCTCATACATTCTGTTACAAATCATTTCAGTTTGAATAATTTAATGTCATAATGTGTGGAGAATAAATTACGGCTGCACGCTTTGGGAAACCTGTCTAATCTGAAAGTGTTAAGATCGTGATTAGATTTGCAATTTATGTTTTAATAATAGGATTCTGTTCAAAGTTCACGTCCAGGAGAGTTGCCAAAAAGTCTGACATGGGCATAAGAACTGACAAACGAATAAAAGAGTCATGTACTTCAGATCACGCTTGTACAGATCTAAACGAGTTAAGATTAAAACGAAATAAGAACGGATATTATGACACTTCAAAAACTGCAGCCCGTGCGAATTGTGTCCGTTCAAATTGCGATTTTGATTTGTATAAATGTCGCTTATTGCGCATCGTTTATCGTTAAGCAGTCCTTTTAGCCTTTTACTGTTACTTTTAATTGTTTACGATCATAAAGTGGGCAACAAGGTGTGATTTAGTGATGCAAACGTGTAGTCCAGGTTGTTTTTAGATTGTGGAGAAGGATTTTAAACCATTGGGAAGCACAGTAGTCTGCCCTATTGATGGAAACGCTGTGGTGAAGTGTCTGCATTGACTGTATTGGGATTGCTTAACCATCCGTCTGCAGCTGAGCCACTGTTTTCCTGTAAACTCAAAGGAGAGAATGATCCAGAGCTAGTCCTCCTTCACTGTTCTCTCAGTCTGATTGTCTTTCTGTCTAATAAGCTCTGTCTTCTGCTGTAATTTCACCCAGAAAGCGAGACAAGTAAGCAGGGCTGCAAGAGCAATCGAAATCGAATCGAAATCGCGATGTGAACGGGCGCAATTTGCAAATCTCAAAGGCTACACATTTTGAAGTGACATGATTTCCTTCAAAACGACAAAATACTTTCTTTTTCTGCTTAAAAATATAGTTTAGATCAGTACAAACATGTTCTGCGGTGTGATTATATTGTTGGTTTGTCAATTTGTCCAAATGTTTAAAGTAGAAAGTAGATTCTGCTCTAAGATAATCGAAAATCTCACCGCAATCGCAATACTTGTCAGAAAAATCGCAATTAGATATTTGTCCTAAATCGTGCAGCTCTACAAAAAAGTAGGGTTGTCGAAATTATTAAAAATCAGATCCTAATCGATTATAACACTAGTATCGAAACCACATAATCATTTGGGCAAGAGTCGATGCTAAAAGGATCATATTAAAAGTACACAATGGAGAA